>CM020247.1:5401889-5868248 GCA_009819775.1 Phoenicopterus ruber ruber | reverse complement strand
GTCAAGGTAGGTTTTCCATCCCACTTCCTCATGTCCTCTCCGTGGTCATGCAGGTAAAACCACAGGGTGCCTTGTGGTGTGTACCCTCTATATCCTCTCTCTTGAGCAGAGGAATGCTTGCTCCTAATAGCTCAGATACTGGTCTGTGCAGGTAGGGAGTAGGATATATACTCTTCGAGTTGCTGGACCTTCTGGGACAGTTTCTCTACAGCCAAGACACAGGCCTGTAGGGAGGAGGAGAGACTTTCTTCGTATTGCTGGAGTTGGCCAGCCAATTCATCCACCATTTGTCCCTTGCCTTCTTTCCAGAACATTGCTGCCAATGAGTTGGCATACAACGATGATGCACTCCGTACAAACTTCTGCCACAAAGGTCGTGTGTACTTGACTTCATCTGGATCTTTGGATAACTGCTCATTGTCCAGGTCATCATAAATCACCTCCAGCGCAGCTAATTTCCTCAGATACTGGATACGTCTCTCCATGGTGGTCCACTGTGCTAAGTAGTTGCCCATACTATCCCACACATCCTGCCACTCATAACTATCCAGCCTCGGGGCAGATCTCTGTGTGATATTCTTAAATAGTTGTTTAACCCTAAACAAGACCTGAAACACATTCAGGAGACATAGCAATAGGAACATGCTGGTTTGAACATCCCAAGGATATTCAGAATTCTATTGTAACTAGCCTGGAGGAGAAGGGGAAGGTGAAGGAGCAGGGGAAAGTGTCCCCCTTTGTCTCTCCCATAGATTGGCTCTCCAAGGAGAAAAGATAAAGAGTCATTAATAGTTTCCAAGAGATGGCTCCCGAAGTACAGAGATGATGGCAATGCAGAGTACAAATACCAGATTAGTCTCACAACCATATCATAAACCAGCACACACCGAAAAAGGAAACGACGAGTGCTCGTAGTGGGGGACTCCCTGTTAAGGGGCACTGAGGCGCTCATCTGCCGACCTGACAGGGAGGCACGAGAGGTGTGCTGCCTCCCGGGAGCCAAGGTCCAAGATGTTGCTGAGAGGGTGCCGCGACTTGTCAGGAGCATGGACTACTATCCGCTGCTACTCTTCCATGTGGGCACAAATGACGCCACAAGCCGGAACCTGGGCAAAATCAAAGAAGACTTTAAAGCCCTGGGGGAGCAAGTGAAAAATGTTGGTGCCCAAGTTATATTCTCTTCCATTCTACCAGTGGGAGGAAAGTGGGCGGCCAGAAATAGGTGCATAATACACATCAACTCCTGGCTTCGTGGCTGGTGACGACGTGAGGGTTTTGGCTTTTACGACAATGGGACGTTCTTTGGCGAATATAACCTGTTGGGGAGGGATGGGATCCACCTGTCTAAGAGGGGCAGGGGAATCTTTGGTGGCAGGCTGGCCAGCTTGGTGAGGCGGGCTTTAAACTGAAGGACTCGGGGGGAGGGGTCCAAAGTGGCGATGCTCATGCCAGTGCACCAAACTGGGGAATAAGCCAGGCCAACCTGAGCAGAGACAAATGCTCCTTAGCTGCCTCCCAAGAAGAGAACCAGAAGGCCGACCACCCTAAGGGTGTGTATGGCTATGATGGATCCTCCTGCACCCCTCCAGGGAAACCTGCACGCTCAACTACCTCTCTGAAATGCCTGTACACCAACGCTCGCAGCATGGGGAATAAACAGGAAGAACTAGAGATCTGTGTGCGCTCGCAGGGCCATGATCTCATAGCAATTGCAGAGACATGGTGGGACAGCTTGCATGACTGGAATGCTGTCATGGATGGGTATGTACTTTTCAGGAAGGACAGGCCAGCAAGGTGAGGTGGTGGAGTTGAGGGAGCAACTGTCCCTATGTGAGGGAGCAACTGGAGTGTATCAAGCTCTGCCTAGGGGAGGATGAAGAACAGGTTGAGAGTTTATGGGTAAGGATTAAGGGACAGGCTAACATGGGGGACACTGTTATGGGTGTGTACTACAGGCCACGTGATCAGGACGAGGAAGTCAATGAGGCCTTCTACAGGCAGCTGAAAGCAGCCTCACGATCACAGGCCCTGGTTCTCATGGGGGACTTCAACCACCCCGATATCTGTTGGAGGGACAACACAGCTAGGCACGCACAGTCCAGGAGGTTCCTGCAGAACACTGATGACAATTTTCTGACGCAGGTGGTGGAGGAGCCAACAAGGAGAGGTGTGTTGCTGGACCTCATACTAACAAAAAAAGAAGATCTGGTTGGGGATGTGAAGGTTGGGGATAGCCTTGGCTGCAGTGACCACAAGATGGTGGAGTTCAGGATCCTGCGTAGAGGAAGCAGGGCACCAAGCAGGATTACAACCCTGGACATTAGAAGAACTAAATTTGGCCTCTTCAAGGACCTGCTTGGAGGAATCCCATGGGTTAGGGCTCTAGAAGGTAGGGGGGCCCAAGAAAGCTGGTCAATATTCAAGCATCGCTTCCTCCAAACTCAAGAGTGGTGCATCCCCAGGAGTAAGAAATCGGGCAAGGGAGGCAGGAGACCTGCATGGATGAGCAAGGAACTACTGGCTAAACTCAAATGGAAGAAAGAAGTCCATGGAATGTGGAAAAAGGGACAGGCCACATGGGAGGAATACAGGAATGCTGTCAGGATATGCAGGGATGCCTCAAGGAAGGCTAAGGTCCACCTCGAATTTAATCTGGCAAGGGACATCAAGGGCAATAAGAATGGCTTTTTCAAGTACGTTGCTAACAAATGGAAGGCTAGGGAAAACGTGGGCCCTCTGCTGAATGAGGTGGGTGCCCTGGTCACGAAGGATGCAGAGAAGGCAGAGTTACTGAAGGCCTTCTTTGCTTCGGTCTTTACTGCTAAGGCTGGCCCCCAGGAATCCCAGATCCTGGAGGTAAGAGAGGAAGCCTGGAGAAAGGATGACCGTCCTTTGGTCGAGAAGGATCGGGTTAGAGATCAGTTAGGCAAATTGGACACCCACAAATCCATGGGCCCTGATGGGATTCACCGGCGTGTGCTAAGGGAGCTGGCAGAGGTCACTGCGAAGCCACTCTCCATCATCTTTGAAAAGTCATGGAGAACGGGAGAGGTGCCTGAGGACTGGAGGAAAGCCAATGTCACTCCAGTCTTCAAGAAGGGCAAGAAGGAGGACCCAGGAAACTACAGGCCAGTCAGCCTCACCTCCATCCCTGGAAAGGTGATGGAGCAGCTCATTCTGGAGGCCATCTCCAAGCATGTAGAAGAAAAGAAGGTGATCAGGAGTAGTCAGCATGGATTCACCAAGGGGAAATCATGCTTGACCAATCTGATAGCCTTCTATGATGGCATGACTGGCTGGGTGGATGAGGGGAGAGCGGTGGATGTTGTCTACCTGGACTTCAGCAAGGTGTTTGACACTGTCTCCCACAACATCCTCATAGGTAAGCTCAGGAAGTGTGGGCTAGACGAGTGGACGGTGAGGTGGATTGAGAACTGGCTGAATGGCAGAGCTCAGAGGGTGGTGATCAGCGGCACAGAGTCTAGTTGGAGGCCTGTGGCTAGTGGTGTCCCCCAGGGGTCAGTACTGGGCCCAGTCTTGTTCAATGTATTCATCAATGACCTGGATGAAGGGACAGAGTGTACCCTCAGCAAGTTTGCTGATGACACGAAACTGGGAGGACTGGCTGATACACCAGAAGGCTGTGCTGCCATTCAGCGAGACCTGGAGAGGCTGGAGTGTTGGGCGGAGAGGAACCTAATGAAGTTCAACAAAGACAAGGGCAGGGTCCTGCACCTGGGGAGGAATAACCCCATGCACTGGTACAGGTTAGGGGTTGACCTCCTGGAAAGCAGCTCTGAGGAGAAGGACCTGGGAGTCCTGGTCAATGACAAATTCACCATGAGCCAGCAATGTGCCCTTCCGGCCAGGAAGGCCAACGGCATCCTGGGGTGCATGAAGAAGAGTGTGGCCAGCAGGTCGAGGGAGGTTCTCCTCCCCCTCTACTCTGCCCTAGTGAGGCCCCATCTGGAGTACTGTGTCCAGTTCTGGACTCCCCAGTTCAAGAAAGATGAGGATCTACTGGAGAGAGTCCAGCAGAGGGCTACAAAGATGATTAGGGGACTGGAGCATCTCTCCTACGGGGAAAGGCTGAGGGAGCTGGGGCTGTTCAGCCTGAGGAAGAGAAGACTGAGAGGGGACCTCATCAATGCTTATAAATATCTCAAGGGCAGGTGTCAAGAGGATGGGGCCAGACTCTTTTCAGTGGTGCCCAGCGACAGGACAAGGGGCAATGGGCACAAACTGGAACACAGGAAGTTCTGCCTGAACATGAGGAAAAACTTCTTTACTGTGAGGGTGACAGAGCACTGGAACAGGCTGCCCAGGGAGGTTGTGGAGTCTCCTTCTGTGGAGATATTCAAAACCCGCCTGGACGCAGTTCTGTGCAGCCTGCTCTAGGTAAATCTGCTCTGGCAGGGGGGTTGGACTAGATGATCTCCAGAGGTTCCTTCCAACCCCTACCATTCTGTGATTCTGTGATAACACAACAAGATGATGAACTTAGTCCAGCTCCCAGAGACGATAAACAGCACAATATGGAACAAATGCAGCCAGTAAGGTATTACATAACACAACTCTGAGAACAAGCACAACAACTTTGATAGCAAATATATCAACATTTTGACCTGCGACTATTGAACTAGTATAATGAATGCATATAATAAATTTGTTTTAACATGCTCTGGTTAAATCTGTCATTATCGCAACCCTTCGTGCCCCACATTGGGCGCCAAAAAGGACTGTCGTGGTTTAATCCCAGCCAGCAACTAAGCACCACACAGCCACTCGCTCACTCCCCCCGCCCCGGTGGAATGGGGGAGAGAATCGGAAGAGTAAAAGTGAGAAAACTCGTGGGTTGAGATAAGAAAAATTTAATAATTGAAATAAATTAAAATATAATAATAATACTAATGATGATAATAATTGTAATGAAAAGGAAAATAACAAAAAGAGAGAGAGAGAAAACCCA
Organism: Phoenicopterus ruber ruber; assembly: GCA_009819775.1. Lineage (NCBI taxonomy): Eukaryota > Metazoa > Chordata > Aves > Phoenicopteriformes > Phoenicopteridae > Phoenicopterus > Phoenicopterus ruber. The sequence continues at coordinate 5,863,279 of CM020247.1, read as the reverse complement.
AGAAAGACAAGTGATGCAAATGAAAAACAATTGCTCACCACCAACTGACCGATGCCCAGCCTGATCCTGAGCAGCAGCCCCCCGGCCAGCTTCCCCCCTAGTTTGTATACTGAGCATGACGTCATATGCTATGGAATATCCCTTTGGCCAGTTTGGGTCAACTGCCCTGGCTATGTCCCCTCCCAGCTTCTTGTGCACCCCCAGCCTCCTCGCTGGTAGGGCAATATGAGAAGCTGAAAAGTCCTTGACTTAGTGTAAGCACTGCTTAGCAACAACTAAAACATCAGTGTGTTATCATCAACTTTATTCTCATCCTAAATCCAAAACACAGCACTATACCAGCTACTAGGAAGAAAATTAATTCTATCCCAGCCAAAACCAGGGCAGGTACACATTGGACCGCCCCATCCTTCTCCATTACCCACCAAGTAAACTCAAGTCCTTGAGCAAAAGCAATCCCATGAATGGGTTTGCCTTTTCCCGAGGAACGAGTAAATCAGACTTTCTTTCCCAGCCAGTTCCTTATGTGTACTATGGGGACTTGATGACACCAAGCTGGGTGGTGCAGTTGATTCAGTAAAGGGAAGGCATACCATCCAGAGGGACCTTGGCAGGCTTGAGGGGTGTGCCCATGCGATCCTCGTGAAGTTCCAAAAGGCCAAGCGCAAGGTCCAGCACCTGGGTCGGGGCAGTCCCCAATATCAGTACAGACTGGGGGATGAATGGATTGAGAGCAGCCCTGCGGAGAAGGACTTGGGGATATTGCTGGATGAAAATTTGGACATGAGCTGGCAGTGTGCACTTGTAGCCCGGAAAGCCAATCGTATCCTGGGCTGCATAAAAAGAAGCATGGCCAGCAGGTTGAGGGAGGTGATTCTGCCCCTCTACTCTGCTCTTGTGAGACCCCACCTGGAGTACTGCATCCAGCTCTGGGATCCCCAGCATGAGAAAGACATGGACCATGGGTCCAGAGGAGGACCACGAAAATGATCAGAGGGCTGGAACACCTCTCCTATGAGGAAAGGCTGAGAGAGTTGGGATTGTTCAGCCTGGAGAAGAGAAGGCTCCAGGGAGACCTTATTACAGCCTTTCAATGTATTACGCCTAAGAAAGCTTGTGTTTCTTTTTTGTTTGTCGGTGGAGACATAGCTGTTGTTTTATTGATCACATCCATTGGGATATGACAACATCCATCTTGCCATTTTTATTCCTAAATACTGGTTCTCCTGTGCAGGTCCTTTGACCTTACTTTGTTTTGTGGCAAAACCAGCTTTCAAAAGAATCTGGATTATTTTTTTCCCTGTCTCAAACACTTTCTCTGCTGTGTTGCCCCACACGATTATGTCATCAATGCATTGCAGATGTTCAGGGGCTTCACCCTGTTCCAGTGCAGCCTGGATCAGTCCATGGCAAATGGTAGGGTTGTGCTTCAACCCCTAGAGCAGTCAATTACAGGTGTATTGGTGTGGTGGGTTGACCCTGGCTGGATGCCAGGTGCCCACCAAAGCCACTCTATCACTCCCCCTCCTCAACTGGACAGAGGAGAGAAAATATAACAAAAGGCTCGTGGGTCGAGATAAGGACAGGGAGATCACTCAGCAATTACTGTCACGGGCAAAGCAGACGACTTGGGGAAAAATTAATTTAATTTATTGCCAATCAAATCAGAGTAGGATAAGGAGAAATAAAACCAAATCTTAAAAACACCTTCCCCCCACCCCTCCCTTCTTCCCGGGCTCAACTTCACTCCCAATTCCTCTACCTCCTCCCCCCGAGCGGCGCAGGGGGACAGGAATGTGGGTTGCAGTCAGTTCATCACACGTTATCTCTGCCACTCCTTCCTCCTCAGGGGGAGGACTCCTCACACTCTTCCCCTGCTCCAGCATGGGGTCCCTCCCACGAGAAACAGTCCTCCATGGACTTCTCCAAATGTGGGTCTTCCCACAGGCTGCAGTTTTTCAAAAACTGCTCCAGCGTGAGTCCCTTCCACAGGATGCAGTCCCTCAGGAACAGACTGCTCCAGCGTGGGTCCCCCCATGGGGTCACAAGTCCTGCCAGCAAACCTGCTCCAGCGTGGGCTCCTCTGTCTCCACGGGTCCACAGGTCCTGCTAGGAGCCTGCTCTCCAGCATGGGCTTCCCACGAGGTCACAGCCTCCTTCGGGCATCCACCTGCTCCGACGTGGGGTCCTGCAAGGGCTGCAGGTGGATATCTGCTCCACCGTGGACCTCCATGGGCTGCAGGGGGACAGCCTGCCTCACCATGGTCTTCACCACGGGCTGCAGGGGAATCTTGGCTCCGGCACCTGGAGCACCTCCTCCCCCTCCTTCTTCAGTGACCTTGGTGTCTGCAGGCTGTTTCTCTCACATCTTCTCACACCTCTCTCCGCTGGTATATTCCCACAGCAGGTTTTTTTTCCCCTTCTTAAATATGTTATCACAGAACCACTACCACCATTGCTGATTGGCTCAGCCTTGGCCAGCGGTGGGTCTGTCTCGGAGCCGACTGGCATTGACTCTATCGGACATAGAGGAAGCTTCTAGCAGCTTCTCACAGAAGCCACCTCTCTAGCCCCCCCCCCCCCCCCCCTAAAACCTTGCCACGCAAACCCAATAGAACTGAACACTCCTCCACCGTGTAAAAGCAAAATATGGCCTGCACTCTGCTGCCAAAGGGATCAAGAAAAATGCTTTGCCAATATGAATTGTGGCATACCACTTGGCTGTCTTTGCAATTCATATTGGAGTTCTAGCATGTCCAGTACAGCAGCACTCAGCAGTGGTGTAACTTCATTCAGGCCACGATAGTCTACTGTTAACCTCCAGCCTCCGTCAGACTTTTGCACTGGCCATATGGGACTATTAAAGGGTGAGCGAGTCTTTCTCATTACTCCTTGGCTCTCGAGTCAATGAATTAGCTCATGAATGGGAACCAGCGAGTCTCGGTTTGTGCAATATTGCCAACCGTCATGGCAGCGCATAGTGCACCATCATGATAGCAATCGGCACCTGCTGTTCTTCGGCACACAGCAACCCCACAACAGAAGGATCCTCCGAGACAGCAGGCAAGCTAGACAGATGTTTAATCTTCTCAGTACCCACAGCAGCTACACCAAAGTCTCACTGGTACCTCTTTGGATCCTCGAAGTACCCACTTTGAGATAGTCAATGCCAAGGATACACGGAGACTCCAGACCAGTTACAATAGGATGCTTCTCCCACTTGTTTCCTGTTAGGCTCACCTCAGCTTCTAACACAGACAATTGTTAGGATCCCCTTGTCACTCCAGAAATCGAGATGTGTTCTGCCCCCCTGTATCCTGATGCATTAGGGTGTACTGTGCACCGGGGTCTACCAAAACCTTATAATCCTGTTGGTCTGATGTGCCAGGCCATCAAATCCATACAGTCCAGTAAAGCCAATCGTCCCTTTCCTTCACCTGGCTGGAGGCAGGGCCCCCCTATTCCTGATCAGAACACTCATTACCTGACTCCTGTAATTGCAAACCAGAAGTCTTTTCACCATGAAAGGAGCCCAAGTCTCTCTATGTGTTGCCCAGGCTACACTGAAATGACTTTTCACAAGTGTGATCCCACTACTGACCGACATGGTCCTTTCATGGGATTTGAACCTATGTGGACATATGTCCATCGGATCAGTATCAGAAGGAGGAGAGGTGCCCTCAGCCCATCTACTGTGTCTGGGGAATTGCTCGACAGCAACTGGAGCAGTAATCTTCTTGGATGGACCTTTATTAGCTGCTGTTTTTTCCCACAATTCCCATACACAGGCTTCCAGGTTTGAGGCAGGTACACTGTCCCACTTCCTTATGTCCTCCCCATGGTCACGCAGATAGAACCACAGGGTGGCACGCGGCGTGTACCCATGGTTCCCTTTCCTTAGAGCAGGGAAAAGCCAACTTTGGCCTGTAGAGAAGGACTTGGGGATATTGCTGGACGAAAAATTGGACATGAGCTGGCAGTGTGCACTTGCAGCCCAGAAAGCCAATCGTATCCTGGGCTGTGTAAAAAGAAGCATGGCCAGCAGGTCGAGGGAGGTGATAAACAAAAACATACAGAGATACAAACCTGACCAACAAATGATAAAGGAGATCCTGATAAGAACAAATCTGTTCAGTCGCACAAATCAGCAAGGATATGTGGATTGTGAGAATGTTTATTTTTTCGGTAAGATTATCTGACTACGGACCTTGCCAAATTGGGAGGATAAGGAAAGGGAGGGAGACAAACATGCAGAGACATAAAACCTGACCAATTAGCCTTAACGAAGACAATAACCAGAAACAAACCTGGTCAGTGACACTAATGGATGGGTTATCAAGAAACAACAGGCAAACCAGGACTTTGCAACTGATAAGGATGCAAACCTGAGGGTCCAGGATGTTGGAGAGGCTCAGTGGGACTATGCCAACTGATAAGGCAATGTGCAGGGGAAGGGAATTGGGGAGGAAAAAAAGCAGGGGTAGACAGAAAAGCATGTAAAAGGGGCCAGTCAGTATGCTTTTCTGGCTGAGCTCTGTGCCTGATCACCAGTCTGTCCTATCTTCTTGTTAAATCCTTTCTTAACTATCTTCCTGTGTAATCTCACTCTATCCCATGTGTATGTGTGCTGCAAGGACTATTTGCCAGCTATTGGGCAGACTGGTGCAAGTGGACTGGGTGCCAGCTACTGCAGTCAGACCAGGGGTGTAGGCACCCCGGGCCTGTGGTGTCAGCTACTGGAACAAGTAGGGTCTCGGTGCCAGCTACTGGAGCAGGTAGGTGTCTCGGCCACCAGTAACTGAGGCGGCAACAGTGTGTGTCCCAAAAAACAGCTACTGGGAGGACTGGTGTGAGGCAAGTGAGGGGCTCAGCACCAGCGGTTGTGGTGGGACCGTGGGTCACAGTCTGTTTGCCTGGTGCCAGCTGCTGTGTGGTCAAAGTGTCTCTATATCTTCCCCAAACCAGGTGTGCATTAGGGTGTGCATGTGTATTTGCTAGCAAACTTCAAGCTGGAATAGCCGTCGAGTAGGGGACTTGTGGGACAGGTAAGAGGGCCTGGGATACAGGCAGGGGTATCAGATGGACAGAGAGGCCTTGCTGGTACTCTGGGGATCCACAAACATGCACATGCTTATGAATCTAGAAAATGTTGTGTGTGTACCTTCACTAGTGACCTGTTTCTGCCAGCCAAAGAGGAAGGGGACTTGGCTGTCTGTGTTATGTGGTTTATGTGCGTCCTATATGTAGGTGTTGTTGAAGGCGGTGACTTGTCTCTGGCAGTCTTTGTAGCCAGCCACGTCAGCATCTGGATGTATGTGTCTCTGGGATACGTGCTCAGTTTCACTACTGGTTGAACCTGCAAATAGGAAAGCAGCAGCCATGTCCCTCAGTCTGGGCAAAGACCCCAGGTCCCCGGGCTGGGCTCCAGCATCCAGACAGGAGGAATCCCCAGGCCCTGGAGCTCCTGGAGGTGGTGGCTGCCTATAACATCCCTGAGCAGTACTAACATTTACCACAGTACCGTAAAAATCTTTAGCTACAGTTGTAAGTTGTAAAATTGTTGGCATTCAGCACAATTACAATACTGCTTTGGAAAATGTTATTAAATTTCTTATATAATCTAGGAAGAGGGTTTACCTCTGGCAAGTCTTCCATATCAGAAATAGTGTGGCCAGCAGGACTAGGGAAGTGATTGTCCCCCTGTACTTGGCCCTGGTGAGGCCACACCTCGAGTACTGTGTTCAGTTTTGGGCCCCTCACTACAAGAAAGACATGGAGGTGCTGGAGCGTGTCCAGAGAAGGGCAACGAAGCTGGTGAAGGGTCTGGAACACAAGTCCTATGAGGAGCGGATGAGGGAACTGGGGTTATTTAGTCTGGAGAAAAGGAGGCTGAGGGGAGACCTTATTGCTCTCTACAACTACCTGAAAGGAGGTTGTAGAGAGATGGGGGTCGGACTCTTCTCCCTAGTAACAGACAACAGAACAAGAGGAAATGGCCTCAAGTTGCACCAGGGGAGGTTTAGATTGGACATTCGTAAAAATTTCTTCACCGAAAGGGTTGTCGGGCATTGGAACAGGCTGCCCAGGGAGGTGGTGGAGTCCCCATCTCTGGGGGTATTCAAAAGACTTTTAGATGAGGCCCTAATGGATATGACTTAGTGGGGGACTTGGTAGTGATAGGTTAATGGTTGGACCCGATGATCTCGGAGGTCTCTTCCAACCAGAACAATTCTATGATTCTATGATTCTATATACCATGCAGTTTTACCTGTAAGAGTTGAAGGCGGCTCAATTTAATGCTTTAATTAACATATAAAAGGTATTGTACACTGTTGACCCATGTGAATTACTTTATTCATGAATTGCCTCTACTGAAAACAGCTAGCTGTGTCCTATCTACAGGCATAGGAAATGTTGTGCATGTGGGGCACCATTTAATTAAAGTCTTGTTAGTTCCAGCATTACAGTGATTTAATCCTCCTACTTCTGCAGTAGGAACTAATGAATTTCAGCCTAGCTTGTGTGTCAACAGCCTATCTATCTACACACGCAAAATGTATGTGCAAGAGCTATACCCCCCTGCAGCAAAAAATATACAGTCTCAGGTTTCTGTACAGTTGTGCAAGCATGGGCTTAACTTGCTTTTTTATTTTCCTAGGGAAATACCCCTGCCTAAGTAGCACATATGTGCCCATCGTTATCAAGTACAATCCTGCTCTGACACCATAACCAGCTTACTACCTGCAAAGGAGAAAAACGCACAAAAAAACCCCAAACCAAGCCATCAGCCAATTTCTCTACATCCTATTAGAAACTTAGGGATGACTTGCACAGAAATCTGAGTAATTGCTTACAGAACAACTCCTTTACAAACAGCTTCTAAAGTAGATTAAGCCCTCATGAGGTCAGAAAGAAAAACTTTACTGAAGTTCAGGGACATCATGAAACAGAAAGCAGTAGAAATATGTCACTAGCTTCTTGTAACTAGTAACAATAGCATCCCACCAGTAACAAATTCCTATTGGTTCCACTTCCATTGGAAGATGTGGTGACATGCACAGATGTCACAGTTAGTGGCCTGACTGCGCCATCATTGGGGTCACTGTTTTGTTGTTAGGAGGCGAGGTGGCTGATCACCAGGTTGCTGTCACTTAATTATGAGCAGATCACAGTTCAGACATTAAAGGGGGGTTTGGAAGCCTAGGACAAAAGGTGATGCTCTTAAATATGGCACTCATACTCTGATGCAGACCCATGTCTCATTCATTTCTCAGTATCAGGATTGGCTGAAGTCCTTAGGCCTCCAGTAGACCAATTCATAGCCTTCCCCCTCCTGACATACTGAGGGTAGAGGATGTAGCTGTTTCTGCAGCAGCAGCTGTTGCTGGTAGACAGCTCAAGTTGTCCAAGCAGCCCTTGTAGATTACAAGGCTCTTGGTGTGTCCAGGCAACCTATAGGGTCAATGCTTTTTCCAAGCTGCAAGTAGCAAAGTTAGCACTGTTGATACAAGTCATTAGGGCAGTAGGATCAACACCTTATCTCCTGACTTGAGTATGACTCACATAGCAGCATGGGCACAGGCTAGGTACTGAGTTTTCACATTTATGGCATTTACTAAAATGAGTTTGCATATCTGGGTTGAGGCACTTTTCCAAAGCATTTTTAGCTCAAGTCTGTAACCGTGTAGCCCTGTAATACAGTATTGCTATTGCTAGTAACAGGCCATAAACTTTATACTGAGTTTGCAAGGTCTCGGGACAGGCGTGTCAGGCCTCCTCTGTCTGAAATTTTCTTGACCTGGTTACAGCTTTGTTTTGCTTAGTGTAGCTGTGACAGCCATTTCTCTAATTGACCACGTCTATGGTTTTACTTTTATCTTTGTGTGATACAACCATAGTTTTATATAGATAGCAATAAGAAGCAGATGTTCTAGATAGAATGAGATATTTACAACTAACACAATGATGTAGAGAAATATAGGCCTGGTATGACAGCAGAGGCCTCCAAGAAGTGGAGACAGAGGATGCGGCGTAGAGGTATATGTGCATGGGATGATAAAACATGGAGCACATGCTGGCACTGGAGATACCACAGCTATAAACAACTCACCCATGATCACTTAAAACACCTGCAGACCTGGAGGTGGACAAAACTACTTTCAGGGGTAACAAAGAGAACAAATAAATAATATCTAATATACATAAGTGGCAAGATATATAGTAATTTTAGATGTTACCTGAAGCTGCAGAGCAATGAAGAAGAAGTAGGGTATAAAAACATGTTAGCAAATGTATAAAAGTGACCATGAGGGGATACTAGAGGGAGGAAGAAGAAACCATCAACACGAACATCATATTTCTCCTGGCAAAGGACTCCAGCTGCTGACAACTCGCTCTAACACTCCTCTCCCACCACCAACACCAGCATCTGACCTTAGGGCTCAGAGAAGCAGTGAAAGGGTGAGCATAACACCAGGAAGAGGTGTAGAAACTCTGTGTGTATGTGTGTGTTGCACTTAATTCTATTATTACAACTTTTTCCTATATAAGTACTCTAGCTGCATTATTATTCTGGTTTTTTTCCTGTAATAATTAGATCTAGACTCATGATAATGGTTCAATTAGACTGTTAAGATTTCCATTATACTAAAAATAAGTTATTACATTTACATAATTTAAATAAAAATATATTATATATTAAACATATAAAAATAAAAGTTGTGCTTCCTCTTTAGCCATAAACAAGATTTTGAATGTAACAAGTCCAAGTGCTAGAAATTGCATTCTATTCCTTCCCCTGCCTGAAGAGAATTGTCCCACTGATAAGGCAAATGCTCCTATCAGTCGGGGTAAGTTGGAAAATGTATTTGGCTTGAAAAATTTCATTCTGACCAGGTAGAATATGCAGAGAGTTCTTTTGAACTCATCTATATTTTGACCTCTAATCTGTAAGCACCCAAAATAAGAATTCCACTTGAGACAAGGATCATTTAAATAGTTGCCTTCATAAAATAAAGGCCACAACACTTATGGGAAGAACTAGCCCAAGGAGCCTGCTCCAAGAGCTCCTTTCTTGACTAACCCATTTTTCCCAGTTTTCAGGGATTCTCAAAGGGGAGGGAAGCATTATAACAGGAAAGCAGACACCGCTTCCCAGGACTGATGGTAGACCAGGACTAAACTACTGTGCTCAAGGTTAAGACTGGACCAGTCTTCTCAGCATGGTCTATAAAATAGCATATTTGTACTAGGATTAGCAGTCTAGAACTGAGTTTTCTTAAACTGAAAACTAGTCTAAGAAAAGCAACATTGAAAAAATGTTAGAATTACATTGAATTTTTTTATCTACAATGATTAGAACATTCAGAAAGAACCAAGTTAAAATAACACCTCTCTGCTTTTCTCCTCTACAGGCTCACCTATTCCTATGACCACATCTGCTACTGCTTTACTTAACGCATTGCTATAGATTACATGATTTCAATAATGAAGGTGGAAGTCAAGCTTCACGTGGCAGTAGGTCAACACAGATTCCATATTTTAATCATGAACAACCTACATTGGCTATACACAGCATAGCACAAGTACACAAGTAGCAGCTGGTTAGAAACAAAAAGTTTTACAACTAGCTCACTACATCAGGACTAAAGCTGGCAGACCAAGAAACTATTAATTCTTAAATAAACTGGTAAATCATACAAGTTTAATGGACATGAAAAAAATTAAACAAATTTGTGTCAGGTTCACATATTACACATTTGCATTATAGAGGAAGTTCTGATTTGACAAACAGCAGTGCAAATCCAAAAACTGTAGATATATCTTCACACAAATTAGAAATACTTGCGCATCCTTCAGTAAACCACAGCTCTACAGAACATCAAGAACGCTACAGAACCTTAGTCTAAGACCAGGCACTTGAACACAAATACAAGAACTGCAGATTTAATCAAGAAAACTATTCCAGACTGCTTGTCTGACAGACAGTGTTTGTGATCAACTTGATCTGCACTTGCATCCTGGAGCTTTATACGAATTGCAAAGTCAGTTTTCATATTACCACTTTAATTTCTTTATGCTTTTAGAATGAACTATAGCTGAAATTAACAGCAACAAAAAAAATATATCAGGAAGTGAGGGTGAATCACGTGTAGTCCTTCACTTGTCTACTGACGCATATAAAAGTGGCATCACAGTAGTTATTAACTGGCCCTTTTAAGAAGTCTGACATTGAACACCACCTCCAAGGTGGTGCTCATCATCTTCATAGGCTTCTCCATTATAGCAATGTCTTCTGTCTTGAGTTGGATCAAAGTCCATTAAATCCACTTGTTCCATTTCCTCAGTTTCTTCTACTTCCTGCCTTGCAGGTAGCAGTTTTTCCAGCAAATACAACTTATCTGAGGAGAGGAAGCCACTACCTGGGAAGTTCACCTGAAATAAAGAGCTGCAGTTACTGAATTTGGCTTTAACTGGCATCTATCTCACTTACTACAGGTCAATTACCTGCCAGCATCAGCTTTACAATTACAGAAGACTTGAAAATCCATTGCTAAAGAAATAGTTAGGTCACTTGCCAGTCTTTCACATCTGCCAAAAGAGCATTTTTACTATATTTGGCAACTTCACTGTCTTGGCTAGTTCAGTCTTTTTTCTGCCCCAGACTGCCATATTGAAAGGGCTAAAAAAAGATATCCTCAGCTAAAGCCCTTTGCTCCAATACAAGGTCAGTTATATTTCAGTTCTTCCTAAGACACGTTGGAGGCCCAAAATCACGTCAAACATGAAAATTTGCAGGATATCCAGAGAAGTTATTTCAGTACTTGGTATATTTTCAGTAAAGAGCTATTTAGAAATGTTGCGGTTTAACCCCGGCCGGCAGCTAAGCACCACACAGCCGCTCGCTCGCTTCCCCACTGTCCTGGTTTCAGCCAGGACGGAGCTAGTTTTGTCTTCAGCAGCTACTGTGTTTTGGCTTTAGTATGTGAAGAATGGTGATAGTACACTGATGTTGTTGGTTGCTGCTAAACGACCAAGGACATTTTGCAGTTTCCCAGGTTTTGCTAATGTGCAGGTACAAAAACTTGGTAGGGGTATAGCCAGAATAGTTGATCCAAACTGGCCTAAGAGAGTATTCCATACCATAGACATCATGCCCGGCATAAGTGAGGGTCGGCCAGTGGGCCACTACCCTCAGACCCTTAATCCTTAAGCTTCCCTTCTGGTTGCTTTTTGTTTCCCTGCTTTTCCTTTTTTTTTTGCTCATTCGGGCCTTTTCGTTCATTCGTTCGGCTGTTCGTTCCCTCACCTGCTCTCTCTGGAATTTGCTGTTCTGGGATAGCTGGAGCGGAATACCCCTGCTCCCTGACTGCTGCTCAGGATGGGCTGTATCGGTTGTCGGGTGGTAAGAAATTGTGCATCATTTGTTTTATATATTCTATTATCCTTATATATATTATTAATATATTTTTATGTTTTTCTTTGCTGTCCTGGTGAACTGCTTTTATCTCAACCCATGAGTTTTCCTTTCTCTCCGATTCTCCTCCCCACCCCACCGGGGAGGGGAGAGTGAGTGAGTGGCTGCATGGTATTTCAGTTACCATCTGGGGTTAAACCACGACAGTCCTTTTTGGCGCCCAACATGGGGCTCGAGAGGGGTCTGGCTAGCTCAGCTGAAAGAGCATCAGACGGAGGGTCCAGGGTTTAAAGCCCCCAGTCAGGCTCAAAGGGTTGAGATAATAACAGATTTGACCAGAGCATGTTAAAACAATTTGTTATAAGCATCCATTATATTCGTTTTATTTGTTGTTGTTCACAATGTTGTTTTATTTGCCCTCAGAGTTGTTCTTAAAGTTGTGTTATATAGCACCCTATTTGCCGTGTGTGCTGTTCGCCATAATGTCTATGCAGTTTTTAAGTTCTAGCCGTTGGATTAACGGTATGGCTTCGCTGTGCTATGTGGCACTGGCTTGTGAAACGATAAGATCACTGGTTCTGAAACCATTTTATTTCCTGTATTCATATTCAATGGGGGGGGTGACACGCAGAGCAAAGCGGCAGAAGTTACGGCTCCATACTTATGGAGCAATCTGATGGGGACTATCAGTAATTATACTTCTTATTTTTCCTCCTTGGAGGGTCACCAGGGGGAAATGTCTTCCTTTGCTTTCTCTTTCCCCTCCTGGGTAAAAATGCCTTCCTTTGCTTTCTCGTTCCCCTCCTGGTTAGTTAAGGGAGCTTATGAAAATTTTGAATACCTTTGGGATACTCGGACCGGCTTGCTATTCCTATCAGTAGGAATGAATTTGTGTCTAGTCTTGCTGCTTAAGGTCAGAAACTGGTGCAGATGTAGGCGCAGGGCCACCCCAGTTCCTTGCTACAGCCCCCGCGGCTGCCCCACCCTCCGCTACGGGCACCACGGCTGCTCAGCCCCGGCGGCCGCCCCAGGTCCCGGCAGGGCTCCCGCGGCTGTCTCAGCCCCCGCGGACGCGCCAGCCCCTGCCATGGGCGCTGCAGCTGCTCCAGCCCCCGCCGTGGGTAACGCAGCCGCTCCACCCCTTGTTACAGCCACCGCGGCCGTCCCACTCCTTGTTACAGGCACCGCAGCTGTTGCACCCCCCCACCGCGGCCACCACAGCTGCTGCACCCCCTGCTATGGGCAGCGTAGCAGTCCCAGCCCCCGCCAAGGGTATCGCAGTTGCCCCACTCCCTGCTACGGGCACCGCAGCCGTTCCAACCCCTGCTATGGGCATCGCTGCTGCCCCAGTCCCTGCCATGGGCACCGGCAGCTATTCAAGCCCCAGCTATGAGCACTGTGGCTGCTGTGATAGGTAGTGCAGATCCACCCGTGCCGTTATCAGTCGCCCCTATACAAAAGAAGAAAAGCACAAAGAAATCAGCTCGCCCCATGAAAGATGAGGATGAACCAGGGACATCACAAGAACAGGGAGAGGCAGAAGCAGAGGTAATCACCCGACCCCTATCCCTGATTGAGCTGCGAGATATCCGAAAAGATTACAGCTAGTAATCAAGGTGAGCAGCTTGTCGCCTGGCTGCTCCGATGCTGGGATAACAGAGCCAGTAGCCTGCAACTAGAGGGCAGGGAAGCCAGGCAGTTATGATCCATCTCTAAGGAAGCGGCCATTGACAGGGCAATTGGAAGAGAGCCAGAAGCCCGCAGTCTCTGGAGGAGACTCCTGTCAGGTGTGAGGGACAGGTATTTCTTTAAGGAAGACATTATATGCCACCCAAACAAGTGGATCAATATGGAGGGAGGTATCCAGTATCTGAGGGAATTAGCTGTGCGAGAGCTGATTTATCGGGACCTGGATGACCTGCAAACACCCGTAGATCCAGATGAGGTCCAACGTACCCAACCCATGTGGCGGAACTTTGTACATAGTGCACCATCGTCCTATGCCAACTCATTGGCAACAATGGGTTGGAAAGATGAAGAGGCACCACCGGTGCATATAGTGGCTAACCAACTCTGACAATATGAAGACAATCTCTCTTCCACTCTACCGGCCTGCATCTTGGCTATGGAAAGACTGGCTGAAAGATCTGAGAACCACTATGAAGAACTGCGCCGGGAGTTTCAGCAACTCAAAGAGGACAGGTCCTACTTCCCACCTGTACGGAGCAGTATCTCAGCTGTTAGGAGAAAATCTTCCCCTGCTCAAGAGAAACGGTACACGCGGCGAGGTACCCTGTGGTTTTACCTACGTGACCATGGAGAGGACATGAGAAAGTGGGATGGAAAACCCACCTCGACCCTAGAGGCAAGGGTACGTGAGTTGAAAAAGAAAACAGCTACAAATAAGGGTTCTTCCAGGAAAATTGCTGCTCCAGTCTCCAGGGGGCAGTTCCCCAGATGGGGTAGAAGGGCTTCTGATTCATATTTAGAAGTGAGTAACAAGGATGAGATTCGACCCCATGTGTCCCACACGAACCCATTTGTTGATAGAGGGTATTATAATCAGAATTAGAGGGGCCCTGCCTCCAGCCAGGTGGAAGAGAGGGACAACCGAGTTTACTGGACTGTGTGGATTCCATGGCCTGGCACATCAGCCCCCCAGCAGTATAAGGCTCTAGTGGACACGGATGCACAGTGTATCCTAATGCCATCAAACTATAGAGGGGCAGAACGCATTTCTATTTCCAGAGTAAGAGTGGGGTCCCAAGCGTTAACTTTATTGGAGGCTGAAGTGAGCCTAACTGTGAACAAGTGGCAAAGACACCCCATTGTGACTGGCCCAGATGCTCCGTGCATCCTTGGCATAGACTACCTCAGGAGAGGGTACTTCAAGGACCCAAAAGGGTACCGGTGGGCTTTTGGTATAACCGCTGTGGAGACAGAGGACATTAAGCAGCTGTCCACCTTGCCTGGTCTTTCAGAGGATCCTTCCGTTGTGGGGTTGCTGAGAGTCAAAGAACAACAAGTACCAATTTTTACCACAATGGTGCACCGACAGCAATATCACACCAACCAAGACTCCCTGACCCCCATCCACAAGCTGATTCGTCGACTGGAAAGCCAGGGAGTGATCAGCAAGACTCGCTCACCCTTTAATAGTCCTATATGGCCAGTAGGGAAATCTAACGGAAAATGGAGATTAACGGTGGACTATTGTGGCCTGAATGAAGTCACGCCACCACTGAGCGCTGCCATGCGGGACATGCTAGAACTTCAGTACGAACTGGAGTCCAAGGCAGCCAAGTGGTATGCTACCATTGACATTGCTAATGCATTTTTCTCAATTCCTTTGGCAGCAGAGTGCAGGCCACAGTTTGCTTTCACCTGGAGGGGCATCAAGTACACCTGGAATTGACTGCCCCAGGGGTGGAAACACAGCCCCACCCTTTGCCATGGACTGATCCAGACTGCACTGGAAAAGGGTGGAGCTCCAGAACACCTGCAATACATTGATGACATCATTGTGTGGGGCAACACAGCAGCAGCAGTTTTTGAGGAAGGGGAGAAAATAATCCAAATACTTCTGAGAGCCGGTTTTGCCATAAAACGAGGTAAGGTCAAAGGACCTGCACAGGAGATCCAGTTCCTAGGAATAAAATGGCAAGATGGATGTTGTCAGATCCCAATGGATGTGATCAACAAAATAACAGCTATGTCTGCACCAACTAACAAAAAAGAAACCCAAGCTTTCTTAGGCATTGTGGGTTTCTGGAGAATGCATATTCCAAATTACAGTTTCATTGTAAGCCCTCTCTATCAAGTGATCCGGAAAAAGAATGATTTCACATGGGGCCCTGAGCAACAACAAGCCTTCGAACAAATTAAACAGGAGATAGTTCATGCAGTAGCCCTTGGACCAGTCTGGGCAGGGCAAGATGTTAAAAATGTTCTCTACACTGCAGCTGGGGAGAATGGCCCTACCTGGAGCCTCTGGCAGAAAGCACCAGGGGAGACTCAAGGTCGACCCCTAGGGTTTTGGAGCTGGGGATACAGAGGATCTGAGGCCCGCTACACTCCAACTGAAAAAGAGATCTTGGCAGCATATGAAGGGGTTCGAGCTGCTTCGGAGGTGGTTGGTACTGAAGCACAGCTCCTCCTGGCACCCCGACTTCCAGTGCTGGGCTGGATGTTCAAAGGGAGGGGCCCCTCTACACATCATGCCACCGATGCCACATGGAGCAAGTGGGTCACAATGATCACACAACGAGCTCGAATAGGAAACCCCAGTCGCCCAGGCATCTTGGAAGTGATCATGGACTGGCCAGAAGGCAAAGATTTTGGAATGTCGACAGAGGAAGAGGTGACACGTTCTGAAGAGGCCCCACCATATAATGAACTACCAGAAAATGAGAAGGAATATGCCCTGTTCACTGATGGGTCCTGTCGTATTGTGGGAAAGCATCGAAGGTGGAAAGCTGCCGTATGGAGTCCTACACGAAGAGTTGCAGAAGCCACTGAAGGACAAGGTGAATCAAGTCAGTTTGCAGAGGTGAAAGCCATCCAGCTGGCTTTAGATATTGCTGAGCGAGAAAAGTGGCCAGTGCTCTGTCTCTATACCGACTCCTGGATGGTGGCGAATGCTCTGTGGGGGTGGTTACAGCAATGGAAGCAGAGCAACTGGCAGCGCAGAGGCAAACCCATCTGGGCTGCCGAACTGTGGCAAGATATTGCTGCCCGTGTAGAGAAGCTGGTTATAAAAGTACGCCACGTAGATGCTCATGTACCTAAGAGTCGGGCTACTGAGGAACATCAAAACAACCAGCAGGTGGATCAGGCTGCTAGGATTGAAGTGGCGCAGGTGGATCTGGACTGGCAACATAAAGGTGAATTATTCCTAGCTCTGTGGGCCCATGACACCTCAGGCCATCAGGGAAGAGATGCAACATAGAGATGGGATTGTGATCAAGGGGTGGACTTAACTATGGACACTATTGCACAAGTTATTCATGAGTGTGAAACATGTGCTGCAATCAAGCAAGCCAAGCGATGCTTATCTCTGTGGTATGGAGGACGATAGTTGAAATATAAATATGGGGAGGCCTGGCAGATTGATTATATCACACTCCCACAGACCCGCCAAGGCAAGCGCCATGTGCTTACAATGGTGGAAGCAACCACGGGATGGCTGGAAACATATCCTGTGCCCCATGCCACCGCCCGGAACACTATCCTGGGCCTTGAGAAGCAAGTCTTATGGCGACATGGCACCCCAGAAAGAATTGAGTCAGACAACGGGACTCATTTCCGAAACAACCTCATAGACACCTGGGCCAAAGAGCATGGCATTGAGTGGGTGTATCACATCCCCTATCATGCACCAGCCTCTGGGAAAATTGAACGATACAATGGACTACTGAAAACTACACTGAGAGCAATGGGTGGTGGGACCTTCAAACATTGGGATACACATTTAGCAAAAGCCACCTGGTTAGTTAACACTAGAGGGTCTACCAATCGAGCTGGCCCTGCCCAATCAAAGCCTTTACATACTGTAGAAGGGGATAAAGTTCCTGTGGTGCATGTAAAAAACATGCCGGGGAAGACAGTCTGGGTTATTCCTGCCTCGGGCAAAGGCAAACCCATCCGTGGGATTGCTTTCGCTCAAGGGCCTGGATGCACTTGGTGGGTGATGCAGGAGGATGGAGAAGTCCGATGTGTTCCTCATGGAGATCTGATTTTAGGTGAAAATAGCCAATAGTCTGAACTGTATGATGTTAATTGCTATAATATACTGCATATAATCATTTATGTTATGTATATATTGTATATAATCATTTCTATAGTTGTGTTCTATATCAAAGGTATTACAGGGAGAATCACCCGACTCAATGAAGAGCGACCTCTGATGAAACCGAGCAAAGTGTGGCAGTGATAGACTGACTTCAACAACTGGCGCGCAGTTGAGATCGACGTCTTCGACCTGCTGACTGCGGACAAGCTACACCAGCCATGCCAGATACTCTGACTATAAGTTCCAGATGCAGCATGCAACAATCCGACACTGCACACCATCTCTCCTGCCCTGAAAGACTGTTAAGACAGATGCAACCCAGCATCGTGGACTAAATGAACTCAATAGACATTTTGGAGGGATGGTCCATAGACCAAGGGAATGGTATCTGTGTGTATATATTAAAGACATAAAGTGGCAGTGATTAATTGAAAGTGAGAGACCCGAGCATAACGTAAATGGTATGGAATAAGGGGTGGATACTGTCCTGGTTTAGGCCGGGATGGAGGTAGTTTTGTTTTCAGCAGCTCCTGTGTTTTGGCTTTAGTGTGAGAAGAACAGTGATAGCACACTGATGTTGCTGGTTGCTGCTGAACGACCAAGGACATTTTGCTGTTTTTCCAGGTTTTGCTAACATGCAGATGCAAAAACTTGGGAGGGGTAGAGACAGGATAGTTGATCCAAACTGGCCAAAGAGAGTATTCCATACCATAGACGTCATGCCCGATATAAGTGAGGGTCGGCCGGTGGGCCACTAGGCTTTTTAGACCCTTAACTTGCCTTAATCCTTAAGCTTCCCTTCGGGTTGCTTTTTGTTTCCCTATTTTTCCTTTTTGTTTTTCGTTCGGCTGTTTGTTCCCTCGCCTGCTTTCCCTGGAACTTGCTGTTCTGGGATAGCTGGGGGAGATACCCCTGCTCCCTGCCTGCTGCTCGGGACGGGCTGTATCGGTCGTCGGGTGGTGAGAAATTGTGTATTGTTTGTTTTATATATTCTATTATCCTTATATATATTGTTATTATTATCATTATTAATATATTTTTATATTTTTCCTTTGCTGTCCTGGTGAGCTGTTTTTATCTCAACCCACGAGTTTTCCTTTCTCTCCAATTCTCCTCCCCACCCCAGCGGGGAGTGGGGGAGTGAGCGAGCGGCTGCGTGGTATTGGGTTACAATTTGGGGTTAAACCACGACAGAAACACACTAAACAAGACACTTGATGATTAGTGTCTCTTCTTGCTTGAGTTAATACTTAAGGCTTAAGTTCTGCATGTTCAGTGTTAAGCTATACCATGGAAGTTGATTCACTTACCTTGAACTCTATGATTAGACGTCCTTTTTCATATGGCCTACGATATACTGGCATGCCTTCATTCAGCACACATTTAATATCTCCATGTTTGACAGTCTGGCCTTAAGTAAATAAAAAAAAAAATACGAAAAAAACATCCAGGCAGGCAAAACAAGCAATTTTATTTTCATTTCCTTTCAGGATGCATTTGTGCAGCCTTGTAAGCTGTGTTTCAACAACTATACCAATATCCAGTAGTCTAATAGAGACCTACTGCCTGATAGCTTTTGTGTAGGAGAACAGGTACACATGTATGCTATATTCTACCATTTTGTATGCTTCTCAAAGGGAGCATACCTATGAATGTCAAGTATTCCATGAGTTCCAAGTCTGGAAAATTTATCTTCAGAGACCTTGAGTATCTGCAGGATATCAGCGCATCCATGAAGTAAAGTTTGTTACTGTGTCATACGAAGAAACATGTAGTTACTGTTGCCCACTAAGCAAACCTTTTATTTGTTTAAAGCTCTCTGCTGTAAAGATTGGGGGGGGGGGGGGGGGGGGGGTGGGTGGAGAGAGAGAAGAGAAAGAAGTAGTATCTTAAGGATCAATCCTTTCTGCTCCCCTATGCTAATTACTTGCTTTTCAGCTTACATTTGCTGGATGTAGAGATTTTTAACACAAAGTAAACCAACACTTACCAGGATGAGAAGTAATAATTATAGTTCTATTATCCAGTGTTGTGATAGGTTTTTGAAAGCCACACAGTGCTTCAACCAGCTGTATATCCATGCACATAACAAGGTCTTCCCCTCGCCTATGGTAGAGCCAAGCAACAACAGACAGGGGTGGGGTGGGAGAATAGGAAGAGTGAGAAGGACCATGCCTAACTCAGGTACTAAATTTGGTAAAGACAATAAATTTGGAATCTTAATACTAAGAAGCCTGACTAGTAAAATAGAGAACATTAACTATTAACTAAGCCAACTACTTCAGGGATAATACCTGTGATAAGAGCCATTTACTACTCAAGGACGGTTATTCAAAAGCTAACCCCCCCCCCCAAACCATACCACATGCAACAGCTTTCAGTTTCATTTCACTATGCTTTCCCCCCTTCTGGGAAAAGGTTTGTCTCAGCCTCCAAACTTCTGCTGCTGGGACAATTAATCCCTTCTTTAACATTGTCCAAATTGGACAAAAATTTGCATAATATTGTCATATATTAGCACAATCATCTAAAGAAACAAAATGCAGCAACACTTTTTTAATCAATCTGTTTTATTCTTCTCCAACATCATTTTTGGCTTTCAGATGTTGTGGGCAACACTAGGGATCTAATATGATTTTGTACCTTCTTCTTCCTTCTACTTAGTTACATCATTAGGGGAGACCAACTTCCCTGAGATCAGGCTGCTGCCCTAATCTGGTAAAGCTGATCTTTGACTAATTTAAATATCCTCACTTCAAGAGCAGATGCCTAGGGAAGAGTATAAGAGCAAGGCAAGCACACGACACTGCCCCAGAATACACTCAGCTTCCAGCCCTTATCAGGACACCTCAAGGACTTTAACCTGGAAGTGTAGCTTTATTTTTTCCCTCCCTTTCATGAAATCTATTGATGACTATCAACCATTGACAGCATCTTATGCCAAAGTTTTCCATATCCACATGGAAAGTGCCACTTCCAGTTCTGAACCTCACAGAACCACAGAATGGTTGAGGTTGGAAGGAACCTCTGGAGGTCATCTGTCCAGCTCCTCCGCTTAAGCAGAGTCACCTGGAGCAGGCTGCCCAGGACCATGTCCAGACAGCTTTTGAATATCTCCAAGGAGGGAGATTCCACAACCTCTCTGGGCAACCTGTTCCAATGCTTGGTCACCCTCACAGTGAAAAAGTGTTTCCTTATGTTCAGACAGAATCTCCTGTGCTTCAGTTTGTGCCTGCTGCCTCTTGTCCTGTTGGTAATAGTAACTGTAGTATCTCAAGTGATACTAAGAGACAGACAACAGTTGCTCCTACACAAATTCTCCCTCTTCCTTCCTCCCCTCTTTTCTACAAGGAAGGGTCTACTTCAAAAAAAAAAAAAAAAAAAATCACTCCCTAGAATAGATAGAAGCTATTCTATCTTTTCCTCATTACCCTTCTTTAAGATTCTCCAGTTCTACTGTATCTTTGTGTACTGGGTCTGGCTGGGATGGAGTTAACTTTCTTCATAGCAGCCCATGTGGTGCTATATTTTAGATTTGTGACTTACTTTCACCTATTAAACTGTCTTTATCTCGACCCACAAGTTTTCTTGCTTTTGCTCAAGTAGGTGAGGTTGGAAGGGACCCTTTGGAGGTCTCTAGTCCAATCCCCCTGTTCAAAGCAGGGTCAACTAGAGCAGGTTGGTCAGGGCCATGTCCAGTTGGGTTTTGAATAACTATAAGGATGGAAACCCCACAGCTTCTCCGGGCAACCCATTCCAGTGTTTGACACCACCACCCCCTAAGTAAAAAAAAGTTTTTTCTTAAGTGGAATTTCCTGTATTTCATTTCATGTCCATATGTACCTTAGATGCTAAACACTTTGCAATGCTTTTTAAATGAAGATAGCTGTGGGACAGTATTCTCATCTGGACTACAGTAAACAAAGATATAGAGCAAGAAGTTAACCAGTTGGCCTTGAAGGCTGATGTCCAACTGGGGCTTTATCAATACAAAATTCTAGGTCACATACTTCAAGACTAAAACCTTAATATATGCAGCAAGCTCAGCTGGAGATGATTAAGTGTAAAGGTAGCAATGAAATTGCTAGGTCAACTGTTCCAGTCACAAAAATTATTTCCAGCAGAAATAGGAAAGTATTTGTGCCACTGAACAAGACGGTAGCAAAATTCCAAGTCTCATACATTTCTATTCAGCTACATTAGATGACAACTCAAGTAAAACTCCCTCCTCAACACTAGAAGAGCTCGATTTGCAAAATGGAGGTAATCCAATTGCTTATAGATACTGTAGTATAAATATTAAGGAAGACAGTTGTATACATTTATTGTATACATTGGTGTACACAGGCAGGTACAAGTTAGCTGCAAGAAGTTAAGCTTGATATTTAACTTAAATAAATTTAGGTATCAACATCCTCAAAGAACCTTCCAAATGGAATCATAAGAAGAAAATAGGACTTGGCTTTATGAGCAGTGTAAAGCCAGAGGCTTGAAATTGTCATAAGGTAGTAACTGGAACAGCTACTACCAAGTAAACAACAAAATATATCCAGTAACAACCAGCTAGGTTTTAAGACAGGACTGAAAGAAGTCTGTAAGAGAATCATCTCTCCTATGCCTCAGTTGCCTCCTTCAGAGTCTCCTACACTCCCTCTGAAGGTCTGGTGGTAAGGAAGTTTAGAAAGCAACTCTGAGTCACTCTGAAAGAAACTGGATGCATCCTGGTTTCATCTAGAAGCTAAGTCAGAACTGAAAATTAAAGAAATTACACGAAAATCAGCACAAATAATGTCTGCATGTGCTGAGATGTTCAGGCATTATTTAGTTTAAGGGCACCTCAAACCTATTAAAAGGACTTGGACCTGTTAAAAAGGACAAATTTAAAGGTGTCTGGAAAGAGACTTGCCTGGAAAGTTTTAGACCCTGAAGGGACAGGAGGTACATTCCATCTGCCCCAGAACTGGCATTACCGCAGCACAATCCCACAAAACTACTGATATCAAGAAACATCTAAGGATGTTAAAGCTGAAGCCAGTGCAGGGGGATGAACATCAATACTCCAGTACAGTCAGAACTTCAAGTCCCGGGTAACATAATAAATGCATGGACCAGGCAGACCCTTTGATACAACTAATTCAACACCTGGTTTCACTGGAAGCTGGGTAGAGAAAATTGCTCATCACTAGCCTGCCAAATGCCATGAAGGTTCCGATTCTTTAATCTGTGAGCTCAATGCTGGAAGCTGCTAACAGTAGTATTCCATCTGTCTTGCCTCAGCACAAAGTTTTGGCACCAGCTTCTGGAGTTAAGCACCATACAAGACTGCTGATTGGACTGACTACGGGCTACACTAGAGCCTTTGACCTGTCATTCCTACTTACAGGGACAAAGGGATGAGCTGTTAGACTAAGTGCCCCCATGTTAAGAGACCAAAGCCTTCCTAAATTCGTTGTTCCCCTCATGAATGCTCTGATCAGCAGTTAGTTGCACTTGGTACCTACTGCTCATCTTCTAGAGGTGGCCAAAGTGCTGCTTTTTCCAGAAGAGAAGCTACTACATGACAGACTTATTCCACAAAGTAACTTGAAACAATGGACTTCAACACAAACCAACATTGTTAGGCAATGTGAAGTACTTGACTAACATAATTAACACTAACCCAGTTCAGTTTCACTTCCACAAATCATCAGTCCTCTCCATTCCTCGTGTCCTGGTTTCGGCCAGGATGGAGCTAATTTTCTTCCCAGTAGCTACTGTGTTTAGGATTTAGTAGGGGATTTGGTATGTGAAGAATGTTGATAATACACTGATGTTATTAGTTGCTGCTAAGCGATCAAGGGCATATTCCAACTTCCCAGGTTTTGCTAACGTGCAAGTGCAAAAATCTGTGAGTGGTATAGCCAGTATAGTTGACCCAAACTGGCCAAAGAGAGTATTCCATACCATAGATGTCATGCCCAGTATATAAGTGGGGGTCGGCCAGTGAGCCAAGTCCCTTTTTTTTGCCCAGTCTCTTTTTTTTGCCCTTTTTCGTTCGTCACTTTCTGCCCTTTTTTCCCCTCTTTTCGTTCGTTTGGGCCTTGCCATTTGTTCGTTTGGCTGTTTGTTTCCTTGTTCGCTCTCTCTGGAACTTGCTGTTCTGGGATAGCTGCTGGGGAATATTCCTGTTCCCTGACTGCTGCTCAGGATGGGCTGTATCGGTCGTCGGGTGGTGAGAAATTGTGCATCGTTCATTTTATATATTCTATTATCTTTATATTTTATTATTATTATCATTATTAATATATAATTATTATTTTTTTTCCTTTGCTGTCCTGGTGAACTGTTTTTATCTCAACCCATGAGTTTTCTTTTCTCCCTGATTCTTCTCCCCACCCCACTGGGGAGGGGGGGGAAGTGAGCAAGCGGCTGCATGGTATTCAGTTACTATCTGGGGTTAAACCACGACACTCATGTTACCCAACGCATTCAGGAAAGGAAAACACATAGAAGGCAGATCACCTTGATATTATGCATATAGGATGCATATTTCTGACCATAAGGCAACCATAAACAGGATCCTGAGAAATAGCACAAGCACTGAAGCTTGGCTTCAAGGCAGAAGAAACTACATAAGAAGCAGTTGCCTATGCTAGATCAGAGTTTGGTATTGGAAGACTTTCACAGAAGGGGACAAGAACAAGGAATTAGGAAGACAACTTCTACAGATATTCACAGCTATTAAGAAAGAAGTATTTTCCAACATTGGTAGTCCTTAGAAGTTTGTGAATTCCCAATATCCATAACTCCCTTAGGTTTGTCTTACTTCCTCTCCCACCCCTAGAGAAAGAAAGAAGAAGAACTCACTCCAAACAACCCTAAAAATAAACCATATAACCCCAAACCTTGCATGTTTAGAGCACCAACTGCTTTGACTAGTTCTACCAGTACTTCTATGTCAATATCTGACAGCCCAAACCAACTCACAAGTGAGCTCTAGACATATAGTCCTATCCGACAATATTTCCAGTTACTAAAAAAAGCCAGCAGTAACAGAGGAAGCTTGAAGACAAGCATCTCAGGAGCATGCATAAAGACTCATGGAGTTTACCTTGTAAGTGTAGGGTGATCTTTTTGATCTAAGACGATAATTATGTCCCCTGGCTCTAGTCCTGGCTCTTGGTCCCCTTCACCATGGAATGTTATTTTCTGACCATCCTTCATTCCTATTGCAGAGACCACATATTTCAGCTTTTTTTTTTTTTCTTTCCTCTCAAATATAACAATGTGAAATATTTTAATAGGCACTAGCTTGTACTAGGATATTACTGAACCTTGAGATTGCAACATTAGGACCTTTGCTTGAAGCAAGTATCTTACCAACTCATCTTTCCAAAACATGTTAGTACTGCCAACTTGAGCTACGTTTCATAAGCATGAAATCCCATTCTAGTAGAAATTAGTCACCTGCCAAGATAAAAATCCTTGAGGGAAATATTATCAAGATGGCTTCTATCATATGCACAACCACTACAGAAGAGGCATAGAAGAAATGATGCACACAAACCTTGTTTTAAGAAGTTATAAAAGTCTCTTAAGTCTGTGGCAGAACTACTTAAGAAAAAAGATCTCAATGCCTTCAGTTTAGGAAGCACTCTTCCTAGGAGTGCGACTGTCACTCAAGAAAGCAACTTCACCTACAGAAAGGTTATTGCACTATTAATTCTAGCAGCCTCATGCTACCTGGTAGAAAACCAGGATGACTACAACAGTCAAAATTTTGCTCTTTTCAGTAACTTTTAAAACAGTGTTTAAAAATATCGGTGATATACTCTTGCCAAGTTTCAAGTTTAGTGTTACTATTGTATTCCTCCTCTTAAAGATGAGACATTACATAAAGCACACTTAAGTAGAGATGTAAAACAGTTACTGATTACTGTTAGGTACAAGTCTATTGTAAGCCACATGCTTGCCAGCGCATCTTATCTTTCAACTCCAACTCCTCCAAAGATCGCTCCCACCTACTTTTGAGCAGTCTACTCCGAAGAAAAGTGTTTGCTGCTAAATAGCCTCACGTTCCCTTATCATTCTGTGGATTTAAATTCTGAATTAAGTTTTGCCAGACATAAAGGACACAGACCAGAACATCTGTACTGCGCAATGTCATCAGGGTGACATAACAAAATGAATTCTAAGCATTATAGGCTTAGCAATGTCTTCACACTTCAGGAGACCTGGTCCTCCCCTTCACAGTAAAACGCCATAAAATTGACCAGATTCTGTAGGGTCTCCAAAATGTCAAGATAATAGTTGAACTTGCTTAATAAGCCAAGTGATGTATTCGCTTTTTATCAATCCAATTAACTGGTCAGCATTTTTGTTTCTGAACCTGCTCTTATGGAGATTAGTTCACTACTTGCATTCATTACAAGCTTTGGGATTAATACTTAGTAATGTATATAGTAAGTGGGCACTAATACACAAGTAATCATCCTTGCTTAAAGGCAAGTCTACCTTTAAAGAGTAGGAACAGGCTATTGTACTGAATGCATATCCAACAGTGTTTACTCATTATAACAAGTGATCAACACCATGCATTTGCTGAAGCTTCTGTTTTAGTGCTAAAAAACCCCCACAAACCACCAACCCCAATGACAACCTATTTAAATATAATACTCCAAGATAGTAAAACCCTTACCTTTGTCAATGTGAACTTCTAGAATCTTCTTCTCTCTAAGAATTTTTCTGCCAGTGCAGCTCTTACACCGGTCCTTGGGGCTGATACGCTCCCCATGCCCCTGACACTCCATACATACAGACTGAATCTGTTGCACCATTCCTGGTCCAATCTGGTGAATTCTGATTTGCATGCCTGTGCCTCTGCAATTAGGACAGCATTCTATTGCACCCTTCCTACCACCACGACCTGACAACAGAGTGAGAATCAAACAGTTATATTTCCAGAAGAAACTAGAAGGTCAAAATACATTTGGAACTTCAGAAATAACTAATGTCTAGTTTTAGTGTTGAAGTTACCTTCACATTTGTCACAGATCACATTCTTTTGCAAAGCCAGCTTTCTTGTTGCACCATTATACAGATCTTGTAAGCTTATCGACAACTGATGAACAACATTTTTGCCTATAAGGGAAGGGGAGAGTATATTTATTCAAATTTGATAGCTTGAAACCAAAATTATGTTTCCCGTGTTACTATGTTCAAATCGCATTAGAATAAGTCTTTAAAAGCTTTAACACTTCCTATTTATCTACTTCTGCTGTTATCAATAGCTTTTTCCTATTTAATCTTACAATTATGTAACAATTATCATTGCTTTCTTAGTAATCTTTTTCAGAAGGAGCCAGAAGACTCCTCCATGAAAGTATAAGCAATAATAAGAACAAAATACACTGAGATTTAGGTTTAAGATTTTAACTTTGTCTAAAGGGTGAAAATAGACAGGTATGTTTGGATAACTACAGGGAAGTAGGAGATAGTTCCTACAGCCAATGAAATACTACCACCACCACCCCCCCAAAGTTTCCCAAAACAGTTGGGCAATTGGATTTTTACAATCAGTAACTGTTTTTGCCAAGTAAAGTTCTAATCAAATCCATGGTAAGGCTAAAAAGTTCTTGCTTACATGAAGTTGTATGACATTTTGATATAAGACCTTCTTTTCTTTCATTTACCAGCATTGCATATGAACTAAGAAGTGATATCATCAGCACTACTCTTAAACACAGGTTTTAAATTAATATTGACATCTTTGCTGATACTATTGGTCTGAACTTCAATTTGGATTGGCATTTTAGCTTTACTGCAGCTTTAACCCAATTCCACTCGACAGTACAGAAGAACAAGGAGATCTCATAAATGAAAACTGCTTTGTTCACTTTATTTATATGTTGTTACTTTTAACTAAGGCCTTTCAGCTAGAAGCGATTTAAAAACTCAGATTTTGACAGTACACTTGTGGTACCTTAGTTACCAAGTAAGATACTTTACCATCCCATTCCTGTTCTATTTTATTAAAAGCTAGGCTTATCCTTAGATAAAGGCTTCCCAAATGCAGAGTCTAGCTAGGTATTAAATTAACATAAGACAACTCACAGATCTAAACTACCAGTGTATAAAATGAGTACCCTTCTCATTACACGGGCACCCCTTTCCCTACTCATTTTAGGCTTTAAAGGCTAACAACAGTTTTACATGGTTTCTAGAATACAGCTATAAGATCATTTTAATAGCCTTGATGCAGTCTTGCAAGCCACACTATTCGCTCGAGGCAAACTTCAGCACTCTTTCATGTACAATGGTCATACTGTTAAGTCTAGAGCAGCATCAGAAGTAGGAACATTACCTCGTCTCTCCCTTTGCATCCTCCCACCACCTCCAAAGAACAAGTCAAATATGTCCATGGGTGACCCAAAACTACTACTGGAGCCACCCTCTTTGATGGCCTGCTCACCACCTTTATCATAAAGATCTCTCTTCTTCTGGTCAGACAGTATCTCATAGGCTTGGGAAATCTGTTTGAACTGTGAAAGATGCACATTAAGCTGCAGACCCTAATCCTTAAGCAGCAGCTCCCCCAGGAGTCCATTCCCCCCACCCCCAACCTGCCAATCCTCCCTCAAGTGCCCATTCCCCCCCCAATCAGGTCCAGCCAGAACCCCTCTCTCCACCAAGGGCTCTCATTCCTACCAACCTCCCCCACAGGGTCCCTCAATTTACCATTAGACCCCTTCCCACTCCAACCAGGCCCCTGACAAGAGAACGCTTCCCTCCCCACAAACAATAGGGTCCCCCCAAACCAAACCTCTCCCCTCCAAAAGCAGCAACAATATCTGGAAGAGTCTTTATAACCTCCTCATCCAAGCCCCTCGCTCCAGTCAGCCCCTAGGCAAAAATCAGGGGTGACCCCCCCCCAACCCCTCAGCAGCTTCAGTCCAGTTCCCTCAACACTAACCTTCTCACCCTCATTGGGGTTCTTATCAGGGTGATATTTCAAGGCCAGCTTACGGTACGCCTTCTTCAGCTCCTCAGCAGAGGCACTGGGCTTCACCCCCAGCACATCATAATACAGGGTCTCCTTCACCATGGCGACAGACCTACAAGAACACTAAGCGATTAATCCCAACATACAGACACACCAACCCCCTCATCGAAGAAAAGAATCAAACCACACTACACAAAATCTAGAGCTTACAACTCACAACCTTTCTGGAAAATTCCAAACTAATACCCACATCCGGGGAATTTTGAACCGACAAAACCCCACCCCCGGAAACCCCACCCTCTTAGTTGCTCGGGGGGTGGAGAATCAAAGGGAGGAGACTCAGTAACAGGCTACGAGTCGGTCATGCTGCGATTACCTCATAGACTACAGTTCCTGGCAAACACTGCGGTCCACCCAAAACTGCAACTCCCAAAACACACTGGCCCTCAGCTGCGTCCTGGGCCGTGCGCAAAACTATGAATGGTCCCTAGGCTATTCGCGGACTATAGTTCCCAGCATGCACGGGGAGCAGTCTTGTCGCAATGCTCGCTCTATTCACGTCTTAGTGACTTATTTCCAGGGCGTGGTAGCGGTTCAGTTCTGATTCCCTCTATTAAATGTCCTTTTTTGTTGGTTTGAAAATTCAGTGAATGGATACCAACACTGGGCTTTAAGCCCAGTTTTATATAAAACAAACCAGTTTTAGATATAATATTGATGGGTATGAAAACTTTCACCTTTAATGTTTGTCCAGTTGTCATCCTGCAACTTAGCTATCTCACCAGCTTGTGCCTGTTTGAACAAAAGGGGAATTTTTTTTCTATTAGTTGATGACAGTATGACTAAAAACTCACTTGGTATTTGTGCAAGACTAGGCAACTAGTAAACAGTTTATACAGGCTGTAAGACAGATAGGAGTCACTCTTGATATTCCCATTCAATTGAAAACAATAATTCTTGTCTTAATGAAGGCAAGGAGAGAGGGAAGTTATATTGGCCTGTTTTAATTGTCCACAGGGAAGGAAGTGCACAACCATAAGTGACCAGTATAGTTGGTAAAACAAGCTAAACTTTCAAAATTCTTCCCATTCAAAAATTACAGCTGTTCTTCAATTATCTCTGCTTTTCCAAAATGATCAGAGAAATATCTTTAAAAAATGAGATAAATAACAGTCCTCTACAATTATATCTACTTTAAGGGTATGTGGAAGGAGAGTGTCTGCTCCTTTAAGGGTATCTGGTCAAAAAAGCCATAAACAAGAACATACAGAGACAAACCTGACCAACAAATGACAGGTGGTGATGAGAACAAACCTGGTCAGTCACACTGGGCTATCAAGAAACAACAGGCAAACCAGGACTTTGCAACTGATAAGAATGCAAACCTGAAGGTCCAGGATGTTGGAGGGGGCCAGTGGGACTATGCCAACTGATGAGGGAATGTGCAGGGGAAGGGAATTGGGGAGGGACAAAGTGGGGGTAGACAGAAAGGAGTATAAAAGGGGCCAGTTGTCTGTAAAATGGGGCTGGTCAGTACACTTTTCTGGCTGAGCCCTGTGCCTGATCACCACAGTCTGTCCTATTTTTTATTAAATCTTTTCTTAACTATCATCTCCCTGCATAATCTCATTCTCTAGCCCGTGTGTATGTGTGCTGCGAGGACTAGGTGCCAGCTACTGGTGAGACCTCTGTGTGTGTGTGAGTAGATTTGGTGCCAGCTACTAGAATCAGACCAGGGGTGTAGGTGCCCTGGACCTGTAGTGTCAGTTACTGGGGCAAGTGGGGTTCTCAGTGCCAGCCACTGGGGTGGGAACAGTGTGTGTCCCAAAAAGTAGTTACTGGGGGAAACCAGCATGAGTAAGGGGATCAGCGCCAGTAGCTAGTGGGACTACGGGTCACAGCCTGTGTGCCTGGTGCCATCTGTTGGGGGGTCTGAGTGTCTGTATCTTCCCCAAACTGGGTGTGCATTGGGGATGTGCATATCATTCACTAGCAAACTTCAAACCGGACTAGCCGGTAAGCAGAGGGGGCTGGGATTTGGGTAGGGGTATCAGGTGGGCAGAGGATCTGTGCTGGTATCTGGGGAACTTGCAAGCATGGGGTGCCTGTGGGACAGGTGTGTGAGTGCTGCATATTTGCTAGCAAGCATCAAGCTGGACCAGCCAGCAAGTAAGGGACCTGTGAAACAGGTCAGAGGGCCTGGGATCTGGGCAGTGGTACCAGATGGACAGAGGGGCCATGCCGGTACTCAGGTGATCCACAAATGTTTGTGTGAATCTAGAGTGTCGTGTGTGTGCCTTCACTAGTGACCTCTGTCTCTGCCAGACAAAGAGGAGGAAGGAGACTTGGCTGTGTTTGTGCTTTATGTGAGTCCTATATGTAGGTGCTTGTCGTGGTTTAACCCCAAATTGTAACCCAATACCACATAGCCGCTCGCTCACTCCCCCACTCCCCAGTGGGGTGGGGAGGAGAATTGGAGAGAAAGGAAAATTCACGGGTTGAGATAAAAGCAGTTCACCAGGACAGCAAAGAAAAAGATAATAATATATTAATAATAATAATAATAAAAATATAAGGATAATAGAATATATAAAACAAACGATGCACAATTTCTCACCACCTGACGACCGATACAGCCCCTCCTGAGCAGCAGTCAGGGAGCAGGGATATTCCCCCCCACTATTCCAGAACAGCAAGTTCCAGAGAGAGCAGGCGAGGGAACGAACAGCCGAATGAACGAACAAAAAGGCCTGAACAAATGAAAAAAAAAGGAAAAACAGGGAAACAAAAAGCAACCCGAAGGGAAGCTTAAGGATTAAGGCACTAAGGGAAGTGGCCCACCAGCTGACCCTCACTTATACCAGGCATGACATCTATGGTATGGAATACTCTCTTTGGCCAGTTTGGATCAACTATTCTGGCTATACCCCTACCAAGTTTTTGCACCTGCACATTAGCAAAACCTGGGAAACTGCAAAATGTCCTTGGTCGTTTAGCAGCAACCAACAACATCAGTGTACTATCACCATTCTTCACACACTAAATCCAAAACACAGGAGCTGCTGGAGACAATACTAGCTCTGTCCTGGCTGAAACCAAGACAGTGCTGTTGAAGGCAGTGCCTTGTCTGTGGCAGTCTTTGTAGCCAGCCATGTCAATGTCCTGCGTGTGTGTGTGTGTGTGTCTCTGCTTCGCTACTGGTTGAACCTGCAAATGGGAAAATGGCAGCCACGTCCCTCACCTTGGGCAGAGACCCCGGGTCCCTGAGTGCACCAGGCTGGGCTCCAGCACCTGGGCAGGAGGGGCCTGGACTGGAGCTGCTGGAGAAAGTAGCCGCTCTCTCTCTTAACATCCCTTAACAGCTACAGTACTCCAGCACTCAGACTGGAGGACCTCAAAATACAAAACTGGAGGCCTTTAAATCTCACATTTTCCTTACCACACTCATCTCCAAACCATTCTACCTAGGAGATGTTAAGGCTGCAGGCCACTGACTGATGTTTAACTAACTGAAGAGATCATGAGAAACTACCAGACATGACATGAGAAATTACTGGATGTGACAGATAACAGAGTGAGAAGCTGACAGAAGTTACAGACAGTGCTGTGAGGGATGGCTGGGTTTCACAGGGAGTGATGTGAGAGATGGCCAAGCTTCACAGCTAACTGAAGGGCAGTGATGGGGACCTTTTGGGGAGCAGAGTCTTCCAAGGCCAGCAATGCCTAGGTAACTGCATCAGTAATACCATGTACGGCCAAGATGACCTAGGTAATGGTATAAGAAATACCAAATTTCGGTATGGATGAAGCAAAACTGGGACCAATGGGGAAAAAAAATCATTATTTGGGAGGAGACTGGAGTGGCGAAAAGGAGGGCCAAGAAATGGGAAAAGGGATAATAAGGTATGCAAATGATGTGATGGTTGTTGTTCAGAGGTCCCTGTCAGGCAGCTGTGCACTTGATCCCTGAAGCTGGAGCAGAACAACAAATCAAACCTTTTGTGCTGATCATACCACACAAGTCTGACCTGCTTCTGCAGTCAGTAGGCTTGGGATGGGAGTAGGGTCAGGTGCTTTCCTGGGCTAACAGGGAAACACCTGATTGAACAGTCTGAGCATCCTGGTATCACCATGTTGGTGTCCATTCCAGGTCTGACAGCATTTGCAGCTATCCACTGCTTCATAACACTTGCAGAAGACACTATTCTACTTTGACACTGGTTATTCCTTTCCCTTCACTAATGGAGGCATTGCAGGGATACAAATGGACTCCATGTGGCCCACATGGAGGGAAAGAATAGCCCACAGTCAGCAAAGGAAGGCCTGTGTTGTGGTTTAACCCTGGTAGGCAGCTAAACACCACAAAACCGCTCGCTCACTCCCCCACCCAGTGGGATGGGGGAGAGAATCGGAAGAGTAAAAGTGAGAAAACTTGTGGGTTGAGATAAAGACAGTTTAATAGGGAAAGCAAAAGCTGCGTGCACAAGCAAAGCAAAATAAGGAATTCATTTACTACTTCCCATCGGCACGCAGGTGTTTAGCCATTTCCAGGAAAGCAGGGTGTACTGGGTTTGCGTGGCAAGGTTTTAGTAGTGGGGGGGGCTACAGGGGTGGCTTCTGTGAGAAGTTGCTAGAAGCTTTCCCTATGTCCAGCAGAGCCAATGCCAGCCGGCTCCAAGATGGACCCACCACTGGCCAAGGCTGAGCCAATCAGCGACAGTAGTAGCGCCTCTGTGATAACATATTTAAGAAGGGGAAAAAAAAAAAAAACGCTGCAGGATTATAGCAGCAGAGAGCGGAGTGAGAATATGTGAGAGAAGCAGCCCTGCAGACACCAAGGTCAGTGAAGAAGGAGGGGGAGGAGGTGCTCCAGGTGCCAGAGCAGAGATTCCCCTGCAGCCCGTGGTGAAGACCATGGTGAGGCAGGCTGTCCCCCTGCAGCCCATGGAGGTCCACGGTGGAGCAGATATCCACCTGCAGCCCTTGCAGGACCCCACGCCAGAGCAGGTGGATGCCCGAAGGAGGCTGTGACCTCGTGGGAAGCCTGCACTGGAGCAGGCTCCTGGCAGGACCTGTGGACCCGTGGAGACAGAGGAGCCCACGCTGGAGCAGGTTTGCTGGCAGGACTTGTGACCCCATGGGGGGACCCACGCTGGAGCAGTCTGTTCCTGAGGGACTGCATCCTGTGGAAGGGACTCACGCTGGAGCAGTTTTTGAAAAACTGCAGCCTGTGGGAAGACCCACATTGGAGAAGTCCATGGAGGACTGTTTCTCGTGGGAGGGACCCCATGCTGGAGCAGGGGAAGAGTGTGAGGAGTCCTCCCCCTGAGGAGGAAGGAGTGGCAGAGATAACGTGTGATGAACTGACTGCAACCCACATTCCTGTCCCCCTGCGCCGCTCGAGGGGAGGAGGTAGAGGAATTGGGAGTGAAGTTGAGCCCGGGAAGAAGGGAGGGGTGGGGGGGAGGTGTTTTTAAGATTTGGTTTTATTTCTCCTTATCCTACTCTGATTTGATTGGCAATAAATTAAATTAATTTTTCCCCAAGTTGAGTCTGCTTTGCCTGTGACGGTAATTGCTGAGTGATCTCCCTGTCCTTATCTCGACCCACGAGCCTTTTGTTATATTTTCTCTCCTCTGTCCAGTTGAGGAGGGGGAGTGATAGAGTGGCTTTGGTGGGCACCTGGCGTCCAGCCAGGGTCAAACCATGACATAGGTCTTCATCACATGTAACGGTTACTTGAGAAGACAAACACCGTAACTCTGAACGTCCCCCCTTCCTCCTTCTTCCCCGCAGCTTTTATTGCTGAGCATGACATCATACAGTATGGAATATCGCTTTCATCAGTTTGGGTCAGCTGTCCCAGCTATGTCCCCTTCCAACCCTTTGCCCACCCCCAGCCTACTCGCTGGGGAGCGGGGGAAAAGGGGAGAGATAAAGCCTCCACACTGTGCAAGCACTGTTCAGCAATAGCTACAACATTGTTGTCTTATCAACAATGTTTTGGTCACAAATCCAAAACATAGCACCATACTAGCTACTATGAAGAAAATTAACTCCATCCCAGCCAAAATCAGTACCACCTGTTTTATAATGTATATTTGCGGGAGTGAGCCACCTCTGGTTTGGGAGGCTGTTCTCATTCCTCCAATGTCTTTTCATATTTTTTTTGTACATGCTCCCATTTAATCTTTTAACTTGTTTTCCACCTCTGCAAAGAAAACTGAAATGTCAGGTACCACTGTGTGAAGTACAACATGTATGTCTTTGCTGAAAGAGTTTTTATCTCTAGAAAGAATATTCCCTCAGCATTTAAGAGTTTTATTTGTATGTATAGATGTATATCTTAGACTAAAGATATTGAACTGTTTGTTGGTAGTTTATTATGTACCATATGTTCCATTCTGTTTCAAGGGTGCTGGATTATACTGGGTCAGTGGAACTGACTGGAGAGAGGGCAGTAGCTTCTCTTGGGATCAACCAAGCCTGCTGGGGCAGTGGGGGAAAAAGAAGCTTCCAGGATGAGGCAGATGATAGACAGAGCTTAGCACAGGGTGAGCAAGCAACAGAACAGCCTGGGAGTCTGCTGAGAGGAGCAGGGAGAACCTGAATCCAGAGGGGACAGAATTTTCCTATAGATCAGGGTTGCTGGATTGAGACCAAGCCCTGAAGGAAGAACCTGTCTGCAAGATAATGCAGTGGTTGAGGAAATGTTTATTTATAAAACCCTTTTATCTATGTTCTGTCTTCACTTTGAATGTCCCTGTTTTTAAAATGAATTATTCTAGATTGTAATCTAAAAAAAAAAAAATCTTTCAAGCCCTCAGGGTGTTCACTTTAAAGCATGTTAGTCCTAGTCTATGTGACAAGCTTTCCAGTAAAGCCAGAATTGTTATACATTATTTTCTTTTCTACATTCAAAAGATTTTAATTGGTAGAAGTTTAAGGCTGGGAATGAAATCCTAGACACATTCAGGTTATGGACAAAATTATTTCCTCTCAGTCTTATCTTTGTAATGTCTATATCTAGGCAAGTGTGGAGAGTACTCCCACAAAAATGTCTGTTTTCCAGAAAAGCGCATGCTTTGCATTTTTCATGACAGGTTCATTTATGAATCTTCCATGTGGTATAAAAACTGGCAATAGGTATGCTATCACAACCAGCTTGCTACCATGTCCTTGTCATTGTGACCAGCCTTTGCTCTCACACACAAGGCTGGGGAGAGAAGGGTGGCTCTCAAAGCTCCATGTATTACTCCTGATCCTACTAGGAGGAAGCAAAAGAAGAATGCTTTTCTGATGTTAACCAAATCCCCATCGTTGTTTTCTAATACATATGTATTGACTTTAATTTGTAGCCACTTCTGGCAGACTCTCATGCAACCTGTGGAATCAGCAGTCATGATTTATCCTAATCCAAAAAAGTCCCCTTGTGGTATAAGGTCCTCACTGCTCCTTAACTCCTACAACTGGATGATTTTTCTCAATGACTACAGTGTTCAGACCTGCCTTTATTGGGGGAGCAGACCCTGAGTGCAAATTGAATCCGGTGAATGATTTGGGTTTGCAAAACAATAGAGAGAAATGTTGAACCTATCAGAAGAGAAAATGGGTTTGCAATTTGTTTCAAAATGTCATTTTGTATTAAAAGAAAAACCTAGTTGAAGGGACTGTGGTGGGTTGACCCTGGCCAGCAACTGAGCACCCACCAGCTGCTTGCTCACTCCACCACACAGCAGGATGGGGGAGAGAATCAGAAGGGCAAAAGCGAGAAAACTCGTGGGTCGAGATAAAGACAGTTTAATAAGTGAAGGAAAAAAAACCCAAGTGATGCAAAGGCAGTCACTCACCACCTCCCACCAGCAGATCAATTCCCAGACAGTCTCCAAGCAACAGCTACCTTGGAAAGACTACCCACACTTTTTATTGCTGACCATGACATTATATGGCATGGAATATCTCTTTGGTCAATTTGGGTCAGCTGTCCCAGCTGTGTCCCCTCCCAGCCTCTTGCCCACCCTCACACTATTCACTGGAGGGGCAGAGTGAGAAACAAAGACAACCTTGACTCTGTGCAAGCACTGCTCAGCAATAGCTACAATGTTGGTGTCTTATCAACAATGTTTTGGTCACAAATCCAAAACATAGAAACATATGGGCTGCTATGAAGAAAATTAACTCCATCCCAGCCAAAACCAGTACAAGGACAAAGAAAAAAAATCCAGAAACAAATAGGGGTTTTATTCTTCTTGCAAGAAATGTGTTGGGTCAAGAATGAAGTAAGAGATATTTCTGTTTTGTCCAGAAATCTTTAAAAAAATGTAAAAGATTCAGTCCATCCTGAAGAATTTCCCTTCCAATTTTTGTCTTGGTGGCTGAACCAATTGATCCCTGCTTTCCTCAGCAGTTTCAATTTCTACTTGGGACTTGGGCCCTTACAATGTGTATTTGGCAGGGCCTAGGAAGTACCAGACTACTTCCTTATCCATTGTATGATCAAAACTCAGTTTTCAGGGATAGCAAGAACCCATTCTTAGCAGAGAGAGTATTCTGGATAACATGTGGGGCATTTGGAATGTACAAAGCAAAAAGAGGTGTTTCTCTTTGGAGCTGGCTCAGGTGTTGATTGA
Source organism: Phoenicopterus ruber ruber (assembly GCA_009819775.1). Taxonomy (NCBI): domain Eukaryota; kingdom Metazoa; phylum Chordata; class Aves; order Phoenicopteriformes; family Phoenicopteridae; genus Phoenicopterus; species Phoenicopterus ruber. The sequence continues at coordinate 5,826,461 of CM020247.1, read as the reverse complement.
AAACATCCCATAATTCCATGGCTCACCTGGGATTTGATATAGTTGTTTCTTAGTTTCCACGCAGGCAAGCTTGACCCACATTATCCCAAAATATGTGGGAACAAAGATAATGTGCTGGAAATCAAGTGGAACCCATTTCATGGCTTTATAATAGCTTCATGCTCAGAAGATGACACTGTAAGTTTGCCAGCTTGTCCTCTTTGTTATTACCGAGTGCAACAGGACAGGCTGGGGGCTAGCTCACTAGAAAGCACCTTTGCAGAAAAGGACCTGGGGGACCTGGTGGACAAAATGTTGAACATGAGCCAGCAAAGTGCCTTTGCAGCAAAGCAAGCCAACAGTAGCCTGGGCTGCATTAGCAAGAATGGAGTCAGCAGATTGAAGAAAGTTATTCTTCCCCTCTATTCAGCAATTGTGAAACTACATGTGAAGTGTGTCGTGGTTTAGCCCCAGCCGGAGGCTGAGCCACGCGGTCGCTCGCTCACCATCCCCCCACTCCCGGTGGGACGGGGAGAGAATTGGGACGAAGAAAAGCAAAAACTCGTGGGTTAACAACAACAGTATAACCGAACAACAAAGGGAAAGAAAACAAACAAGCGAGAAACCCCAACAATAACAACAACAGCGTGTACTTAGCGGTGCTTTCCGGACAGGTCGCTCCCCGCCCGGAGCCCGACGCCCAGCCGGCTCCCGAGCATCCATCCCCGCCCCTCCGGTCAACCCCCCTCTAAATAGTGAGCGTGATGGTCACATGGTATAGAATAGACCCCGGCCAGCTTCTGGTGAAAATTAACCCTATCCCAGCCGCAACCAGGACATTATCCACCCCTTATTCTATACCATATATGTCACGCTCAGATCCTACACTTTCCAATTAATCACCACCACTTTTCCTGTTTTATATATATATATAGATACACACACAGACATCATTCCCTTAGTCTATGGACCATCCCTTTGAAGTGTCCATTGAGTTCATTTAGTCCATGACTTTGGGCTCCATCTGTCATGATAGTCTCTTGGGGCAGGAGAGAGGATGTGGAGTTTGCTCAGTCGGCGAAACAGGGCTGGGTCTCGGTGTGGTGTGGCAGGTGACACTGGACGCAGTGGGAGGATGGTGTGTAGCGTTGGATTGTTGCATCTGGAGCTTGCAGTCACAGTATCTGGCTCGGCTGCTGCATCATGTCCACGGTCTGTGGGTTGAAGATGTCGATCTCTTGAGGAAGTTGATGGGCGCAAGTTGCTAAAGCCAGTTCTGCTTCCATTACTGCTGCAATTTGCTCAGTTTTATCAATAGTTCATTCTTTATTAATTCGGGTAATTCTTGCTCTAATACCACTGATCTTGCATATAGCAACTGTGGTAAAGGTTTTGATTGGGCAGGGCCAGCTTGATTGGTAGATACTCTAGTGTTAACTAACCTGTGCGATAGTGTCTATGGTCAAGTCCACACCTCGGTCACGAGCCCATCTATATGTCGCACTTCTTCCCTGATGGCCTGAGGTGTCATGGGCCCACAGAGCTAGGAATAATTCACCTTTATGTTGCCAGTCCAGATCTACCTGCGCCACTTCAATCCTAGCAGCCTGATCCACCTGCTGGTTGCTTTGATGTTCCTCAGTGGCCCGACTCTTGGGTACGTGGGCATCTACGTGGCGTACTTTTATAACCAGCTTCTCTACACGGGCAGCAATATCTTGCCACAGTTCGGCAGCCCAGGTGGGTTTGCCTCTGCGCTGCCAGTTGCTCTGCTTCCATTGCTGTAACCACCCCCACAGAGCATTCGCCACCATCCAGGAGTCGGTATAGAGACAGAGCACTGGCCACTTTTCTCGCTCAGCAATATCTAAAGCCAGCTGGATGGCTTTCACCTCTGCAAACTGACTTGATTCACCTTGTCCTTCAGTGGCTTCTGCAACTCTTCGTGTAGGACTCCATACGGCAGCTTTCCACCTTCGATGCTTTCCCACAATACGACAGGACCCATCAGTGAACAGGGCATATTCCTTCTCATTTTCTGGTAGTTCATTATATGGTGGGGCCTCTTCAGAACGTGTCACCTCTTCCTCTGTCGACATTCCAAAATCTTTGCCTTCTGGCCAGTCCATGATCACTTCCAAGATGCCTGGGTGACTGGGGTTTCCTATTCGAGCTCGTTGTGTGATCATTGTGACCCACTTGCTCCATGTGGCATCGGTGGCATGATGTGTAGAGGGGACTCTCCCTTTGAACATCCAGCCCAGCACCGGCAGTCGGGGTGCCAGGAGGAGCTGTGCTTCAGTACCAACCACCTCCGAAGCAGCTCGAACCCCTTCACATGCTGCCAAGATCTCTTTTTCAGTTGGAGTATAGCGGGCCTCAGATCCTCTGTATCCCCAGCTCCAAAACCCTAGGGGTCGACCTTGAGTCTCCCCTGGTGCTTTCTGCCAGAGGCTCCAGGTAGGGCCATTCTCCCCGGCTGCGGTGTAGAGCACATTTTTAACATCTTGCCCTGCCCGGACTGGCCCAAGGGCTACTGCATGAGCTATCTCCTGTTTAATTTGTTCGAAGGCTTGTTGTTGCTCAGGGCCCCATGTGAAACCATTCTTCTTTCGGGTCACTTCATAGAGAGGGCTTACAATGAAACTGTAATCTGGAATATGCATTCTCCAGAAACCCACAATGCCTAAGAAAGCTTGGGTCTACTTTTTGTTAGCTGGTGGAGACATAGCTGCTATTTTGTTGATCACATCTGTTGGAATCTGACGACGTCCATCTTGCCATTTTATTCCTAGGAACTGGATCTCCTGAGCAGGTCCTTGGACCTTACCTCGTTTTATGGCAAAGCCAGCTCTCAGAAGAATTTGGATTATTTTTTCCCCTTTCTCAAAAACCTCTTCTGCTGTGTTGCCCCACACAATGATGTCATCAATGTATTGCAGGTGTTCTGGAGCTCCACCCTGTTCCAGTGCAGTCTGGATCAGTCCATGGCAAAGGGTGGGGCTGTGTTTCCACCCCTGGGGCAGTCGATTCCAGGTGTACTGGATGCCCCTCCAAGTGAAAGCAAACTGTGGCCTGCACTCTGCTGCCAAAGGGATTGAGAAGAATGCATTGGCGATATCAATGGTGGCATACCACTTGGCTGCCTTTGACTCCGGTTCATATTGAAGTTCTAGCATGTCTGGCACGGCAGCACTCAGTGGTGGCGTGACTTCATTCAGGCCACGATAGTCCACCGTTAATCTCCATTCCCCGTTAGATTTCCGCACTGGCCATATAGGACTATTAAAAGGTGAGTGAGTCTTACTGAGGACTCCTTGGGTCTCCAGTTGATGAATCAGCTCATGGATGGGAGCCAGGGAGTCTCGGTTGGTGCGATATTGCCACCCGTGCACCATCCTGGTAGCAATTGGTACCTTCTGTTCTTCAGCTCGCAGCAATCCCACAACGAAGGGATCTTCTGAGAGGCCAGGCAGAGTAGATAGATAGCTGTTTGGTCTTCTCTGCATTCACCGTGGCTACACCAAAAGCCCATCGGTATCCCTTTGGGTCCTTGAAGTAGCCTCTCCTGAGGTAGTCTATGCCAAGGATACAAGGGGCCTCTGGGCCAGTCACAATGGGGTGCTTTTCCCACTTGTTCCCTGTTAAGCTCCCCTCAGCCTCCAATACCGACAATTCTTGGCATCCCCCTGTCACTCCCGAGATCCAGATGGGTTTCGTGCCCCTATGTTCTGATGGCACCAGAGTACACTGTGCACCAGGGTCTACTAAAGCCCTATACTTCTGTGGGTCTGATGTGCCAGGCCATCGAACCCACACAGTCCAGTATACACGGTCATCCCTTTCCTCCTCCTGGCCGAAGGCAGGGACCCTCTATTCCTGTTCCTCGTCAGAGTATTCCCTGTCTGAGCCTTCCAGCGCCAGACCAGAAGGCCCCTCCTCAGGATCAAGGGAGGTGATTCCAGTTCTTCTGTGTTTGGGAAATCGCTGATTGCCTTCGTGTGTCTCTACAGCAACTCTGCTGACAGCCTTCTTGGGTGGCCCCTTCTTAAGAGCTGTCTTCCCTCTCAGTTCACGTACACAGGCTTCCAGCTTAAAGGTGGGTTCACCATCCCACTTCCTCATGTCCTCCCCCTGATCACGCAGGAAGAACCAGAGTGCTCCACGCGGCGTGCGTCTGGGGCTCCCTTTCCCTCTGACCGAGGCAGGAGAGGACTGATTTCTTGGGGCACTCCTGACAGCCAAGGCACTGGCCCGTAGGGATGAGGAGGGACAGAGATTTTCTTCAAAGTTTTGGAGCCAAGACGACACTCTCTCCACAGTTGGTGTATCGATATCTGGGCAATATATCGCTGCCAGGCTGTTAGAATATGACGCTGGGGCACTCTGAATCACCTTCCTCCACATAGCCCGTGTGCACAGGACATCCTCTGGATCTTTGGAGACCTCATCATTGTCTAGATCCCTGTAGATGACTTCCAGCACCGCTAATTCTCTCAGGTACTGGATGCCTTCAACTGCAGTGGTCCACTTCCCTGGGGAGTTCACAAGATCTTCCTTGAATGGATACCTTGCCCTCACACTTGACAGGAGCTGTCTCCAGAGACTGCAAATTGCTGCCTCTTTTCCAATTCCTCTCTCAATTCCCCGGTTCCTAGCAAGGGATCCCAGCTGTTGGGCTTCCTTGCCTTCCAAGTGCTGACTGTCGGCCCCACTATCCCAGCATCGGAGCAGCCAGGCAGCAATCCACTCATCTGGCTGGCGGCTGTAATCTTTCCGCATGTCTCGAAGTTCTGCTGAGGTCAGGGACCAGGTAGTTTCCGCTTCCTGTCAGAATTCTCTCACTCCTTCCTCTGATGTCCTTGTCGAAGGACCGGCTTCGTGATCCGACCCTTCCTCTTCTTCCTTTTCCCTTACTAATCGAGGATATGGACCTGTTGTCCTCCTTATCCATTGTTTCTTTTTGACTACTGGGGCAATTACTGTAGTTGGTGGTGTTGTTTGGGTCCCTATCTCAACCATGGTGTCCTCAGGTGCAGTTTGGGTCCCTGCCTCAACCGGAGTCCTCTGGGAATGCTGAACTGTGGCTCGATAGGCACAAGCCAGGCCCCAGTACAGTGCTAGAAGCTGGTGGTTCTCATTGGGATAGGCAAGGCACCCTTCCATCAGGTGGCATGTCAGTTTGCTAGGGTTGCTCACCTGTTCAGGTGTCAAGTCCCAGGCTATGGGAGGTGATAACCACCCTAGGAACCTGCCCGAGTCCTTCCACACACCCTGCCACCCTGAGACCGGCTGCCTCAGGTCACGCTTCAATATCGCCTCACCCAAAAGTTGTCTTCTCTTCCACCAGGACGAGACCAGATTCCACAAACCCCATAATATGCCAGCAATATTAATAAGTAGTACTAAGCAGTTCACACAAGGGTGAGTAAGGACCTCAGGAGCCTGTGTAATAAACCTATCCACATTAATCCTGGGCAGGGAGAGGGAGATGATGTATTCCCTCATCCTCTCCACCAGATAGCTCCCCCAGGACATTGAGACCATCAGTGCCAGGACAAAGCATATTCGCATTAACATGTTGCCAAAAGTGAAGAGATAAACAGTGCAGCCAGCAAACTTTTTTGACCCGTGCAGGAGCTTGTCACTTAGTAATTACTACAGTTAGAGCACACTTAATACAAAAGTGCTGTTGTCGTGCCCCACGTTGGGCGCCAAAAAGGACTGTCGTGGTTTAGCCCCTGCCAAAGGCTGAGCCACGCGGTTGCTCGCGATCCCCGCCCCTTCAGTCAAACCCCCTCTAAATAGTGAGCGTGATGGTCACATGGTATAGAATAGACCCCAGCCAGCTTCTGGTGAAAATTAACCCTATCCCAGCCGCAACCAGGACAAGTGACATGTCCTGTTTTGGACTCCTCAGTACAAGGAAGTTATGGACATACTGGAGTGAGTCCAGTGGAAGGCCACTGAGATGATTATAGGGAGCTGGAGCACATGACATGTAAGGAGAGGCTGAGAACTGGATTTGTTCAGCGTTAGGAGGCTGAGGGGAGATCTTTTTGCTGTCTACAACTACCTAATGAGAAGGTGCAGAGAAGATGGAGCCATTGTCTTCTCAGAGGTGCACAGGGATAGGACGAGAGACAATAGACACAAGTTGGAACATGGGAAATTCCAATTAGATATAAGAAAAAATTTACCATGAGGGTAACACTAAACGGGGGCCCAGAGCATTTGTGAAATCTCCATCCTTGGAGATATTCAAACCCTGACTGGACAGTTTTGGGCAACCTGCTCTTAGCTGACCCTGCTTGAATGGGGGGCTGGACCAGATGATCTTAAGAGATCTCTTCCAACCTAAACGATTCTGTGATTCTGTGAAAGGTGCATGCCTCACCCACACCCTCAGTTACTCTATGAAGTCATGCTGGACCAATATGAGTGTTAAGGGATGTTAAGAGCGGCCGCTGCTTCCAGCAGCTCCGGCCCAGGTATTCCTCCTGCCCGGCTGCTGGAGCTCAGCCCAGTGTGCCCAAACCTGAGGTCTCTGCCCAGGCTGAAGGAATCAGCTGCTGCTTTCCTGTTTTCAGGTTCAACCAGTAGCGAAGCTGAACACATATCGAAGAGATACACAGACACATACACAGAGGACACGCACAGGACACTGACACAGATGGTTACTACAGCCAAGGCGTTGCCTTCAACAGCACCTCACAGAGAACATAAGCACAGACAGCCAAGTCTCCTCCTCCTCTTTGACTGGTAGAGACAGAAGTTCACTAGTGAAGGCACATACACAACACTCTCTAGGTTCACAAGCACGCACATATTTGCGGATTCCCTGAGTAAAGGCACGGCCTCTCTGTCCATCTGATATCCCTTCCCAAATCCCAGGCCCTCTGACCCACCCCACGGGTCTCCTACTTACTGGCTGGTCCAGCCTCATGCTTGCTACAAACATGCAGCACTCACACACTTGTCCCACAGTCACTCCACATTCGCAAGTTCCCCCAGATACCAGCACAGACCCTCTTCCCACCTGATCCTCCTGCCTGGACCCAGGGTCTTACTTGCTAGCTAGTCCAGCTTGAAGTCTGCTAGCAAATGACACACCCCCACACCCATGCACAACCAGTTTGGGGAAGATACAGACATTCACCCCCTCAGCAGCTGGCATCAGGCACATGAGCTGTGACCCATGGTCCTGCTCCAGCCACTGGCGCTGAGCCCCTCACTCGCCTCACTCACACCAGTCCCCCTCCCAGTAGCTGGTTTTTGGGACACACACTGTTCCTACTCCAGTGTCCGGTGTCCGAGACACCCACCCTCTGCAGTAGCTGACACTGAGGCCCCATTCACTCCAGTATCTGACACCAGAGACCCAGGGTGTTTACACCATTGGTCTGACTCCAGTAGCTGGCACCCAGTTCACCCATGCTGGTCTCCCCAGTAGCTGGGGCTCTGGGCACAAAGTCTGTAGGACCCGTGCCAATCCAGAGAGCTCTGGCCCCTCCAACTACTGATTATAGGACCCTCACTCGCTCCAGTAGCTGACACCAAAGGCCAGTGACACCCACACTCCCAGTCTGAATACAGTAACTGGCCCAAAATCCACTCATAGAATCGCAAAATCATAGAATGGTTGAGGTTGGAGGGCACCTCTGGAGGTCATCTTGTCCAATTCCCCTGCTAAGCAGGGCCACCTAGAGCTGGTTGCCCAGGACCACATCCAGATTGCATTCGAATATGTGGAGACTCCAAAACCTCCCTGGGCAACCTGTTCCAGGGCTCAGTCATCCTCACAGTAAAAACAGTGTTTCCTGGTGTTCAGAGGGAACCTCCTGTGTTTCAGTTTGTGCCCATCGCCTCTTGTCTTGTCACTGGACATCACTGTAGCATGGACTGCAGTGATCACACCCTGGTGGAATTCACAATCTTGAGGGATATGGGCCAGGCGAATAGAGTCAGGACTCTGAATTTTAGGAGAGCAAGCTTTCAGTTGTTTAAGGAATTAGTGGATGGGACCCCCTGGGAAACTGCCCTCAAGGATAAAGGAGCAGAAGGGAGCTGGCAGCTCTTTAAGGACATTTCTCTTAGAGCATGAGCTCTAAATTCCCATATGTAAGAAATCAGGCAAGGAAGGCAGGAGACCAGGATGGCTGAGTAAGGACCTCCTGGTCAAACTAAAGTGTAAGAAGGAAATGCATAGGCAGTGGAACCAGGGACATGTATCCTGAGAAGAATATAGGGACGCTGCCCAGGTGTGCAGGGATGGGATCAGGAAAGCTAAGGCACAGCTGGAGCTGAATTTGGCAAGGGATGTGAAGAATAATAAGAAAGACTTTTACAGGTACGTTGACCAGGAAAGGAAGACTAAAGAAAACATACCCCCCCAATAAATGAGACAGGAAAACTAACGAAAACCGACATGGAGAAGGCTGAGGTACTCAACAACTTTTTTGCCTCCATTTTCACCGTTCCCACATCTTTCAAGTCCCTGAACCTCAGGGCAGGGACTGGGGGAATGAAGTCCTTCCCATCGTAGGAGAAGATCAGGTGTGAGACTACCTGAGGAACCTGAACATACACAAGTCCATGGGACCCAACGAGATGCATCCCAGGGTCCTGAGAGAACTGGCAGACATAGTTGCTAAGCCACTCTCCATCATATTTGAAAAGTCATGGCAGTCAAACAAAGTCCCCAGTGACTGAGAAAAGGGAATATCACACCCATTTTTAAAAAGGCAGACCCTGGGAACGACCGACCAGTCAGCCTCACCTCCATGCCTGGTAAGATCATGGAGCAGATCCTCCTGGAAGACATGTTGAAGCATATGGAAGACAGGGAGGTGATTGGAGACAGCCAACATGGCTTCACCAAGGGCAAATCATGCCTGACTACTCTAGTGGCCTTCTAAGATGGAGTGACTGCATCAGTGGACGAGGGAAGAGCTGTGAATGTCATCTACCTGGACTTCTGTAAGGGTAATTCCTTACCAATTACCTTCACGGACAAAACAGACTTGACCTGGGGAAAACTAACTTTATTTATTGCCAATTAAAAATAGAGTAGGATAGTGGGAAACAAAGACAAAACTAAAAACACCTTCCCCCCACCTCCCCTTCTTCCCAGGCTCAACTTCACTCCTTCATTCCTGACTTCTCTATCTCCCCCTCCCTACCCCTAGCCGTATGGGGGGTTGAGGAATGGGGGTTGTGGAGGTTCATAACAGGTCCTCTCTGCCTCTCCTTCCTCCTCACACTTTTCCCCTGCTCTGGCATGGGGTCCCTTCCACAGGTTACAGTCCATCAGGAACAGACTGCTCCAGTGTGGGTCTCCCACGGGCCACAGTTCCTGCCAGAAAGCCTGCTCCTGCATGGGGTCTCCACGGGCTGCAGCTTCCTTCAGGGCATATCCACCTGCTCCAGTGTGGGATCCTCCACAGGCTGCAGTGTGGATAGCTGCTCCAACAAACATGGTCCTCCATGGGATGCAGGGGGACAACCTGCATCACCATGGTCTTCTCCACGGGTTGCAGGGGCATCTCTGCTCCGGTGTCTAGAGCACCTCCTGTCAGCAGGATTGTTTCTCACACTTTTTTTTTCACTCCTCTCTCTCACAACTGCTGTGCAGCAATTTTTACCCTTTCTTAAATATGTTATCACAGGGGTGCCACCAGATTCACTAATTGGCTCAGCTTTGCCAGCAGTGGGTCCATCTTGGAGCCATCTGGAACTGACTCTGTCTGGCACAGGGGCAGCCCCTTGGTCTCTTCTCACAGAGGTCATCTCTGCAGCCTTCCCCGCTACCAAAACCTTACCACTTAATCCCAATACACCCTGCCCAAACAAAGCCCCTACATACTGTGGAAGGAGATAAGGTCCCTGTAGTGTTTGTAGGGAACTGGCTGGGAAAGACAGTGTGGGTCACGCCTTCCTCAGGAAAAGGAAAACCCATTTGTGGGATTGTTTTTGCTCAAGGACCTGGGTACACTTGGTAGGTAATGCAGAAGGATGGGGAAATCCGATGTGTACTTCAAGGAGAGTTAACCTTGGGTGAAAATAATCCATGATTTGAGTTGTGTGATGCCATAGCTGTATGAAGCCACAGGTGTATGACAAAAGTACTATAGCAGGAGTCACCTGAACCAATGAAGGATGAACCTCGTAAGGAACTGAGCAAGTGCAGCGGTAATCCAACCTGATCTGGTTTCGGCGCTCAAAATCCCCAACACAACATACTGTCTCTCCTGTCCTGAACGACCATCACAACAGATGGAGACCAAGTCATGAAATAAATGAACTGAATGGATATTTGAATGGGAATGACCCATAGACTAAGGGAATGATATCTGTTTATATGTCAAAGGATGGGGAAGGGGTGGTGGTGGTTGATGAGAATGTCTTGAATATTGTAGGACCTGAGCATGATGCAAATGGTATGGAATAAGGGGTGGAGATTGTACTGGGTTTGGCTGGGATGTAGTTCATTTTCTTCACATCAACACATACGGTGCTATTTTTTTTAGACTGGTGACCAAAACAGTGTTGATGATAACACACCAATATTTTAGCTATTGCTAAGCAGTGCTTACACAGCATCAAGGCCTTCTCTGTTTCTCACTTTTCGCCCTCAATGAGTAGGCTGGGGGTGGGCAAGAGTGAGCCAATGAGGAGAGGTGCTCTGCTAGACCTCCTACTGACTGAGCATGGGCAACAAACAGGAGGAGCTTGAGGCTGTTGTGAAAGGGGAAAACTACGATATAGTTGCCATCACGGAAACATGGTGGGATGACACACATAGCTGGAGTGCCACGATGGACGGCTATAAACTCTTTAGAAGGGATAGGCAAGGAAGGAGAGGCGGTGGGGTAGCCCTCTATGTTAAGGAGAGTCTGGACTGCCTTGAGCTCAAGGATGGTGACGAGAGGGTTGAGTGCCTGTGGGTTAGAATCAGGGGGAAGGCCAGCAAGGCAGACATTGTGGTGGGAGTCTGTTATAGACCACCCAATCAGGATGAGGAGGCAGATGAAGTATTCTACAGGCAGCTGGGAGAAGCCTCACGATCGCTGGCCCTTGTTCTCGTGGGGGACTTCAACTTGCCAGATGTCTGCTGGAAATACAATGCAGCAGAGAGGAAACAGTCCAGGAGGTTCCTGGAGTGTGTGGAAGATAACTTCCTCACGCAGCTGGTGAGGGAGCCCACGAGAGAAGGCGCCCCGCTGGACCTGTTGTTTGTGAACAGAGAAGGTCTTGTGGGTGATGGGACGGTCGGAGGCCGTCTTGGGCTCAGTGACCACGAAATGATAGAATTCTCGATTCTCAGAGAAGTAAAGAGGAGGGTCACCAGAACTGCCACCTTGGACTTCCGGAGGGCAGACTTTGGCCTGTTTAGGAGTCTGGTTGGCAGAGTCCCTTGGGAGGCAGTCCTGGAGGGCAAAGGCGTCCAGGAAGGCTGGACATTCTTCAAGAGGGAAATCTTAAAGGCGCAGGAGCAGGCCGTCCCCATGAGCCAAAAGATGAGCCGGCGGGGAAGAAGACCGGCCTGGCTGAGCAGAGAGCTCCGGCTGGAACTTAGGAAAAAAAAGAGAGTCTACCACCTTTGGAGGAAGGGGCAGGCAACTCAGGAGGACTACAAGGATGTTGTGAGGTCATGCAGGGAGAAAATTAGAAGGGCCAAAGCCCAACTAGAACTTAGTCTGGCTACTGCTGTAAAAGACAACAAAAAGTCCTTCTACAAATACATTAACAATAAAAAGGGGGCTAAGGAGAATCTCCCTCCTCTATTGGATGCGGAGGGAAACTTAGTGTCAAGGGATGAGGAAAAGGCTGAGGTGCTAAATAACTTCTTTGCCTCAGTCTTCAACAGCAAGGGAAGTTGCTCTCTGGGCACCCAGCCCCCTGAGCAGGAAGACAGGGATGGGGAGCAGAATGTAAACCCCGAAGTCCAAGGGGAAATGGTCAGTGACCTGCTACGCCACCTAGACACGCACAAGTCTATGGGGCCGGATGGGATCCACCCAAGGGTGCTGAAAGAGCTGGCGGCAGTGCTCACCAAGCCACTCTCCATCATTTATCAGCAGTCCTGGCTAACTGGGGAGGTCCCAGTTGACTGGAAGCTGGCAAATGTGATGCCCATCTACAAGAAGGGCCGGAAGGAGGATCCGGGGAACTACAGGCCTGTCAGCCTGACCTCGGTGCCCGGGAAGGTTATGGAGCAGATCATCTTGAGTGCCATCACGCGGCACATACGGGACAACCGGGTGATCGGGCCCAGTCAGCATGGGTTTATGAAAGGCAGGTCCTGTCTGACCAACCTGATCTCCTTCTACGACATGGTGACCCGCTTAGTGGATGAGGGAAAGGCTGTGGACATTGTGTATCTGGACTTTAGTAAAGCCTTTGACACCGTCTCCCACAGCATCCTCATGGAGAAGTTGGCTACCCATGGCTTGGATGGGCATACTCTGCGCTGGGTAGGAAACTGGCTGGATGGCCGGGCCCAAAGAGTTGTGGTGAATGGAGTTAAATCCGGTTGGAGGCCGGTCACAAGTGGTGTTCCCCAGGGCTCAGTACTGGGGCCAGTTCTGTTCAATATCTTTATCAATGATCTGGACGAGGGGATCGAGTGCACCCTCAGTCAGTTTGCAGATGACACCAAATTGGGAGGGAGTGTTGATCTGCTGGAGGGCAGGCAGGCGCTACAGCGGGACCTGGACAGGCTGGATCGATGGGCCGAGGCCAACTGTATGAGATTCAACAAGGCCAAGTGCTGGGTCCTGCACTTGGGTCACAACAACCCCAGGCAACGCTACAGGCTTGCGGGGGAGTGGCTGGAAAGCTGCCTGGCGGAAAAGGACCTGGGGGTGTTGGTTGACGGCCGGCTGAATATGAGCCAGCAGTGTGCCCAGGTGGCCAAGAAGGCCAACGGCATCCTGGCCTGTATCAGAAATAGTGTGGCCAGCAGGAGTAGGGAGGTGATTGTCCCCCTGTACTCGGCCCTGGTGAGGCCGCAGCTCGAGTACTGTGTTCACTTTTGGGCCCCTCACTACAAGAAAGACATTGAGGTGCTGGAGCGTGTCCAGAGACGGGCAACGAGGCTGGTGAAGGGTCTGGAACACAAGTCCTATGAGGAGCGGCTGAGGGAACTGGGGATGTTTAGCCTGGAGAAAAGGAGGCTGAGGGGAGACCTTATTGCTCTCTACAACTACCTGAAAGGAGGTTGTAGAGAGATGGGGGTCGGACTCTTCTCCCTAGTAACAGACAACAGAACAAGAGGAAATGGCCTCAAGTTGCGCCAGGGGAGGTTTAGATTGGACATTCGTAAAAACTTCTTTACCGAAAGGGTTGTCGGGCATTGGAACAGGCTGCCCAGGGAGGTGGTGGAGTCCCCATCTCTGGGGGTATTCAAAAGGCGTTTAGATGAGGCCCTAAGGGATATGATTTAGTGGGGGACTTGGTAGTGATAGGTTAGTGGTTGGACCCGATGATCTTGGAGGTCTCTTCCAACCAGAACAATTCTATGATTCTATGATTCTATGATTCTATGATTCTATGATTCTGTGACTGACAAGGAGGGGCTCGTCGGGGATGCGAAGGTCAAAGGCAGCCTTGACTGCAGTGACCATGAGATGGTGGAGTTCAGGATCCTGAGGGGAGGGTAAAAGGCAAGTTCACAGCCCTGGACTTGAAGAGAGCAGACTCTGGCCTCTTCAGGGATCTGCTTAGAAGCGTCCTGTGGGATAAGGCCCTGGAGGGACGAGAGGCCCAAGAAAGCTGGTTAATATTGGAGCGTCACCTCCTCCAAGCTTAAGAGCGGTTCATCCCAATGAGCAGGGAAGTCAAGCAAAAACACCAGGAGGCCTGTGTGGATGAGCAAGGAGCTCCTGGCCAAACTCAAGCACAAAAAGGAAGCATACAGAGGGTGGAAGCAAGGATGGGTAACCTGGGGGGAATATGGAGACATTGTCCGAGCATCCAGGGATGAGGTTAGGAAAGCTAAAGCCCACATGGAGATGAACCTGGCAAGGGATGTCAAAGGCTTGAAGGGTTTGTGTAAAGCAAATGTAAAGCAAAGGAAGGCAAGGGACTCTTCATTGGACTCCTCACAGAGGCATTGGTGGCCACTGGCACTTGGCTAAATGCTGATAAGTGGAAGCTCAAGATGCTTTACAGTGAGTCAAGTATGCAGAAGCACAAGCAGGTATCTTTGAATCTTGTAGTTTTGTTAAGGAATGATTACTTCGACAATTGGAAACTAAACTCAGACCTCTGGCTTTACACCAGCTAGAGTAAGAGCATACATGCCCAGTCTCAGTGAGATCATTGAAGGAATACTGAGACCTGATAATGAGGAGGATGATTCTGATTCTGACCCTGAATTTTCTGCCCCCACATCATTCACCAAGGGGAAATCATGCTTCACCAATCTGATAGCCTTCTATGATGGCATGACTGGCTGGGTGGATGAGGGGAGAGCGGTGGATGTTGTCTACCTGGACTTCAGCAAGGCTTTTGACACTGTCTCCCACAACATCCTCATAGATAAGTTCAGGAAGTGTGGGCTAGACGAGTGGATGGTGAGGTGGATTGAGAACTGGCTGAATGGCAGAGCTCAGAGGGTGGTGATCAGCGGTGCAGAGTCTAGTTGGAGGCCTGTGGCTAGTGGTGTTCCCCAGGGGTCAGTACTGGGTCTAGTCTTGTTCAATGTATTCATCAATGACCTGGATGAAGGGACAGAGTGTACCCTCAGCAAGTTTGCAGATGACACGAAACTGGGAGGACTGGCTGATACACCAGAAGGCTGTGCTGCCATTCAGCGAGACCTGGAGAGGCTGGAGCGTTGGGCGGAGAGGAACCTCATGAGGTTCAACGCGGGCAAATGTAGAGTCCTGCACCTGGGGAGGAATAACCCCATGCACCAGTACAGGTTAGGGGTTGACCTCCTGGAAAGCAGCTCTGCGGAGAAGGACCTGGGAGTCCTGGTGGACAACATGTTAACCATGAGCCAGCAATGTGCCCTTGCGGCCAGGAAGGCCAACGGCATCCTGGGGTGTGTTAAGAAGAGTGAGGCCCCATCTGGAGTACTGTGTCCAGTTCTGGGCTCCCCAGTTCAAGAAAGACAAGGAACTACTGGGGAGAGTCCAGCAGAGGGCTACAAAGATGATTAAGGGACTGGAGCATCTCTCCTATGGGGAAAGGCTGAGGGAGCTGGGGATGTTTAGCCTGAGGAAGAGAAGGCTGAGAGGGGACCATATCAATGCTTATAAATATCTCAAGGGCGGGTGTCAAGAGGATGGGGCCAGACTCTTTTCAGTGGTGCCCAGTGACAGGACAAGGGGGAACAGGCAGAAACTTGAACACAGGAAGTTCCGCCTGAACATGCGGAAAAACTTCTTTACTGTGAAGGTGACAGAGCACTGGAACAGGCTGCCCAGGGAGGTTGTGGAGTCTCCTTCTCTGGAGACATTCAAGACCTGCCTGGACGCGGTCCTGTGCAGCCTGCTCTAGGTGACCCTGCTCTAGCAGTGGGGTTGGACTAGATGATCTCCAGAGGTCCCGTCCAACCCCTACCATTCTGTGATTCTGTGATTCTGTGATTACCCAAATATAATCTGGATAGCACAGCTTCATTGTACCCTGTCATTAAAACTTCCACGATACAACTCCTGCCTGTCGGAGACAATCCACCTCACCGTCCACTCGTCTAGCCCACACTTCCTGAGCTTACCTATGTGGGAGACAGTGTCAAACACCTTGCTGAAGTTCAGGTAGACAACATCCACTGCTCGGCCCTCATCCACCCAGCCAGTCATGCCATCGTAGAAGGCTATCAGATTGGTCAAGCATGATTTCCCCTTGGTGAATCCATGCTGACTACTCCTGATCACCTTCTTTTCTTCTACATGCTTGGAGATGGCCTCCAGAATGAGCTGCTCCATCACCTTTCCAGGGATGGAGGTGAGGCTAACTGGCCTGTAATTTCCTGGGTCCTCCTTCTTGCCCTTCTTGAAGACTGGAGTGACATTGGCTTTCCTCCAGTCCTCAGGCACCTCTCCCGTTCTCCATGACTTTTCAAAGATGATGGAGAGTGGCTTCGCAGTGACCTCTGCCAGCTCCCTTAGCACACGCCGGTGAATCCCATCAGGGCCCATGGATTTGTGGGTGTCCAATTTGCCTAACTGATCTCTAACCCGATCCTTCTCGACCAAAGGACGGTCATCCTTTCTCCAGGCTTCCTCTCTTACCTCCAGGGTCTGGGATTCCTGGGGGCCAGCCTTAGCAGTAAAGACCGAAGCAAAGAAGGCATTCAGTAACTCTGCCTTCTCTGTATTCTTCCTCACCAGGGCACCCACCTCATTCAGCGGAGGGCCCATGTATGACAATATCGTATCAGCCCTGAAGCCTCGCAAAGAATAACTACTCTTATTCAGGATTTAGAACAAAGGGGTATTATTCAGAAAACTCATTCCCTGTATAGCTCCCTTGTGTGGCCTGTCTGTAAGCCTAATGGTACCTGGCATTTGACAGTAGATATTATCATAAATTGAATTGATATGCTGCCCTCACCCGTTCAAGCTGCACCACCCACACTTGATTTACAAAAGGATACCAAACCTCAGTTTGGTCTAATGTCTAGTTCACACATGGATGAGCTCAAAGGCTTAAAGGGAAATGGAAGGGCAGGGCTGCCCTCTTGGATCTTCAGACAGAATATGTGAAACACAAGAGAAAGAGGGATCAGCTCAGTTGGCTGAGCTCCAGGCAGTAGTGCTAGCTGCGGAACGGGGTGCCAACACCATATATGCTAATTCCTATGTGATATGGGCTGAGGCCACTCAGTGGCTCCCGTACAGGGAAGCTGAAGGATGGAAAATTAAAGAAAGAGAAGTTTTGGGAAAGGAACTATGGGAGAAACTGTATTTAATAGCCCAAGCAAAACAGGATAATGGGAATCCGCTTTGAATAGGGCATGTATCAACACATACTAAGGGCACAGATTTAGGATCCAGACAGAATCATGAAGTAGATCATTTATCTAAAGAATCTAGGAAAGGCAATGATTTTGATCTTTTACATAATATATACTCTCTCCACCTCTGATTGCATGATGCTACTTCAGCTAGTACCTTTCCATATCATGGGTGGCAACATCAAAGATGCAGTCACTGCTTTAAACAATTGACAAATAGTGACTGGTAGCCCGATTTAGAAATCTTTCAATAGTGGTCACAGTGTAACTTCAACTTCAGGCATAAATTATTATCATCAATTAACTATTGGACAAACAAATCATCCACAAAAAGGAAGTTTTCCTTGTGTATTACTGTCCTGGTTTCGGCTGGGATAGGGTTAATTTTCACCAGAAGCTGGCCAGGGGGGCTATTCTATACCATGTGACCGTGATGCTCACTCTATAGAGGGGGACATCGCCAGGGGCAGGATCGCTGCTGGGGAGCGGTCTGGGCGTCAGGCAGCACCGCTAAGTACACTCTGTTGCTGGTATTGTTGGGGTTTCTTGTTTGTTTGTTGAAACCTTTGTTGTCCAGTTAAACTGTTGTTATCCCAACCCACGAGTTTTGCCTTTCTTTTTCCTGGTTCTCTCCCCCATCCCACTGGGAGAGGGGGGAGCAAGCGAGCGGCCATGTGGTGCTCAGCTGCCAGTTGGGGCTAAACCACGACAGTCCTTTTTGGCGCTGAACGTGGGGCACAACAACTGCACTTTTGTATTAAGTGTGCTATAGCTGTAGTAGTTATTAAGTGACGAGCTCCTGTATGGGTCATAAAGTTCATTGGCTGCACTGTTTATCTCTATTTTTTGGCAACATGTTAATACAAGCAATGGTTATGTGCTTTGTCCTGGCATCGATGGCCTTACTGTCCTGGGGGAGCTATCTGGTGGAGAGGATGAGGGAATACATCTCCCTCTCCCTACCCAGGACTGATGTGGAGAGGTTTATTAAGCAGGCTCCTGAGGTCCTTGCTCACCCTTATGTGAGCTGTTCAGTAATGCTAATTAATACTGTTGGGGGGGTTGTGGAATCTGGTCTTGTCCTGGTGGAAGAGAAGACAACTTTTGGGTGAGGCTACATTGAAATGTGACCTGAGGCGGCCGATCCCAGGGTGGCAGGGTGTGTGGAAGGACTTGGGCAGGTTCCTAGGGTGGTTATCACCTCCCATAGCCTGGGACTTTACACCTGAACAGGTGAGCAACCCTAGCAAACTGACATGCCACCTGATGGAAGGGTGCCTTGCCTATCCCAATGAAAACCAGCAGCTTCTAGCACTGTACTGGGGCCTGGCTTGTGCCTATCAAGCCACAGTTCAGCATTCCCAGAGGACTCTGGTTGAGGCAGGGACCCAAACTGCACCTGAGGACACCATGGTTGAGATAGGGACCCAAACAACAACAACTACAGTAATGGCCCCAGTAGTTAAAAAGAAACAAAGGACAAGGAAAACAACGGGTCCATATCCCGTGTACACGAACTGAGAGGGAAGACAGCCCTTAAGAAGGGGCCACCCAGGAAGGCTATCAGCAGAGTTGCTGTAGAGACACACGAAGGCAATCAGCGATTTCCCAAACACAGAAGAACTGGAATCACCTCCCTTGATCCTGGTGAGGGGCCTTCTGGTCTGGCGCTGCAAGGGTCAGACAGGGAATACTCTGACGAGGAACAGGAAGAGAGGGTCCCTGCCTTCGGCCAGGAGGAGGAAAGGGATGACCGTGTATACTGGACTGTGTGGGTTGGATAGCCTGGCTCATCAGATCCAAAGAAGTATAAAGCTTTGGTAGACCCTGGTGCACAGTGTACTCTGGTGCCATCAGAACATAGGGGCACGAAACCCATCTGGATCTCGGGAGTGCCAAGAATTGTCGGTATTGGAGGCTGAGGGGAGCTTAACAGGGGACAAGTGGGAAAAGCACCCCATTGTGACTGGCCCAGAGGCCCCTTGTATCCTTGGCATAGACTACCTCAGGAGGGCTACTTCAAGGACCCAAAGGGATACCGATGGGCTTTTGGTGTAGCCACGGTGAATGCAGAGAAGACCAAACAGCTATCTACTCTGCCTGGCCTCTCAGAAGATCCCTGCGTTGTGGGATTGCTGCAAGCTGAAGAACAGCAGGTGCCAATTGCTACCACAACAGTGCACCGGCGGCAATATCGCACCAACCAAGACTCCCTGGCTCCCATCCATGAGCTGATTCATCAACTGGAGAGCCAAGGAGTCCTCAGTAAGACTCACTCACCTTTTAATAGTCCTATGTGGCCAATATGGAAATCTAACAGAGAATGGAGATTAACGGTGGACTATTGTGGCCTGAATGAAGTCACGCCACCACTGAGTGCTGCCGTGCCGGACAGGCTAGAACTTCAATATGAACCGGAGTCAAAGGCAGCCAAGTGGTATGCCACCATTGATATTGCCAATGCATTCTTCTCAATTCCTTTGGCAGCAGAGGGCAGGCCACAGTTTGCTTTCACCTGGAGGGGCATTCAGTACACCTGGAATCGACTGCCCCAGGGGTGGAAACACAGCCCTACCATTTGCCATGGACTGATCCAGACTGCACTGGAACAGGGTGGAGCTCCAGAACACCTGCAATACATTGATGACATCATTGTGTGGGGCAACACAGCAGCAGCAGTTTTTGAGAAAGGGAAGAAAATAATCCAAATTCTTCTGAAAGCTGGCTTTGCCATAAAATGAAGAAAGAAAGACATTGAGGTGCTGGAGCGTGTCCAGAGAAGGGCAACGAGGCTGGTGAAGGGTCTGGAACACAAGTCCTATGAGGAGCGGCTGAGGGAACTGGGGATGTTTAGTCTGGAGAAAAGGAGGCTGAGGGGAGACCTTATTGCTCTCTACAACTACCTGAAAGGAGGTTGTAGAGAGATGGGGGTCGGACTCTTCTCCCTAGTAACAGACAACAGAACAAGAGGAAATGGCCTCAAGTTGCGCCAGGGGAGGTTTAGATTGGACATTCGTAAAAATTTCTTCACCGAAAGGGTTGTCGGGCATTGGAACAGGCTGCCCAGGGAGGTGGTGGAGTCCCCATCTCTGGGGGTATTCAAAAGACGTTTAGATGAGGCCCTAATGGATATGACTTAGTGGGGGACTTGGTAGTGATAGGTTAATGGTTGGACCCGATGATCTCGGAGGTCTCTTCCAACCAGAACAATTCTATGATTCTATGACATGCACAGGAGATCCAGTTCCTAGGAATAAAATGGCAAGATGGACGTCGTCAGATCCCGACAGATGTGATCAACAAAATAGCAGCTATGTCTGCACCAACTAGCAAAAAGGAAACCCAAGCTTTCGTAGGCATTGTGTGTTTCTGGAGAATGCATATTCCAAAATACAGTTTCATCGTAAGCCCTCTCTATATCAAGTGACCCGGAAGAAGAACGATTTCACATGGGGCCCTGAGCAACGACAAGCCTTTGAGCAAGTTAAACAGGAGATAGTTCATGCAATAGCCCTTGGGCCAGTCTGGGCAGGGCAAGATGTTAAAAATGTGCTCTACACCGCAGCCAGGGAGAACGGCCCTACCTGGAGCCTCTGGCAGAGAGCACCAGGGGAAACTTGAGGTTGACCCCTAGGGTTTTGGAGCCGGGGATACAGAGGATCTGAGGCCCACTACACTCCAACTGAGAAAGAGATCTTGGCAGCATATGAAGGGGTTCAAGCTGCTTCGGAGGTGGTTGGTACTGAAGCACAGCTCCTCCTGGCACCCCGACTGCCGGTGCTGGGCTGGATGTTCAAAGGGAGAGTCCCCTCTACACATCATACCACCGATGCCACATGCAGTAAGTGGGTTGCACTGATCACACAACGAGCTCGAATAGGAAACCCCAGTCGCCCAGGAATCTTGGAAGTGATCATGGACTGGCCAGAAGGCAAAGATTTTGGAATGTCACCAGAGGAAGAGGTGACACCTGCTGAAGAGGCCCCACCGTATAATAAACTGCCAGAAGACGAAAAGCAATACGCCCTGTTCACTGATGGATCCTGTCGTATTGTGGGAAAGCATCGAAGGTGGAAAGATGCCGTATGGAGTCCTACACGACGAGTTGCAGAAGCCACTGAAGGACAAGGTGAATCGAGTCAGTTTGCAGAAGTGAAAGCCATCCAGCTGGCTTTAGATATTGCTGAGCGAGAAAAGTGGCCAGTGCTCTGTCTCTATACCGACTCCTGGATGGTGGCAAATGCCCTGTGGGGGCGGTTACAGCAATGGAAGCAGAGCAACTGGCAGCGCAGAGGCAAACCCACCTGGGCTGCCAAACTGTGGCAAGATATTGCTGCCCGGGTAGAGAAGCTGGTTATAAAAGTACATCACGTAGATGCCCACGTACCCAAGAGTCGGGCCACTGAGGAACATCAAAACAACCAGCAGGTGGATCAGGCTGCTAGGATTGAAGTGGCACAGGTGGATCTGGACTGGCAACATAAAGGTGAATTATTCCTAGCTCTGTGGGCCCATGACACCTCAGGGTCTCATCAGGGAAGAGATGTGAAATATAGTTGGGCTCGTGATCAAGGGGTGGACTTTACCATGGACACTATCGCACAGGTTATCCATGAGTGTGAAACATGCGCTGCAATCAAGCAAGCCAAGCAGTCAAAGCCTCTCTGGTATGGAGGACGATGGCTGAAATATAAATATGGGGAGGCCTGGCAGATGATTGATTATATCACACTCGCACAGATACGCCAAGGCAAGCGCCATGTGCTTACAATGGTGGAAGCAACCACCGGATGGCTGGAAATATATCCTGTGCCCCATGCCGCTGCCCAGAACACTATCCTGGGCCTTGAGAAGCAAGTCTTATGGCGACATGGCACCCCAGAAAGGATTGAGTCAGACAACGGGACTCATTTGCAAAACAGTGGACTACTAAAAACTCCACTGAGAGCAATGGGTGGTGGGACCCATTGAGTTGCCGAGGCGATCAGCTCCGGTGCCGGCACGACCTGCAGCGGAGCGTCCTAGCGCGGCGTACAGGGGGATTTCCCGAACCGGGGAGCCTCAGAGGGAGCCGAGGGACCCGCCAGGAGCCGGCAGCTCCCGCGAGAGCGGCTGACGAGACCTGGGCGGGGCCAGGAGCCGCAGCGGGGTATAAAAAAGCCCCCGGGGAGCGCCAGCGACCCCGAGCGCGGCGAACAGGGCGGGCAAACAGGGCGCGGCGCATCAGGAAGGGCGCGGCGCGGCAGTTTGCGCGGCAGGGCGTGCAGGGAGGGCGCTGAAGCTCCGCCGGCTCAATGGGGGAAGCAATGATGTCCACCCGGCAGAAAGCCATGGCTGCTCCAAGCCTTGCACCTGCCACGGCTGACGCAGCTTCCCAGACGGAGCTGTGGTGGGAACACGCTGCCACCCAGGTGTCAGGCTGCAGGGTGTGCCCTACTCTGATGCCAGCACTGGGCGACAGCGGCAGCGAGCACGCCTGTGGGAGGTGTGCCCAGGTAGAGGACCTCCTCCGCTGATGGTTCAGCCAGCCTGGAGGTGCCACCGAGGATTAACGACCCTATGTCCTGCATCAAAACTGCCCCCACAAAGGAAAACAAGAGACGGGTCATTGTCATAGGAGACTCCCTTCTGAAAGGAACAGAAGGGCCCATATGCAGACCGGACCCACTGCTTAGGGAAGTCTGCTGTCTCCCTGGGGCCCGGGTCAAGGATGTGAAGAGGAAGCTTCCCACCCTAGTACGGCCCTCAGACTACTATCCCCTGTTGATCTTCCAGGTAGGCAGCGACGAAGTGGCAAAAAGAAGTCCCGGGGCAATCAAGAGAGACTTCAGGGCCTTGGGACGACTGGTTAAGGGATCAGGAGCACAGGTAGTGTTCTCCTCTATCCCTCCAGTTCTGGGGAAGGATGAGGGAAGAAACTGGAGGAGCCAGCAGATCAACAACTGGCTCCGAGCCTGGTGTCACCGGCAAGACTTCGGGTTCTTCGACCATGGGTTGGTTTACATGGCACCAGGCCTGCTGGCGGCAGACGGGGCACACCTGTCCCAAAGGGGGAAAAGGATCCTCGCACAGGAGTTAGCAGGGCTCATTGAAAGGGCTTTAAACTAGATTTGAAGGGGGAAGGGGATAAAACCAGGCTTGCTAGAGATAAGCCTGGGGGTGGCACGCCAATGAATGAGGGATGGCGTGCCAGCGAGGCCCTTCAGTCAGCTGTCTCAGATGAGGTAGGACAGAGAGACCCGTGCGGCAGCAGGGACACAGGGGTCATTGATCAGCTAGGAACCATGGAAATGCCCGAGATGATTGGTCACATAGGAATTAGGGCTTCTCCCCCCAGAAAGGTGACAAGATCATTAGCCCAGCTGAAGTGCATCTACACCAATGCACACAGCATGGGCAACAAACAGGAGGAGCTGGAAGCCATTGTGCAGGGGGAAAACTATGATATAGTTGCCATCATGGAAACATGGTGGGATGACACACATAGCTGGAGTGCTGCAATGGATGGCTACAAACTCTTCAGAAGGCATAGGCAGGGAAGGAGAGGCAGAAGGGTAGCCCTCTATGTTAGGGAGAGTCTTGACTGCCTAGAGCTTGAGGATGGTGACGAGAGGGTTGAGTGTCTATGGGTAAGAATCAGGGGGAAGGCCAGCAGGCAGACATTGTGGTGGGAGTCTGTTATAGACCACCCAATCAGGACAAGGAGGCAGATGAAGTATTCTACAAACAGCTGGGAGAAGCCTCACGATCGCTAGCCCTTGTTCTCGTGGGGGACTTCAACTTGCCAGATGTCTGCTGGAAATACAATGCAGCAGAGAGGAAACAGTCCAGGAGGTTCCTGGAGTGTGTGGAAGATAACACCACAGCTGGTGAGGGAGCCAACCAGGGAAGGTGCCCCACTGGACCTGTTGTTTGTGAACAGAGAAGGTCTTGTGGGTGATGTGACGGTTGGAGGCCGTCTTGGGCATAGCAATCATGAAATGATAGAATTCTCGATTCTCAGAGAAGTAAAGAGGAGGGTCACCAGAACTGCCACCTTGGACTTCCGGAGGGCAGACTTTGGCCTGTTTAGGAGTCTGGTTGGCAGAGTCCCTTGGGAGGCAGTCCTGAAGGGCAAAGGCGTCCAGGAAGGCTGGACATTCTTCAAGAGGGAAATCTTAAAGGCACAGGAGCAGGCTGTCCCCATGAGCCGAAAGATGAGCCGGCGGGGAAGAAGACCGGCCTGGCTGAGCAGAGAGCTCCGGCTGGAACTTAGGAAAAAAAGAGTCTATAACCTTTGGAGGAAGGGGCAGGCAACTCAGGAGGACTACAAGGATGTTGTGAGGTTATGTAGGGAGAAAATTAGAAGGGCCAAAGCCCAACTAGAACTTAGTCTGACTACTGCTGTAAAAGACAACAAAAAGTCCTTCTACAAATACATTAACAATAAAAAGGGGGCTAAGGAAAATCTCCCTCCTCTATTGGATGCGGAGGGAAACTTAGTGTCAAGGGATGAGGAAAAGGCTGAGGTGCTAAATACCTTCTTTGCCTCAGTCTTCAACAGCAAGGGAAGTTGCTCTCTGGGCACCCAGCCCCCTGAGCAGGAAGACAGGGAAGGGGAGCAGAATGTAGACCCCGTAGTCCAAGGGGAAATGGTCAGTGACCTGCTACGCCACCTAGACACGCACAAGTCTATGGGGCCGGATGGGATCCACCCAAGGGTGCTGAAAGAGCTGGCAGAAGTGCTCATCAAGCCACTCTCCATCATTTACCAGCAGTCCTGGCTAACTGGGGAGGTCCCAGTTGACTGGAAGCTGGCAAATGTGACGCCTATCTACAAGGAGGGCCGGAAGGAGGATCCGGGGAACTACAGGCCTGTCAGCCTGACCTCGGTGCCCGGGAAGGTTATGGAGCAGATCATCTTGAGTGCCATCACGCAGCACATACGGGACAACCGGGTGATCAGGCCCAGTCAGCACGGGTTTATGAAAGGCAGGTCCTGCCTGACCAACCTGATCTCCTTCTACGACATGGTGACCTGCCTAGTGGATGAGGGAAAGGCTGTGGACGTTGTATACCTGGACTTTAGTAAAGCCTTTGACACCGTCTCCCACAGCATTCTCTTGGAGAAGTTGGCTACCCATGGCTTGGATGGGCATACTCTGCGCTGGGTAGGAAACTGGCTGGATGGCCGGGCCCAAAGAGTCGTGGTGAATGGAGTTAAATCCGGTTGGCGGCCAGTCACAAGTGGTGTTCCCCAGGGCTCAGTATTGGGGCCAGTCCTGTTCAATATCTTTATCAATGATCTGGATGAGGGGATCGAGTGCACCCTCAGTAAGTTTGCAGATGATACCAAATTGGGAGGGAGTGTTGATCTGCTGGAGGGAAGGAAGGCGCTACAGCGGGACCTGGACAGGCTGGATCGATGGGCCGAGGCCAATTGTATGAGGTTCAACAAGGCCAAGTGCCGGGTCCTGCACTTGGGTCACAACAACCCCAGGCAACGCTACAGGCTTGCGGGGGAGTGGCTGGAAAGCTGCCTGGCGGAAAAGGACCTGGGGGTGTTGGTTGACGGCCGGCTGAATATGAGCCAGCAGTGTGCCCAGGTGGCCAAGAAGGCCAACGGCATCCTGGCCTGTATCAGAAATAGTGTGGCCAGCAGGAGTAGGGAGGTGATCGTCCCCCTGTACTCGGCCCTGGTGAGGCCGCAGCTCGAGTACTGTGTTCACTTTTGGGCCTCTCACTACAAGAAAGACATGGAGGTGCTGGAGCATGTCCAAAGAAGGGCAACGAGGCTGGTGAAGAGTCTGGAACACAAGTCCTATGAGGAGCGGCTGAGGGAACTGGGGATGTTTAGCCTGGAGAAAAGGAGGCTGAGGGGAGACCTTATTGCTCTCTACAACTACCTGAAAGGAGGTTGTAGAGAGATGGGGGTCGGACTCTTCTCCCTAGTAACAGACAACAGAACAAGAGGAAATGGCCTCAAGTTGCGCCAGGGGAGGTTTAGATTGGACATTCGTAAAAATTTCTTCACCGAAAGGGTTGTCGGGCATTGGAACAGGCTGCCCAGGGAGGTGGTGGAGTCCCCATCTCTGGGGGTATTCAAAAGACGTTTAGATGAGGCCCTAATGGATATGATTTAGTGGGGGACTTGGTAGTGATAGGTTAATGGTTGGACCCGATGATCTTGGAGGTCTCTTCCAACCAGAACAATTCTATGATTCTATGACCTTCAAACACTGGGATACACATTTAGCAAAAGCCACCTGGTTAGTTAACACTAGAGTATCTACCAATCGAGCTGGCCCTGCCCAATCAAAACCTTTACCACAGTTGCTATATGCAAGATCAGTGGTATTAGAGCAAGAATTACCTGAATTAATAAAGAATGAACTATTGATAAAACTGAGCAAATTGCAGCAGTAATGGAAGCAGAACTGGCTTTAGCAACTGGCGCCCAGCAACTTCCTCAAGAGATCGACATCTCCAACCCACAGACCGTGGACATGATACACCAGCCGAGCCAGATTCCACAACTGCAAGCTCCAGATGCAACATACAACAATCCAACACTACCCACCATCCTCCCACTGCGTCCAGTGTCACCTGCTGCACTGCACTGAGACCCAGCCCTGTTTCGCCGACTGAGCAAACTCCACATCATCTCTCCTGCCCCAAGAGACTATTATCACAGATGGAGCCCAAAGTCATGGACTAAATGACCTCAATAGACACTTCAAAGGGATGGTCCATAGACTAAGGGAATGATGTCTCTGTGTGTGTGTGTGTATATATATATAAAATAGGAGAAGTGGTGGTGAATAACTGGGAAGTGTAGGATCTGAGCGTGACATATATGGTATAGAATAAGGGGTGGATAATGTCCTGGTTGCGGCTGGGATAGGGTTAATTTTCACCAGAAGCTGGCCAGGGGCTATTCTATACCATGTGACCATCACGATCAGTATATAGAGGGGGATGGTGCCAGGAGCGGGATTGCTGCTGGGGAATGGGCTGGGCGTAGGGCTCAGGGTGGGAGTGACCTGCGCTGGGAAGCACCACTAAGTACACTCTGTTGCTAGTATTGTTGGGGTTTCTTGTTTGTTTGCTTTCCTTTCCTTTGTTGTCCTGTTAAACTGTTGTTATCCCAATCCACGAGTTTTGCCTTTCTTTTTCCCTGTTCTCTCCCCTGTCCCACTGGGAGTGGGGGGGCGAGAGAGCGGCCGTGTGTTGCTCACCTGCTGGTTGGGGCTGAACCATGATAATTACAAACACCCCTTTG
Organism: Phoenicopterus ruber ruber; assembly: GCA_009819775.1. Lineage (NCBI taxonomy): Eukaryota > Metazoa > Chordata > Aves > Phoenicopteriformes > Phoenicopteridae > Phoenicopterus > Phoenicopterus ruber. The sequence goes on along the minus strand of CM020247.1, from coordinate 5,799,249 downwards.
AAGTACTATGTGGAAGGTGCTCCATCACCAGGGTAACGAGCATCTCATTTCTGAGCGATGGATATCCAAATTACCTAATACCCAAAATCACAGAATCACAGAATGGTAGGGGTTGGAAGGGACCTCTGGAGATCATCTAGTCCAACCCCACTGCCAGAGCAGGGTCACCTAGAGCAGGTTGCACAGGACCGCGTCCAGGCAGGTTTTGGATATCTCCAGAGAAGGAGACTCCACAACCTCCCTGGGCAGCCTGTTCCAGTGCTCTGTCACCCTCACAGTAAAGAAGTTTTTTCCTCATGTTCAGGCGGAACTTCCTGTGTTCCAGTTTATGCCCATTCCCCCTTGTCCTGTTGCTGGGCACCACTGAAAAGAGTCTGGCCCCATCCTCTTGACACCCGCCCTTGAGATATTTATAAGCATTGATGAGATCCCCTCTCAGCCTTCTCTTCCTCAGGCTGAACAGCCCCAGCTCCCTCAGCCTTTCCCCATAGGAGAGATGCTCCAGTCCCCTAATCATCTTTGTAGCCCTCCGCTGGACTCTCTCCAGTAGATCCTCATCTTTCTTGAACTGGGGAGCCCAGAACTGGACACAGTACTCCAGATGGGGTCTCACTAGGGCAGAGTCGAGGGGGAGGAGAACCTCCCTCGACCTGCTGGCCACACTCTTCTTAGTGCACCCCAGGATGCCGTTGGCCTTCCTAGCCATGAGGGCACATTGCTGGCTCATGGTGAATTTGTCATTGACCAGGACTCCCAGGTCCTTCTCCTCAGAGCTGCTTTCCAGCAGGTCAACCCCTAACCTGTACCAGTGCATGGGGTTATTCCTCCCCAGGTGCAGGACCCTGCACTTGTCTTTGTTGAACTTCATTAGGTTCCTCTCCGCCCAACACTCCAGCCTCTCCAGGTCTCGCTGAATGGCAGCACAGCCTTCTGGTGTATCAGCCAGTCCTCCCAGTTTCGTGTCATCAGCAAACTTGCTGAGGGTACACTCTGTCCCTTCATCCAGGTCATTGATGAATAAATTGAACAAGACTGGCCCCAGTACTGACCCCTGGGGAACACCACTAGCTACAGGCCTCCAACTAGATTCTGTGCCGCTGATCACAACCCTCTGAGCTCTGCCATTCAGCCAGTTCTGAATCCACCTCATTGGACTGAAGCGGTCTTCTTTTTTTTTTTTCTTTCATTTTGCCCTGACTGCAACATCAGCAACCACAAACTCACATTAATTCCTTGAATTTTGGTCTACTTTTTATTCATCCTACTTATTAGCAACTTGACCTGAAATGAAACAACGTCCCTCAATTCTCCTTCTTTCTTATAATTGCTATTTGATATACTAAATGATTGGGTTATATCTCATAATTACAATAATGCTTGTTCCCTTATCTCAGGGATGGAATAGTAATCACATTGTTCAGTTTATGAATACAAACTCTCAAGTAGGCAATGAATCGGATTGTTGGTATTGTTTACACCACCCATGAACACTGGATGCCAAATTTTGGTGGTTAGCAGAACCTATCCCTGAAGCATCTTGTCAACCTGATTTGCGTGCGTACTTCTGAATGCTCCAAGTTATCAACAGCAACGTTTGAAGGATGTTCATATGATAAGGCCCCCTTGGTGCATTACGTAGCCCCAGGGTATAAGTTCAGCTTGGGTGGGGAAGACAAGCAATTGTAATTACACCTCATTACAATCACACCCAAGCACGCTTTCAATTTAAATGTGACAGTATACAAGCTTGTCTTAATGCTGATCTGAAAACTTCATGGATCTGTGACAATGCATCAGCAATTACAAACAAAGGTGCTTTTAATGGTTTGCAATTTTGGAATCTCACATGGAATGCTAATAGTATGAATTGTGAAAGACGATATAATTTCACTGGTCCTAATTCTACACACTATAGTCTACAGAGTAATGGTTGACTGAGTACTAACGATAGTTGGGATACATACAGCCCAAACAACGTGTCTGGCTGTGTCACCCGATGCTATGGGGACAGGCAAGTTCTTTCAAGGATCCTTGCTAGAATGAGAACTGGCCACAGGGTTGTAGTTATACATAGAGCTTTATTATTAGATCAAGATTTTAGCAATCAGCGTAGCTTATCGTTAAACAGAATTTCTAGTAATTAGCATAGCTTTCCTATTGTCTAAAATTTCAGTTACCTAGACTTTTCAGTCACCTGGACCCTCTGCAGATAGGGTCAAATTCTTAATAATCAGTGTGCGATACAATAATCATAATCTAGACTTTGACATTAAAAAGTACACAAGTCACTCAGTCCTCAGAGGAAGAGGATCAATGGAGGTGGTGTCACAGTACTCTAGCTGATGGTGAGGGTGCTCCCCCTTCCCCCTCCGTTACTGTGCTGGCATCCCCTGTATCACACCAGGAAGCATGAAGGCCTTAGCAGTCTGGCTGCTGTTGGATCCACTTCAATAACCTTTTGGATAAGCTGATGTATTTATACCTCTCAGTTTGGGAGTTTGGTCTTTACCATTTCCATAAGTTAGTGGATTCTGAAGAGGCTGCCAGACAATCAATATGCAAGAATTTTGGCTGCAGGAGACAGCAAGTTGCAGATAGTAATGACTGCATAATGATCTTTATCTCTTCCTGTCCATTGTGTCCTGCCTTCATGTTGCTCTCGCTTTGACCTAATGGCGCTGCTCGCAGCATACATCAGGCCTTAGCATGAGATGTGTGTTAGCCAAAATCTGAGCAAGAGTTGAGTGAACAGTCACAGGAGGCATCCCTGACCACTGGGGGATCATGGGTTTTGCCATCCAGAATATCTATCATCTCATGTGCTGTTACACTTCCCTGTTCCATAATGGGTGTCACCATATCCTGGCAACAATGCTGTACCAGATTTCAGTAGCAGGGGGTACTGGTCACAGGCTGTATAAATTGTAACCCCTTTTGGACAATTCAATTAGGCCAAACATGCTTAATGAAATTCAATTGTTTTTCTAATCCATGGTGTTCATTCTGCAAACATAGCAATGACTCTGGACAGGGCTGTTGGCCTACCATAATACTTGGATGGTTCTGGCTTTGTAGCACAAATGCCTATAAAAGTCTACCCCCACAGTGGGCAGGTACTTTTACCATAGCACATCTCCGTCCTTATGTGTTCTGATCTAAAAATTTAACATTCAACTTTCAACACAACCATTACCCTGTACGTAATAAGTGTGAAGTGTTTAACCCCTTAGTAACAAGACCAACTACATTTCATTAATTTGTACATGCACTACTTTGAAACTTGGGTGTTGCTGAACTAGAACAAGCTATTGATAACATTTCCACTACACTTGAAATTACCCAAAATGCTACTGTAGATGCTTTAATGAATCTACAGAGATTGATTTGCTCTCACGATTGGCTATCCAAAATCACTGGGCCTTGGACTATATTTTAGCCTCACAAGGAAGTGTTTGTGTGTTAATAAATACCATCTGTTACTTCTACACAAACAAATCCAAACAAATCAAATATAATGTGAATATTATTCAGCAACATGTCCATACCTTTCACCAAATAGCCCAAGCACAAGCCCTATTCGGAGACCTGTCAGCTAACTGGTCATGGCTATGGTCCTGGCTTCCAGACTTTGGAACATGGGTACAGTGCATTTTAATGATATTAGCCGTCATTTTAGTTGCAGGATTTATGATTTTCTGTATTGTATCTTGTATCAAATCACAATGTGTATCACTTTTATCCAAACTGGTACTGTATACTTGTGTCTCAGTGGACAAACTCTCTCAGAAGTCACAACGACATTGGACCTAAATAGACGTGAGTTTCCTTCGCCTCACACATTAGGAGACAAGATAGGTGCACCAGATATGGTGTAGTTTCACTCCTAGTGATCCATAAGTGGTTGTAGGCCAAGGGAAAAATACTGAACAGAAGAAGATGTCTGCTGAAATACTGACAGAGAAAATGCCTGCCAGCCTGGGAACTGTGAGCCTGGGAACTAGGCCTGGGAAACAGAAGCATCCTTGAGAAGTGCAGCTGGCATCTTTGAAGTGCAGCTGGGTACCTAAAAACCAGAGACATCTTGAGATACCATCAATAAGTGCAAAACCAAGGAACTGTAACAGCAACTTATCATCTGGAAAGGTGAAAAAAAGTCTGGAAAAAGGGAACATATTGAGAAAGTAAGAATTGGTAACTGCCATTGGCTGTTCTAACTGCAAGAACAGGAAAACAGTCTGGAAAAATCAAAATTGGTCTGAGAGAATAGAAAACATTACCATCTATTGGCTGCCCCAGGTGAAAAATAGAAATTAACAGCATCTATTGGCTGCTCCAAGTGGTGGTGTCCTATGCCCTCTTATGTCTCTGTGATATGAAAATGACTGACTTTTTACCTAAAATGGAGCTTCTCTCTCTGAGAACATCCCACACATGTACATTTCCTTTTCCTAAACAGGTTGAACTCCTTGCATGAACTTTTCTATGTGTCCTGGTTTAGGCTGGGACAGAGCTAATTTTGACTCCAGCAGCTACTGTGTTTTGGATTTAGTATGTGAAGAATGGTGATAGTACACTGATGTTGTTGGTTGCTGCTAAACGACCAAGGACATTTTGCAGTTTCCCAGGTTTTGCTAACATGCAGATGCAAAACTTGGGAGGGGTATAGCCAGAATAGTTGATCCAAACTGGCCAAAGAGAGTATTCCATACCATAGACGTCATGCCCGGTATAACTGAGGGTCGGCTGGTGGGCCACTTCCCTTCTTGTTCCCTTCTTTTTCCCTTTTTTCGTTCATTCGGGCCTTTTCGTTCGTTCATTTGGCTATTCATTCCCTTGCTTGCTCTCTCTGGAACTTGTTGTTCTGGGATAGCTGTTGGGGAATATCCCTGCTCCCTGACTGCTGCTCGGGACGGGCTGTATCGGTCGTCAGGTGGTGAGAAATGGTGCATCGTTCGTTTTATATATTCTATTATCCTTACATATTATTATGATTTTTTTTAATATGCGATATAATTATTTATTATTTTTCATTTGCTGTCCTGGTGAACTGCTTTTCTCTCAACCCACGAGTTTTCCTTTCTCTCTGATTCTCCTCCCCACCCCACTGGGGAGTGGGGGGAGTGAGTGAGCAGCTGCATGGTATTCAGTTACCATCTGGGGTTAAACCATGACACTATGAGATCTCCTAGACAAGTTATTGGACCATTGCTGGGGACACCTGGCTGACTCCAGATTCTGTGACATGGATCATCTTCGAAGTGAGACTCTGTTTTTTTATTGGTCCCCTCTTCTGGGCTCACTTCTGGGATTGGTTTGATGCACTTAGTACTGGTAATATTGTGAACATAAATATATATGCATATAAATAATCTATCATAAGTATATTTGCTGCTATATTATTAAGATTACTAGTGGTAAGTTTGTAATAACCTGTAATATTATAGATAGACTTGCTGCCACTATTATTGATTGCTGCTATACTATTGATTTCTGATAATAATTTGTAATAGCTTGAGATATATATTTGCTTTATTAATCATAGGTATACTTGCTAGTGGCAATTTGTGGTAATCTGTAATGAAGTAGAAAAATGTAGAGAATAAAGCCTCCATGTCCTTGTGTATTATGGAATCCTGCAAACCCATGGTTGCAATCTCTATACATCCACAGGCCAGGTAACCCTTTAGGTTGTGACAGGGGTTCAGATGAGCTTTGGCAGTCCTTCCACAACATCCCGGATCAGGACCCCTGGCAGGCAGCAAACCTCTCTAGATGATAGGTCAGGTCAGCAGATGAGTGTCTCTGTCCCCCGCAGCAGGGAGTCACCCATTACGATCACTCACCACTTCTTCCTGGTGGTCTTGCATGGTTTAGGATCAGGTGGCCCAGATCCTTTTCCTTGAAGGCACATATGGCTCTTCTTCAACTTTGAGGGCGGTGAACTTATTTCATAGTTGCAAGCCTTTAGGTGGGGCAGGAGCCTTCCCCTTGGTGCCAGAAGTCACCAGCTTCCATCCTTCACCATCTCCAGAGGTTGCACTTACCTTAATACTAGGAGTAGACACTGCCTGCATTACCAATGCAGTTGGGGTCCAGGGCTCTTCAAGCTGCTGCATTTCAGAGAAGATCCTGTCTTTCTCCCTTTCATCTTCTCTGACGCTGCGCAGCCTGCTCACTTCTTCCCGTAACTCTTCCAGTTGGCAACACAGCTCCTCCAAGACAGCACACCTCCTGCAGGACAGAAGGCCATCTCTCCTGATGAGAGAGGCCCCAGGCACTCCCTGCAGCTTGGGACTTGAAGTGCTTTCACCATCTGAAGCTCTGTCTGCATTGAAGCCTCTGCAGGGGCAGCTGATCCAACACCTGCTGGGGAATCTGCCCTGTGGCATGTTACCACCATACTGAGAATGTTACACTGGTTCAAATTCAGCTGAGGCCTCCTTCTTTGCACCCTTCTGTGCAAATCTCTAGATTCACAAGCACACACACATTTGTGGATCCCTCAAGTACCAGCACAGCCCCTCTGTCCAACTGGTACCACTACCAGGATCCCAGGCCCTCTTACACACCCCATAGGTCCCATACTTTCTGACCGGTCCAACTCAATACTTGCTACAAGCACGCAGCACTCACACACTCGTCTCACAGGCACTCCACCAACACGGACCCTCCTCCCCACCTGATACCCATGCCTGGACCCAGAGTCTCCTACTTGCCAAATAGTCCAGCTCCGGCCACTGGAGCCGAACCTCTCACTTGCCTCACTCAGACCAGTCCCTCCCAGTAGCTGGTTTTGGGGACACACACTGTTCCCACCCCAGTGGCTAGCAGCTGAAATCCCCATCTGCTCTAATAGCTGGCACTGGGACCCCACTTGCTCCAGTAGCTGACACCACAGGCCACGGGACACCTACACCCCTGGTCTGACTTCAGTTGCTGGCACCCAGTCCACACACACACAGAGGAACTGGAACAGGCTGCCCAGGGAAGTGGTTGAGGCACCATCCCTGGAGGTATTTAAAAGACGTGTAGATGTGGTGCTTAGGGACATAGTTTAGTGGTGGACTTGGCAGTGACAGGTTAACGGTTGGACTCGATCTTAAAGGTCTCTTCCAACCTAAACGATTCTATGATTCTATGAAAAGCTAAGAGAAAGCGGGGGGGGGCATTCGTTATTATGACGTTTGTCTTCTGGAGCAACTGCTATGCGCACTGAGGCCCTACTTCCCAGGAAGTGACTGGATATCACCTGCTGACGGGAAGTAGAGAACAGGTGTTTTTTTTTTTTTGGTTGTTTCCTTTGATTCCTCCCACGGACTTTGCTTTTCTTTATTAAACTGCCTTTCTCTCGACCTACGAGTTTTTAATCTTATTTTCTTCCTCTGTCCCGCTGAGGAGGGGGAGTGATAGAGCAGCTTGGTGGGTACCTGGCAGCCAGCCAAGGTTAACCCACCACAGTAAAATAGACAAAATATGAGTAGTTCTGGAAGCAGATGCTTTACCAGACTGAAGTTCCTCATTGAGAATATAAAATGTCAAATTTTGATGGCCCCAGTGCTAAGTGGACTGGCATTTTATGGGATGAGGCCAAGGCTTACCTGCCTGCTCCTAGGGGAGTTAACACAGTGTCCACTGGTCCTTGAGCAGTTAGTCTAGGTTGGGGGGGGGTGGTGGTGGTGTATGATCCTGTGGTGAAGAAAATGTCAAAATTCTCAATTACTAAAAATTCTCAAGTCCTTCTGCTTTAAATATTGCAGTAATTCAGAGTTGTCAGAGTATCTTTCAAGTTACTAGTTTGCATTCAAAAATATAAATTGCAAGTGTGATTTGCATACAGTAGGTGAGTTAGCACATGGCCCTATTTTTGTCTTAAGTTGCACATACTCGTTTTACAAAAAATTGATGTTTATAGCTGTTAATTTATGGGTATTGTTGCAGAGAAACAACGTGAGACTGAAGTGATATCTGTAACTGAATGTATTGAATGTGCCTTACTCTACCAGATTCCCCCTTTCTTGCTGTCTCAGCCTTTCCTCAGATGCTCCAGTCCCTTAATCATCCTTGTGGCCCTTTGCTGGACTCTCTCTACTATGTCTATGTCCCTCTTGTACTGAGGAGCCCAGAACTGGACACAGCACTCCAAGTGTGGCCTCACCAGTGCTGAGTAGAGGGGAAAGATCACTTCCTTCGACCTGCTGGCAATACTTTGCCTAATGTAGCCCAGGATACCATTAGCCTTCTTTGCGGCAAGGGCACATTGCTGGCTCATGTTCAACTTGGTGTCCACCAGGACCCCCCAGGTCCTTTTCTGCAAAGCTTCTTTCCAACTGGTCAGCCCCCATCAAGTACTGGTGCCTGGGGTTGTTCCTCCCCAGGGTCAGGACTTTGCACTTCCCCTTGCTGAACTGCATGAGGTTCCTGTTGGCCCATTTCTGCAGCCTGTCAAGGTCCCTCTGGATGGCAGCACCACCCTCTTGTATCAGCCACTCCTCCCAGTTTGGTGTCATCTGCAAACTTGCTGAGGGTACAGTACACTCTGCCCCATCATCCAGGTCATTAATGAAGATGTTGAACAGGACTGGACCCAGTATTGACCCAGGGGTACACTGCTAGTTATTGGCCTCCAACTAGACTTCATGCCCTCTGGGCCCAGCTGTTCAGCCATTTTTCAATCCACCTCACTGTCTGCTTATCCAGCCCATACATCAACAGCTTCTCTATGAGGATCTTATGGGAGACAGTGTCAAAGGCCTTCCTGAAGTCAAGGTAGACAATATCCGCTGCTCTCCCCTTGTCTACCAGGCCAGTCATTTCATCATAGAAGGTTATCAGGTCGGTCAAGCACGACTCTCCCTTGGTGAATCCATGTTGACTACTCCTGATGACCGTCTTGTCCTTCATGTGCCTGGAAGTTGTTCCCAAGATTAGCTGCTCCATCACCTTCCCAGGGTGAGGCTGACCAGCCTGTAGTTCCCTGGGTCCTTCTTGCCCTTCTTGAAGAGGAGTGACATTTGCTTTCCTCCAGTCTTCGGGCACTTCTCCCAATCACTATGATCTTTCAAAGGTTATTGAGAGTGGCCTTGCAATGACATCTGCCTGCTCCCTCAGTGCTCGTGGGTGCACCCCATCTGGGCCCATGCACTTATGTACATCCTTTCTGCTTAAGTATTCCCTGACCTGATCCTCTTCCACCAAGGGTGTCTTCCTTGCTCCAGACTTTCCCCCTGGTCTCTGGGGCCTGGGATTCCTGAAGGCTGGTCTTGCTAGTAAAGACTGAGGCAAAGGCGGCATTCAGTACCTCAGCCTTTTCCATGTCCTGTGTCACGAGGTTCCCCAGTCTCATTCAGCAATGAGCCCACATTTTCCCCAGTCTTCCTTTTGCCACTTATGTACTTACAGAAGCCCTTCTTGTTGTCTTTGACATCCCTTGCCAGATTCAATTCCAGGTGGGCTTTGGCTGTTCTAACATCATCCCTGGATGCTCGGACAATGTCTCCATATTCCCCCCAGGTTACCCATCCTTGCTTCCACCCTCTGTATGCTTCCTTTTTCTGCTTGAGTTTGGCCAGGAGCTCCTTGCTCATCCACACAGGCCTCCTGGCATTTTTGCCTGACTTCCCTGCTCATTGGAATGGACTGCTCTTGAGCTTGGAGGAGGTGACGCTCCAATATTAACTGGCTTTCTTGGGCCTCTCGTCCCTCCGGGGCCTTATCCCACAGGACGCTCCTAAGCAGATCCCTGAAGAGGCCAGAGTCTGCTCTCCTCAAGTCCAGGGTTGTGAACTTGCCTTTTACCCTTCTCCCTCCCCTCAGGATCCTGAACTCCACCATCTCATGGTCACTGCAGCCAAGGCTGCCTTTGACCTTTGCATCCCCAACAAGCCCCTCCTTGTTGGTCAGTAGGAGGTCCAGCAGAGCACCTCTCCTCGTTGGCTTCTCTATCACTTGGGTGAGGAAGTTGTCGTCGATGCACTCCAGGAACCTCCTGGATTGCTTATGCCCTGCTGTGTTGTCCCTCCAGTGGTTGAAGTCCCTCGTGAGGGCCAGGGCCTGCGAATGCGAGGCTGCTCCTATCTGTCTGTAGAGGGCCTCATCCGCTTGTTCTTCCTGGTTGGGTGGCCTATAGCAGACACCCACTACAATGCCACCCTTACCCATCTTCTCTAATCCTTACCCATAAGCTCTCAGTCAGCTCATCAGCCCTCCCCAGGCAGGGCTCCATGAATCCCAGCTGTTCCCTCACATAAAGGGCAGCTCCTCCTCATGGAGAGTACCCAGCCACAATCTTACTGCAAGTATTACTGCATGGACTTTCAAATGTCTCTGTATGTTCTTGTTTATGGCTCTTTTGACCAGATACCCTTAAAGGAGCAGACACTCTCCTTCTACATACCCTTACAATGAAGTGGTCAAGGAACCTGGGTCATACTTTATTCTGCACAGACCATCAGTGAAATGAGTATATTTCTACTAAAAATGTATCAAGGCTCTAGTGTTACAAAAGTTAACGCTAATACAAACATATAAAAACATGGCAAATACCATGGATCAGGGTTTATGCTTTAGGCAGTAAGCAGTTTAGCTAGGGTACATATAGATGAGATGCAGTCACATAGTTTACTTCAGTGTAGACACACTCTAATTATTAGCAAGTGGAAGAAGCTGTTCATGAGGGTAAGGGACAGTTACCCTTGGAGATACTGAAAATTTCACCGGACAAGGCCCTGAACAACCTGATCTGATTGGACCTGCTTTGAGCAAGAGTCTCCATCGGTGGAGATACTCAAAACCCGATTGGACAATGACCTGAGCAACCTGCTCTGGTTGACCCTGCTTGAGCAGGGGCGATGGACTAAATCATCTCAAGAGATTCCTTCCAACCTCAATGATTCTGTGATACCATGTGATTCTGAGCAGCGTGTTGGACCAGAGACCTCTGGACATCCCTTCCAACCCACATTATTCTATGATCATTCAGCTCCACCCATGACTCCTTCAACTACCTCCCCCCCCCCCCCCATGCTGTTTTGTTCTTAAGAAGATTGACTAAAGGGTCCTCTGTGAGTCATCTGTCTTAATCCTCAATTGCTCCAGGCTGTGCTGACAGAACAGAGGTCTCTCAGGCACAAACAGCTGCTGCAGAATCTCACCTGGTTGTTCAGGTGGACTGAAAGTCTTTTCTGATGCTTTGCACCTGACAAAGCCAAAGGCAAAGCACTGTATGATCATGCCTCTCTGCTGGCCAGAGGTTTCAGCACCATCTTTGTCCATCACCATCTTGAAACTGTTGTCACTGTGTTATTCTCCAGCTTCAAGGATAGAGACACTGAGCTTGTCACTGAGTGGTCTCATCAGTAAGAGCCACTGTAAAATGCGTTGCTGCCCGAGGTGTTACACTCCTTTTTAGTACCTGACTTTCCTGGCACCATCACTTTGGCACTAGGAAACGGAATCCTGGGGCTCTCCATATTCCTTGTCAGACTCTCTGTTGGGATAAGGCTGCAGCAAAACCCTTTCTGTCCCTGGCATGCACGCCTCCTTGTTGGGCCACTGGAGTCTAAGCCTTCCACTCTCTGATTAGAGAGCTGGTGCCCTCTGCCATTTCACAGCATTAGCTTGAGCAACCTTTCTCACTTGCATGAATCTTATTGGTCTTTCTGGGACTGGTTTTTGAGGAGGGCCACCAGCTTGTGCTTACATCTTCATGTGGTTGCAGAGGCTTGCCACAGCCTAGTGGACATTTTCTGTTTTCTAAGCCCATCAAAGGGTTCCTTGCGCATCAGTAGGCTTTGCTGGAGCTAACCTTGGTGGTACAACCACCATCTTTTGTTGTCCTTAGGTGAAGGATGTGGAATGGTACTGTTGGGTTGTATTGGGCAAATTAGCAATTATGTCCGGTAATGGAGATCAGACTGGTATTGTGATTGAAACATATATTGCAATTGCTAAGTGTAGCTCACATTTGTATTGTGATTTCAGTATATTTTGTATCACTGTTAAATTAGAAGTCCCGTGTAACATCAACTATCTTCAAATAAGTAAATTTGATATCAAACATTAAACCCTCCATGTGTGGAATATCTAAAAGAACCTGGTCAGAGAATATTGGACTCTGACATCTGGTCATAGGGGATGTGCAAGAAAGCTGAGCCCCCAGCAAGACTGATTCCGTCACGGTTTACCTGTGTAACGTCATGCAAGTCATTTCACTCCTTAACCTTCCACTGATCACAAAAGTAATAACACTGCTCTGCCTTTGCAGGACAGGACTTGGTCATGACAGGAACCTGAACATGTGCACTGGAAGTGCAGGCCTCATAGCTGTGGGGGCTCTGAACTTTGCAATTGCCCAGTCTCTGCAAAACAAGCCCTCAGTTGGAACTTCTTCATTCCTGACACTTCACAGATTGTATTTTTTTTTTGCCAACTGCCTCTGATTTTCTCCCCACAGCCCCAACCCTTGACCCCACATGCTTTCACACCTCATTTTCTTTTTTTTTTTTTTTTGGTGGTGGGCACTCAAATATGTCAAAGCCATTTGACAGGCTTGTTTGCCCATCTTTCAGCACTTCCTCCTCCACTTTCATCTGTTCTCTGTTGCCTTGGATCTTACTTAGCTTCTGGATTTCCTCCAGTGGCATCCTTCCTCCCCAGTCATGGTACTGGCTTGTGTCTGGTTTTCTGGAATGTCTCTTCCCCAAGAAATTGCGGCAAGGAATTCACAGTTCCAGAGCCTGGTCTCAAGCATAGCAGGACAGGCCCTACAAAGGGAAGTAGGCAGCCGTTTAGCACTCACAAAGGACATTCAAAAAACAGCATTAAACAATGCATTAAAAAAATCTGGAGGGGAAAATATTAAAGCACTTGACTGAAAAGATTTCTGGAGTTTATTTACTGTGGGGAATATTTTAGCCATTAAATCATTTTGGTTTATATCTATAATTTTTTTGCATCTCATTTTCCTCCTTGCTTGTTTCTCTGGAAGTTAATGGACCCAAGAACTAACAGCATCTTACACAAACACTGGACAACTGAAAAAGGTTCAGGCTGCTCTCCACATGCCAGCCTTTGTTAATTCCATTCAGCTACTCCTGTGCTGTCAGTGCTGGCTGGACTCCAGTAGCCAGGGGGTAGATGTCTCCCTGGTATGATTCCAACTGCAAACAAATAGGAAATCCAGAGTCACATCAGACATTAGTTACAGATAGATTTGGCACCATGCTTAGGAGCATGGCAGAGGAAGTAATTTTTTTTTATCTTGGTTCAAGATGTGCACCACAAATGTTTACCAGCACTGACATAAGATTTTCTCACCTGCCCGGAGCTTCCCTCCTCCTGATCTAAATCATTGCTTGGAAGAAAAGAATTTTGAAGGTCTATTTTAATTCATTTCAGTAAGGCTTTTACACATCCAGACAACATATTGGGAGATGGGTAACGTGGCCCTTGTTAACACAATGGATACAAAGGATTGGCACAAGCCACAAATCATCATCCAGTCTGAGATTAATTGGTTCAAGGAATAATGTTTGAGGAAGACAGGCTGCGCAGCCTGCTCACTTCTTACCGTAACTCTTCCAGTGGGCAACACAGCTCCTCCAAGACAGCACACCTCCTGCAGAACAGAGGGCCTTCTCTCCTGGTGTCAGAGAGAGGCCCCAGGCTCCCTGCAGCTTGGGACTTGGAGAGGTGCTTTTACCATCCAAAGCTCTGTCTGTGTCAAAGCCTCTGCCCTGGCAGGGGCAGCTGCTCCAACAACTGCTGGGGGATCCAAGAACAACTGTCTGCTATAGAGGCATCTCCTGTACCTGCAGAGCTAGGCAACATGCCATTCCATCTCCTCCAGGAAAACTCTCTCTTCCTGTCGTGGTTTAACCCCAGCCGGCAATTAAGTATCAGGTAGCTGCTCGCTCGCTTGCTCGCTCCCCCCCCCCCCCGCCGTTGGGATGAGGAGGAGAATGGAAAAAAGGTAAAACTCGTGGGTTGAGATAAAGACAGTTTAATAGGACCAGCAAAGGAAGAGAGAGTAATAATAATAATAATAGAATATACACAACAAGTGATGCACAATGCAATTGCTCACCACCCGCTGACCGATGCCCAGCCCGTCCCCGAGCAGTGATCACACCAGCCCGGCCAATTCCCCACAATTTATATACTGAGCATGACGTCATATGGTAGGTGTCTGCAGGCTGTTTCTCTCACATTTTCTCACTCCTGTCTCTCACAGCTGCTGCGCAGTGATTTTTATCCTTTCTTAAATATATTTTCACAGAGGTGCCACCAACTTCACTGATTGGCTCAGCTTTGTCCAGCGGTAGGTCTGTTTTGAAGCTGGCTAGAACTGGCTCTGTCTGACACAGGGGCAACCCCTGGTCTCTTCTCACAGGGGCCACCCCTGCAGCACATCCACCCCCCCCAAACCAAATACACTTGGAGAAAAAAGAGCTGGGAAACTATGAGATAAGAAGCATCGGGACATTTTACCCTGGGAGCTGCAGAGAAGTGTATGTGTATGAGGGGGGTACCTTCCTTTCATTTGATCTGAACAAGGAAGACTGGCTTTGTACTTGCAGAACACTGAATTTCTTTTGCCTTAAATAGCATCAGCTCTGTGAAGGAGGTCACAGACCAGATATGCAAGTCTGTTAGCTGAGTTAGAATACTGTGTGAAGTTTTGTTCCAACCTTTGATGATATAGAAAAGTAAAAAATAACAACAAAAAGAAGGAAAAAATTATATGAAGTTTGGGAAAGTGACAAAGGACACAAAGCATCAATGGCACAGTTCATCCTGCACCAGTGGATACAGACAAAGCTTAGACAATAATTTCTATGTAGTTAAGCTACAAGTGACTGACAACAACATTCAGCATTCAAGAAAATGGCAGAACAAGAAGCTAAAGCCTGTAGATAAAAAAAAAATAATTAAAAAAATCACACTCTACATTAGAAAAAAAGGTCCTGGGAAATGGAACACCAAGAGAAAGGGAAATGAGGCAGATATTTCTGGAGATACTCCAGCCAAGCTAGAAAATATATCTTCCAGTGTCAGTAGTGCAACTGAGTAACTTCAGGGGTAACCACAATGGTTAAGTTTAGCCTAGGGAGACCATTCTCCCACTATCAGCCCAGAGAAAGAAAGACTCCTTTAGGAAGGCAGTTCAAAGAAGTTTAATTAATTTTCTGCTCAGACTGGCCCTCTAGAGGAGTCTTTCCCCACTGACTATACAGGGAGCCTAAGAAACCTGGCCAACTGACCTCCTTGGCTCTAGTCTCTGAGGAATTAAGAGAACAAGGATATTGTGCATTAATGAGCAGTGCTATTCCTATGATTTGATCTAAGTTGTCAGCTGTTTTGCTCTTTTCATGCCTGACAATACAGATTACAATTTCACTCTCCATATAACACATTATCCTGCACTAAGCAAAGACAAATCTCTATAAAGAAAGGAACTGCTGCTGCTTAAAACATTACCTTAAGAGTGAGATGCAGGTGTTGGCACTGAGCCTTTTGCCAAACAGAGCTTTCCTGGGTCCTTCACCTCACAGTAACATAGCAGTACTTCTCCTACCTTGTTGCCCATAACATGACAAATTAGAACAGATAGAAAGAGAATTTTAGACTTAGCAGCACAAAAAAAAAATGTTTTTAGCATTAACCCCTCAAAAAACAGCCAATTTTCTCCAAGGAGATGTGAAAAAACTTGGCAGAGCTAGCACATCTGTTTTTTATTTAGTTCCAAGAGAGAAATATACACTAAAGTTAAGACATCTCCCACATTCGTAGTTCTTTGGAAACCTGACAAAATAAATTAACCTGTGCTATACAGTACATCTCTGTCAGTAGCTTACAGCATATTGTGATCAGTTTTCTTTTAACACATTAGACACAAGAACTTCTGTTTTCTGGATACATTAGTGTTGTGTTAAAATCTAAATTTGAAAAATTTTATCCTAAGAATCCAGTTACTTGTATTATCTTAATAAAGAAACACAAATTGTTCAAATGCTCGGGACGGGCTGTATCAGTCACCAGGTCATTGGGAGGCGAGAGATTGTGCATCGTTCATTTTATATATTCTATTATCATTATATTTTATTATTATTGTCGTGGTTTAACCCCAGCTGGTAACCAAATACCACGCAGCCGCCTGCTCACTCCCCCCACTCCCCAGTGGGGTGGGGAGGAGAATCGGAGAGAAAGGAAAACTCGTGGGTTGAGATAAAAACAGTTCACCAGGACAGCAAAGAAAAAAGATAGTAATAATTATATTATATATTAATAATGATAATAATAATAAAATATAATTATAATAGAATATATAAAATGAACATTGCACAATTTCTCACCACCCAATGACCGATACAGCCCATCCCGAGCAGCGATCTCAGAACAGCAATATTCCCCAGCAGCGATCGTGGAACAGCAAGTTCCAGAGAGAGCGAGCAAGGGAACAAGCAGCCAAATGAACAAACAAAAGCATGAATGAACGAAAAGGCCCGAACGAACGAAGAGAGGGGCTTGGCCCACCAGCCGACCCTCACTTATACTGGGCATGCCGTCTATGGTATGGAATACTCTCTTTGGCCAGTTTGGATCAACTATTCTGGCTATACCCCTCCCAAGTTTTTGCACCTGCACGTTAGCAAAACCTGGGAAACTGCAAAATGTCCTTGATTGCTCAGCAGCAACTAATAACATCAGTGTACTATCACCATTCTTCACATACTAAATCCAAAACACAGTAGCTACTGGAAAGAAAATTAGCTCCATCCCGGCTGAAACCAGGTGTCGTGGTTTAACCCCAGATGGTGACCAAATACCACGCAGCCACTCACTCACTCCCCCTCTCCCCAGTGGAGTGGGGAGGAGAATCAGAGAGAAAGGAAAACTCACGGGTTGAGATAAAAGCAGCTCACCAGGACAGCAAAGGAAAAATATAAAAATATATTAATAATGATAATAATAACATATATAAGGATAATAGAATATATAAAACAAACAATGCACAGTTTCTCACCACCCAATGACCGATACAGCCCCTCCCAAGCAGCAGTCAGGGAGCAGGGATATTGCCCCCCAGCTATCCCAGAACAGCAAGTTCCAGAGAGAGCAGGTGAGGGAACGAACAGCTGAACGAACAAAAAGGCCTGAACAAATGAAAAAAGGGAAAAGCAGGGTGCAAAAAGCAACCAGAAGGGAACATTAAGGGAAGTGGCCCACTGGCCGACCCTCACTTATACCGGGCATGACATCGATGGTATGGAATACTCTCTTTGGCCAGTTTGGATCAACTATTCTGGCTATACCCCTCCCAAGTTTCTGCACCTGCACATTAGCAAAACCTGGGAAACAGCAAAATGTCCTTGGTGGTTCAGCAGCAACCAACAACATCAGTGTGCTATCACTGTTGTTCTCACACTAAAGCCAAAACACAGGAGCTGCTGAAGACAAAACTAGCTCCGTCCCAGCCTAAACCAGGACAATTATAATTATCATTATTAATATATACTATAATTATTATTGTCTTTTCCTTTGCTGTCCTGGTGAACTGTCTTTATCTCAACCCACAAATTTTCCTTTCTCTCCGATTCTCCTCCCCATCCCACTGGGGAGGGGGGGAGTGAGTGAGCAGCTGTGTATTGGGTTACTGCACGGGGTTAAACCACGACAACTCCCTCACATGCAGTTAGATTCTTCTGCATCTACTTATTCATATCTGAGCCCTTAACATACCTGCAAGGGAGGAGAAAACAGATCTATGAAGAGTATGACCTACTTATTCCTACTCCCTCCTGTTGCTGTCTTTCTGTGCTGCATGTCTGTTTATAGTAACATTAGCACATGTCTGCTTTGACACTGCAGGAAAAATACAGTTTCAGGAGTGGGGGTGGGGTTGATCCTGTAAAGTCCCCATCTTTGCCATTGATTATACCAATGTAAAATGGAGGCAAATGCTTCTGTATCAGCACAGCAGTAATGCTTTGTGCAGGTGTAAGCAGCTGTGAAAGCTGCACAAAATTGGGAATGAGTTCAAGGAAACTGGATGAATCATAGAGGGGATCTAAACCAGTTGAGTAAAGGAAGATCAAAATCTAAGGTCTTTTCTGTACCTCAAAGTTTCACTTGTCTAAATTTCATTTTAAAAAAAAAGAAATTTGAACCTGTGCTAGATGATGTGAGGTGTAAGCCAGATGCAAACCTGCTTATAGCAAGTAACTTTTTCCAATTGTCAGGGGATTTTCTTACCTTGTCAGATCATCAAAGCCAATGTGGCTCATGTCTGGGAGTCTACCAGAAACCTTGGGATGTCACCAGACATCAGTAAGGTATCCCAGGGGTCGGGCCCACAGGGCACAATTCACGCACGTGGCGGGCAAAATATAAACCTTCAAAAGAAACCAGGCACAAGTGAAAGTAAATACAACTTTTTCATTTAATGGAAAATTCACTAATTTTGTGTCTATTCCTTCCCCCATCTTAGAAATCATCCGAGTTCTTTGTACTATAGAGAAACAGGTAGAATACCACTAACTCCCAGAGAGTCGCGGGAAGTCACGAAAGAGAAGGCAGTAGCTTTTCCTGTTGCTCTTTTACCCCGGAAGAAGATTGAGACGAACAGGAAGTAAGGAGGGGGCAAGCGGAGGGAAATATTCTGATCCCTGTTGTATGGTCTTTACATAGTGCTCTTCCTTCTCCTACTGAAGGTATAGCGTTCCTGCTTTTTCTTCTTTCATACGCAGATTTCTCGCAGGGGTGGTGCTAGTATGTCGCGGCGGCGGCGGCACAGCGACGAGAGCGATGGTAAGCATGCATGGATGGATGGGGTGAGTGAGTGAGTGAGTGAGTGAGTTCCAGGGTCTGGACTCCGTATGCTCTGCGCTTGGGCCGTGTCATCCTGAGGGCTGGGGGAGAGGCAGGTCTCGGCTGAGGTGATTCCCCGCGGCGCTGCCTCCCCTTTGGCTCGGGGTAGTGGCGGCTCACTCTGTTCCTCTGTCAGGACTTGTAGGGCGCTCTGGTGCAAGGAATCGGCTTATATAACTGGGGCTAAAGACCGTCCCGAGCCGTTGCTTCGGTCTGCTTCAAATACAGGGAGCATCCTGGGTGAAAGCAAACTGATCAGAGCGCTCAGCTCTGCATACGTGTAGTCAGAAGGATGTGTTCTTGCATCTTGTAGAGGCTTAATGGAAAACGTTCAGAAAACAGAGAGTGGAGAACGACCGACTTCAGAAACTGAAGCAAATGCTATTTCTCTTAATAATGTAAATCTGTGTGAGCGGAGAGTTGGACAGTTTTGCAACTAGCTTTTTCAGCTTTTGATTGCAAAGATAAACTGTTTTTTAATCACACTTTTATTTTTTTAATTGCTTTGATGTGCAGTTTTTTTCTAAGCTTATAAAAACCCTAAAAACATAAGGAAGGATTCTTAATATTTTTTTTTATGTATGCTGAAGAAGGTGTTATAAAGCACTAACAAAATAGACAGTAACTGGTAACTGTAAAGTATGTTTAGTTTATCTCACATATACTGTCTCATACTGTAGCAGAAATGCAGAATTATTTCTAAATAAAATTTGAGACAGCTACAGTGTTAACTGTTTCTACTTCATGGATTAGGTCATCAATAATATGGCTATACTTTTGTTTTTCTTGTTTATTGGGTCAATTTTGAATGCTTTGTCAGGACTTTTTTTCTTACAAGTATGTTGCTGGAATGGTAAAAGTATCTAGAGAGTTCTTTTAGAATAAGCAGGTGTACTGGGTCTGGCTGGGATGGAATTAACTTTCTTCATAGCAGCCCATATGGTGCTGTACTTTGAATTTGTGACCAAAACAGTGTTGATAACACATCAATGTTTTAGCTATTGCTGATCACTGCTTGCACAGTGTCAGGGCCTTTTCTTTTTCCCACTTTGCCCCTCCAGCGAGTAGGCTGGGTGTGGACAAGATGTTGGGAGGGGACACAGCTGGGACAGCTGACCCCAACTGACCAAAGGGATATTCCATGCCATATAACGTCATGCTCAGCAATAAAACTGGGGGGTAGTCTTTCCAAGGTGGTTGTCACTCAGAGACTGGATAGGCATTGGTCTGCTGGTGGGAGGTGGTGAGTGACTGCCTTTGTATCACTTGTTTCCCTCCTGCCCCCCTTCTTCACTTATTAAACTGCCTTTTATCTCAATCCATGAGTCTTCTCGCTATTGCTCTTCCTATTATCTCCCCCATCATGCTGGGGGTGGGGGGAGTGAGCCAAGTGGCTGTGTGCATGCTTGGCCGCTGGCCGAGGTCAACCCACCACAGCAGGCAAATAACATATTTAATATATTGAAATAGGGCAACCTCACAAAAGGAGGAGAACATCTGAGCCATCTGAAATTGAAGAGAGACTTGAATCTTTAATATGCAGAGTGGGAGAGAAGGTATAAATACTATTTCCATATTTTGTGACTTAAGGTCCTTGAACATAATACATTGTTTTCTTTGGTTTATATGTTTTTATGTGTTAATAGAACATTAGTGGTCCAAAAAAAGAAAATCCATTGGAAACTTCCTAGCTGGAAAATTGTTGGCCTCTGCAAAAAAAAGTTTTTAAAAAGAAAATTCTTAAATGCTAACCCTGTGATACAATGCTGAAGTATAACTAGTGAAGAGATATCATTCCAACTCTGAACTTTATCACTGCTTCCATTTTTTTCAAGGAGTAGAGGGAAACTAATGAGATATGTACCAAAAACCCCCAAACAAACAAACAACAAAAGACCCTACCAATGTCACAGCTGATCTTGGGACTTGGCTGGGTTTGGTGCTTGTAAGAAGCGTAGAAAAAAGGGTGACAATAAATATGATGGGTCTTATACATTAATTTAAGCCACATATAAGCTATGTAGTTGTTTCACTCCCCCTGATGTCATTAATATAATGTTTAATTCAGTTACTGAGAGACCTCTGAAGCTATGTTAACTCTTACTTCCTAGGAAAACACTAGAGCTCCTTGCTGTGGAGAAGTCACAACTGAAGCTCTTAGTCATTTTTGCTTCTTATTTCTAGTAAATGAGAGAAATTGTGAATTCCTAATGGAATTTGAATCATTACTTCTAACAGGAAGAAAATGCGAAGTAATATTTTGTTTTATTGTATTTGCTTGTCTTCCGCTTGTTACTGTGGGGGTAGTTGATATACCTGATTGATGAGAAGACACTCTTTTCTTTCTTAGAGTACTTCCTCTCTGGAGAGCAACTTGGAGGGTCTAGCTGGTGTCTTGGAAGCTGATCTACCAAACTATAAAAGCAAGATATTAAGAATTCTTTGTACTGTGTATGTATGCAGAAGATTTCGGAGGTGCTCTGTTATCTATGCTAAATAGAAAAGTTTAGAGTATTTGAAGTACTTTAAATGCTGTGAACAGCTTTTAGTTCTTGAACACAGTTATTGCTTAGGGTTTGTCTTAATCCAGGCAAAAGAAATCTGAGGAGAAGCTTAGTCTGTTGACTTAGGCATAAATCAAGGAAAATATCCATATACAGTACTCTCACTTGAAATGTGTGTGCAAGGTCATAAGCAGAATAGATCCCAGAGCTGCTTTCTCGTTGCCATGGGGAATATGCTGGATAGTATCTTGTTTCTGAATTGAACGGTCACTAAAGAATACAAAAATATGTTGGGTGCCAATTCTTATCTGTGTATTCCTACTTTTCCTGTTCCCCTTTTTAGGGGCTGAGGTGCTCCTCTCTCCATGAACCTACCCTCTAGTAGTGGAGAGATGAAGGGACCAGAGGTAGGCTCCCCCCTTGGCTAGCAGCACTCCTTCCTCTCCCTAGCAAAGCACTGGAACAGAGTTGCTTTGTCTGTTGGGCCACTGGGGATGTGTCCCAGGAGGGGATTGTGAGGGGTCTGCAATAGTATACCACATTTGGGGGGGAGTGGTATGTGTGTGTGGTGTTTCAGTGCCAGCTTGTGCTATAGCTGTAAGGAAACTTTAAATCCATTTTGTAGCACTGTTCATAAACATAAGTCAAACAGTACATCTGTTTCCCACAACAGCTGAATGCCTTTGAAGGCATGGAGTTAGCTTACACATTTACAAAACATTTGAAGAAAATAAGTGGTTACAATAGGACCTAACCTGTCTATTTCTTTAAGACCTTATACTGAAAATTGCTTACTTAAGTTTGAGATACTTACAATCAAATTTAACTTTTAAGTGATGTAAAATGCTTACATCTCTTCTGTAATCTTGCTGTTCTAGTATAATAGAATGGCTAACTTATGCTACAAGTTGTCTTAAATGGTATTATTCAGCCATATTCCCATAGAGTATATGAAACACTGGAAAATGAGGCAGAATAGTCAGAATGGTTTCTAATATATATATATTTTTTAATAGATTTTTTTAAAATGATAATTTCAAAACTTTCTGTTAAATGATATATTTTGGCAGTACTTAAAATTATATTACTAGAAGCTTTTGTCAAATGTCATTCCAGTCTGATACCTTATGCCCTTTGCTTCAATAACAGCTTTTGTCCAGATTGAAAGTTTTGCTGAGTTGGAGACTGCAGCTGAAAATGTCTTAAAGTGTAGTTGCTATAGGTTTTAGAACCTACTATAATCCTAAGTGCTTACAAGTTAAAAATAATTAAAGAGAAAATATATTGAAATGTAATTAAAATCAGTGTGTATATTCCTAAAGGATTATAGTCCTAAAAAGGATGTTCTGTAATCTTTTGTCCACAGGACATATAACTAATGTCAGGTTAGCAGTTTACTTTGCTTAAACACAAGAGAAGCGTAACCTGTACAAAGCAGGTTCAAAGATGCTATGTAAATGCAGTGGTTGGCACGTGATAAATGAACATCTAACAAAATGCTTGTTTTCATTTAAATCAGTGCACGTCTATTACCAGAAAAGCTTACCATTTACACAACGTTAGTTGGGCTGCTGAATGCCAGGAACTACAACTTTGGTGGGGAATTTGTAGAAGCCATGATTCGTCAGCTCAAAGAATGTTTGAAAGTCAACATGTATAATGAAGCTGAGTACTTAGTAAGTGGAATCTTTCACATCTCTTTTTCCCCTAGTCTTCCTCTCCCCATCCCCACCTAATATTACTTACTCTTCCTTTTGACATCCAGAGGGGCTGGAGGTTTTCTGTATGCAACATGGTCTTTTCTGGCATCCCCATGACTGACCTCCAAACTATGTGTGAAATTTCCCGCAGCCAAATTAACTCTCAGGAAATCAGAGGTTCCCCCCTCCCCCAGTTTGTTCAGTTTGCTCTACAGGAGAATCTAGAAGGTGAATGAAAGCTATTTGTTTCTACTGTGCTCAGCGACAAATACTGTTTCTCTTGGGTCCCTTTTAATTAATTAATTAATTAATTTATTTATTTTAAAGGCAGCTTATTCCCAAGTGGATAGGTTATATTGGATGGCTGTAATTAGTCCTGTATGCTCATCCTGCTTGCGAGTAATGAAGACCAAGTAGGTAATTTTCAATGCTGGCTCCTTTTGAAACCACTTCAATTTGATTAGCAGCATACCATTAGTTTGGTGCTTTGTTAAAACCTGACAATAGCAGTGGTTTTAAGGGTCTGTCTGTATGAAACTAGTTCAAGTTATGGATAAGTGACCATAGAAATGTATTTTGTATGAAAGTTGTGTATGAGCAGCATACTGATTTAACACTGATGTGTACTTTTATTCTTCTGGATACATGCAAAAAGTGAATTTCCATCTTCAGTCTTTGCATGCTCTGTGTGTGTTACTCTGTGTCTCTCACCCCCAACAGCTCCCTTGCCCACTCCCCATGTCTCTGTCTCTCTGACTCTTACCCCTGCCCCATGTCATGCTCTCTTGCTCGCAGGACCCTGCCCTGTGTCTCATGCATGCTCTTTCCAGCCCCTGCCCTGTGTCTTGCTATTTCTTTCTCTGGCTTGTGCCCTGTGTCTCACTCTCTCGCTTGTTCTTTCTCCAGCTACCACCCTGTAACGCGCTCTGGCTCGTGCCTCATGTCTCGCTCATTCTTAGGCTTGCGCCCTCTGGCTCGCTCTCTTGCTCCTGCTTTCTCCAGTTCCCTCCTTGTGATGTGCTCTATCATGCACTGGATTGCATTCTCTGTGTCTCGCTCGTTCGTTCTTCAGCTGTCAAGCATTGGCGCCCTCTGGCTCGTTCTTTCTCGAGCTCCCACCCTGTCATGCACTCTAGCTCACACATTTTGGCTTGCGCGTTCTTGCTGCTGCTTCTCATGCTCCCACCCTGTGACACATTCTGGCTTGTGTCCTGTGTCTCCCTTTCACTTCTTTCTCCAGCTGTCACTGTGTGTCCCATCCATTTCCCCCCCTGCTCTGTTGTGCTCTCTTCCCCCTTCCCCCTCCCCCGTGTGTCCATCCCTCTCCCCCCAACCTCCTTTGAAGTTGAATTAATGCTTATTTCTTTTTGTGTAGTTGAATGCAAGAGTATTCATTTAAAAATTAATAAAATAACATTTTTTGTTGTTGTTCAATAGGTTCGTTTTCTATCTGATCTTGTGAATTGTCATGTAATAGCTGCACCTTCAATGGTAGCCATGTTTGAGAACTTTGTGAGTGTGACACAGGAGGAAGATATACCGCAAGTAAGCATAGTAACTGCCATCTCAAGTGTGCTGTTTTTACACAATTTCACTTTATCATGAATAAAACATTCACTTCGCATGAATGAAAGGATCCTGTGAGTTAGACAATACATGCATACAGTGAAATAGTTAAGTCTTCTGTAGTGAGATAACTCAAGTAAACTTCTTTTCCTTTGCTTCTGGCAAGTATATAATACTCATTGAGTTTTACCAAGTTTATTGAACAGTTGTAGTATATAGTTAGTTTGCGGAAAGATTCTAAAAGTAATATTTGTTCTCTTATGTGCGCGTGTCATGTTCCAAATAAAATACATCATCTTTCAGGTAAGAATATGTTTTTTCCTTGGCTGCCAATCCAGCTAATGCATTGTGGACTATGGTAACTGGGTTTAGCTCTTTCTTTGCTGATGAGTGCATTGCAGTAGCCTAAAGAATTCATAGATCACGTTAAGGTCACTGTAACAGTGATGCACCTTATGGATTGCATATACCTACTTTATGGAAGGGTCAATTATTAAATCATTCTGCTGATAGCTTAGTTCAACATCAATTTCACTTTTTTTCTTTGTTAAGAGTTTTAAAAGAAATTCTTCAGGAAACTTGGCACAGAGCTTGGACTTGGAAACTTTGAATGATTTAAGTAAAGAGGCTCTGTAGAAGGGATTTTGTGTGGGTCTCCAAATATACTGTATGTCTAAATGTCTGCCTCTTGAATTATACATTCCTGTTTTCAAACAGCCTCTTGACATGTCTTCAGGAACTTGAACTGACACACAGTTGTAATCCCAAGTATTGATAGCCGATTTAACTGGAGTTGATCTCTACATCCCCTTAAATACTCCTGGGTTTGCTACTCTTTGCATTGAGACAAATTCAATAAGTTTGTCAAAGAAATCCCTTTTTAATTTATTTCCTGTAGGTACGATGTGATTGGTATGTGTTTGCATTTCTGTCATCTTTGCCTTGGGTTGGAAAGGAGTTGTATGAGAAGAAAGATGCTGAAATAGATCGCCTCTTGTCCCACACAGAAAGCTATCTGAAGTAAGCTATAACCAGTAAAAATATACTCTTTCTGGTACCTATTCAAGTATGAATCAATAGCTTTGATTATTGTTAATTTAGAAATACTCTAAATTCTTAGACCTGAACAACTGTGAGGAAATATCCTGAAAAATAAAATAGATGGAGAGATTTATGAATCTAAACAACTTAAGTATCACTCTCAACTTCTGTGTGTGTTGAAGGTAATATTTTCTTGATGCATATATGTCTGCATTGTTATGACTAGGCTGCTGGTCACCTGTGTCTGTGTGTGTGTCTGTCTGTGTGTGTGTCTTTTTCTCCAAGTGATTTGAGTTAACACTGACATTGAGACTAGGTGTTAGTGATGATAATTTAAATGTTCACAAACCTGTTTTTATACTACTGCAGACCTCATCAGCTCAATAGACCAAATAGTAATACACTCACAATAAGAAAACATTGCTTTCTTAGATTAGCTTTTTAAGTGTTAGGTTTTCTTTCCTGTATAAACAGGCGTCGCCAGAAGATTCACGTACCCATGTTACAAGTTTGGACTGCTGATAAACCACATCCACAAGAAGAGGCAAGTAGGCTTTATTTATTTTGTACTGTTTAAAAGATGCTTTAAAAGAATTATTTGGCTGAAGTGTTCTTTGGAAATTTAAAATTAAAGGTGCTTTAAGAAAAAATTTAATTCTTTTGAATCGCCCTCCCATGTGTTCCAAATGGATTCTAGGTAAGAAGTTCTCTTCCAAGTCTTGGGCTAAAACTTAGAGCTGCATTGGGTGAGTGGGAGAGCATTTTGTTGTCTGGTGACAGTCCCCTTTAGGAAATGCTGCTAAACAAGGAATGGTCACTGAACATAATATTCTTGGGAAATGGGGTTACAAGGCTCTGTACTGAAAGTACCTTTTGGAGAAGGAAGATGTAATTTACCCATTAAAACATTTCCCTTCTGCAAAAAGAAAACCTTTAGAGTGTTCTTCCTGCAGTGGCTTTGCTCTAGAAAGTGCTAAACAGATACATGCAAATGTTATGCAGCACTAATTGCACCCTCTTTCATAATTAAACCAAAAGTATTAGAGGGGAGAGGTGGCTGATATGGGGTGGGTTTTCTTTTTATTGAGCTTTTACTTTTTCCTCCACTGGATTCACTCCAGTATATCTCAATGTCTGCCTTGTACTGAGGAGCCCAGTACTGGACATAGCACTTCAGATGTGGCCTTACAAGTACTGAATAGAGGGGAAGGATCACTTCCCTCGACCTGCTGGCTACACTCTTGCTGATAAAGCCCAGAATGTGATTGGCTTTCTTTGCTGCAAGGGCACACTACTGGCTCACATTTAACTTGTTCACCAGGTCCCCCAGGTCCTTTTCTGCAAAGCTGCTTTCTGGCTAGTCAGCCCCCAGCATATACTGGTGCCTGGGGTTGTTCCTCCCCAGGTGTGGGATTTGGCATTTGCCTTTGTTGAATTGCATGAGGTTCCTGTCAGCACATTTCTTCAGCCTGTCCAGGTCCCTCTGAACATCAGCCCTGCTCTCCTTGTATTAACTGCTCCCCCCCCCCCAATTTGGTATCTCTTAGACTGTATCTTTAATTGTAATATTGAAATAATGTGGGTCTTTTTGTAGGTGGAATGAATGTTGACTGAATTAATATTGATGCAGTGAATTTGTGTATCACGCTTGGACTCCTGGACTGCACTCTGGTGTTTATTTTACTCGTAAAATGGCAGATGCCTTTAATGTGTGAAATTAGGAGCAAGATTGCTGTTCAGAGTTGTTAAATTGTCTCTTGGTTTACTGAATCATTAGATGGCTTCTAATAAGCAATTTAAGTAGCTGCTTGGGGTTTTCTTCTGAATGCAATAAGGAATTTACCTAAATGTTTGATAGTCCATACGTCACAGGGAGCTACAAGTTCAGTTATAAAATTCAGCATATCTGATATTTCGTGTCTTTTTCCTTCAGTACTTGGACTGCCTTTGGGCCCAGATTCAGAAGTTGAAAAAAGACCGTTGGCAAGAAAGACACATTCTGAGGCCTTACCTTGCCTTTGACAGTATTCTTTGCGAAGCATTGCAGCATAACTTGCCTCCATTCACTCCTCCACCTCACACTGAAGATTCAGCGTACCCAATGCCAAGGGTTATTTTTCGGATGTTTGACTACACAGATGACCCAGAGGTATGTATTTGCTAGGGTGGAACTGAATGTGCAATGATGGGGTTGCAAGGCAGTGCTGGTCAAGAATCGCCTCTCCCAGAATGGTTGGTTATCAGTGTGAAAGTCAGCAGTAATTACATTTTATACTGCTGGGGAGATTAACTAGATGACAGAGTTAATACTGACAGGCAGATTATTGAAGTTTAAAATTTAATAAGTGATTTTCAGATGTTTTCATTAAGGATATGTCTTGAATGGATTCTCTGATGTCTAATAATATAACTGTGTTCAGGTAGCAGCCTCTCCTTCTGTGAGGATGGTGGTTTGGGTTTCCTCAGCCCAGCTGCTTATAGGAACTTTATACATTGAAGACTATCCTCTACCCATCTGTTGATTGATGGGTTTGGTTGATATAGATCATGGAACATAGTGGTTGACCTGGGTTAGATCAAAAGTCCATCTAGCCCGGTTTCTGTCTCCAGCAGTGGCCAAGAGCAGATGTTTTGACAAGAGAATTTAGGCATAGGGGAAGAAAAGAAAATGCTTTCCCCAAGCACTTTTCCACCTGTTAGCTTCATTTGGCCCCCAATTCTTGCGTTGGAAGAGACAACAAACATTTGTTCTCTCCAACCTCTCTAGGCAATTCATCATTTATAAAATATCTAGCGTATCCTGGCTCAACTGTGTCTTTTCTAGGTTGAATGATAGTAGCCTGTCTAATTGTTCCTTATACAGAAGCTGTTCTATACCCTAGGTCACCGCCATCACCTTTTTCTGAAACTTTTCCAGTTCTGCTATATCCTGTTAGGGGGAGGAGAGAGTGGCGAGTATGACTTGAACTGCATATGGAATGGAAGGTGTGGATGCACCGTGAACCTATACAGTGGCATAATGTTCAGTGTTGTTCCCTATTCCTTTTCTGATAAGTCCAGTCTGTTATTGAATACTGAGATAAGATTTGTGTAGAACTATGTCACAACCAAGTTTGCATTCCTGAACAATAGAGGGCAGTTCAGTGCTCACCACTTTATATGTGAAGCTGGTCTATTTTTCCCATCTTCTGCTTTAACACCCAGACACCAAGTTTCTCAAGGTGGTTTTTTATCTGCAATTTTTCATGGATGGTCCTTGTCGTTACCAAGTTATTTAAAAGTAGCATCTGCAAGCTTTTTCATATCCAATGCCTGCTCCCTTTCCAGATAATTTATCGATCTGCTGAACAGCACAGGTCCCTGGATAGATTTCTGTGGGATTCTGCTGGTGACCCTCCTCTGCTGTGAGAACTGATCACTTACTTATCTTTTAACCAGTTATTTATCTGTGTAAGGACTTCCCCTCTTATACTGTGGTTGCTTAGTTTATATGAAAGCCTTTTGAAGATCCAGCTAGGCTGTCAGCCATGTTTCTCATATCTATACACGATTGTTGACTTTGTCAGAGAGCTCCAATAAGTTTGAGAGGCCTGACTTTACAAAAGCTGTGCTGTCTCTTCCCCAAACAGCATTTATGCTTATGCCTCCTAATGCTATTATTTTTTTAATAGTTTTCAATAATTTGCCCAATATGGAAGTCAGCCTTGCTGGTTTGCAATTTCCTGGAAGACCTTTACAATTGATATCATCTTAGTTGATTAGATATCAGGTTGATTTTGAATGAGAGAATATGCACACCAATTAATAGGTCAGCTATTTCATTCTCAAGTTCCTTGAACTCTTTGGTGGGTAATCACTTGTTGGCATGTCTTCATCTAGACACAACTTCAGCTTTCAGGATTCCTTTTGCTAACCTCTCTTGTACTACTGTTTAGCACATCTGATTTCCTTTTTGCCTCTTTGCAAGTCTCTCTCAGTAAATAGTACATATTTGCTGCACGGTAACTTTAAATAGTCTCTGTGCCACCCTCAAAAATGGAACTTTTTAGCTTCCCCTTTTAGCTTCTATTCATAACACCCTTTCTGAAGCTAAGTATGTAAAATGAAAAAACGCAGGAGTGTATTTTTTACTCAACATGTTATAGCCTGTGTTGCTGTCACAGTCAGTCATGTAGTCAAATACTACATCTTTTCCCTGTTTAGGCCTGGAATTTCAATCCATCGGGGTTCTGTTACTTATTTACATGTTTAGCTTGTTGATCTGATTTGCATCTGTGCTCCCTTTAACTTGCAACACCACTCCTCTACCAGTATGGCCTATACTCGCTCCTGCATGCTTTATACCTTGATGGTTCTTTAGTTATACAGTGAGATTGCCCTTGCCTAGTCAAAATTTCCACCTTTCTGTGAACAGAGCTGTTATCATAGCCACAATGGGAAGAGCAAATAGATACAGTAATCTCAGTACCATTTAGTTGTATTTTCTGGAACATTGATACATAACTGAGCACATTGTTAATTCTTTGTAATGTGCTTATGAAATCATTCTATCTTACTTTTTAGGATGTTTCTCTGACTATTTCTTTTGGATTTTTGGAAGATAATTCTCAGAGCCAATGAAATAGTTTGCAAGTATTGCACTTCCTATAAATGTAGGTTTGTGATGCTTTGGGTCTAGTTTTGCAAGGCTGTAAAGGATAATAGGGTACTGGTATGCAACTGAGTTCTTGCATCAGCTGATGCATAGTAACAGACAGTGAATATACAACTAAGCCACACGGTGGACTAATTATGAAGTAAAGCATGTTTGTGAAGCTAGCTATTAAACTATGCTTTTATAATCAGCATAAAGACAGAACATTGAGATGATTAAAGCTGCAATGTTTTCACTTTGCAACTAGAGCAGGCTGCATTGTCAGTTCCCAGATCACTCTGATCTTCTGTGCTGTAACTGGAAAAGATGAAGTGTGTATTAATACACTCCCGATGTATAATAATATTGTGTAACTTGAAGAAACAAAAGGTGCAAAAAGTCAATTGTTTAGCATGGTCCCAGCTGCCTAAATATAGAATCATAGAAACATTTTGGTTGGAAGAGACCTCCGAGATCATCGAGTCCAACCGTTAACCTATCACTACCAAGTCCACCACTAAATCATGTCCCTTAGCGCCACATCTACACGTCTTTTAAATACCTCCAGGGATGGTGACTCCACCACTTCCCTGGGCAGCCTGTTCCAGTGCCTGACAACCCTTTCGGTGAAGAAATTTTTACGAATGTCCAATCTAAACCTCCCCTGGCGCAACTTGAGGCCATTTCCTCTTGTTCTGTTGTCTGTTACTAGGGAGAAGAGTCCGACCCCCATCTCTCTACAACCTCCTTTCAGGTAGTTGTAGAGAGCGAGAAGGTCTCCCCTCAGCCTCCTTTTCTCCACACTAAACAACCCCAGTTCCCTCAGCCGCTCCTCATAGGACTTGTGCTCTAGACCCTTCACCAGCTTCCTTGCCCTTCTTTGGACACGCTCCAGCACTTCAATGTCTGTCTTGTAGTGAGGGGCCCAAAAGTGAACACAGTACTCGAGGTGCGGCCTCACCAGTGCCAAGTACAGGGGGACGATCACTTCCCTACTCCTGCTGGCCACGCTATTTCTGATACAAGCCAGGATGCCATTGGCCTTCTTGGCCACCTGGGCACACTGCTGGCTCATATTCAGCCAGCTGTCGACCAACACCCCCAAGTCCTTTTCCACCAGGCAGCTTTCCAGCCACTCTTCCCCAAGCCTGTAGCGTTGCCTGGGGTGGTTGTGTCCCAAGTGCAGGACCCGGCACTTGGCCTTGTTGAACTTCATACAATTGGCCTCGGCCCATCGATCCAGCCTGTCCAGATCCCACTGTAGAGCCTTCCTACTCTCAAGCAGATCAACACTCCCACCTAGATTGGTGTCGTCTGCAAACTTACTGAGGGTGCACTCAATCCCCTCGTCCAGATCATTTATAAAGACATTAAACAGGACTGGCCCCAGTACTGAGCCCTGGGGAACACCACTTGTGACCGGCTGCCAACTGCATTTAACTCCATTCACCACCACTCCTTGGACCCGGCCATCCAGCCAGGTTTTACCCAGCGAAGAGTAGACCCATCCAAGCCATGGGTAGCCAGTTTCTCCAGGAGGATGCTGTGGGAGACGATGTCAAAGGCTTTGCTAAAGTCCAGGTAGACAACATCCACAGCCTTTCCCTCATCCACTAAGCAGGTCACCATGTCAGAGATCAGGTTGGTCAGGCAGGACCTGCCTTTCATAAACCCATGCTGACTGGGCCTGATCACCTGGTTGTCCCGTACGTGCCGCGTGATGGCACTCAAGATGATCTGCTCCATAACCTTCCCTGGCACCGAGGTCAGGCTGACAGGCCTGTAGTTGCCCGGATCCTCCTTCCGGCCCTTCTTGTAGATGGGCGTCACATTTGCCAGCCTCCAGTCAACTGGGACCTCCCCAGTTAGCCAGGACTGCTGGTAAATGATGGAGAGTGGCTTGGTGAGCACTTCTGCCAGCTCTTTCAGCACCCTTGGGTGGATCCCATCTGGCCCCATAGACTTGTGTGTGTCTAGGTGGTGTAGCAGGTCACTGACCGTTTCCCCTTGGATTATGGGGGCTTCATTCTGCTCCCTGTCTTCCTGCTCAGGGGGCTGGGTGCCCAGAGAGCAACTTCCCTTGCTGTTAAAGACTGAGGCAAAGAAGGCATTAAGTACCTCAGCCTTTTCCTCATCCTTTGTCACTATGTTTGCCCCCACATCCAATAAAGGAGGCAGATTCTCCTTTGCCCCCCTTTTGTTGCTAATGTATTTGTAGAAACACTTTTTGTTGTCTTTTACGGCAGTAGCCAGACTAAGTTATAGTTGGGCTTTGGCCCTTCTCATTTTCTCCCTGCATAACCTCACAACATCCTTGTAGTCCTCCTGAGTTGCCTGCCCCTTCCTCCAAAGGTCATAAACTCTCTTTTTTTTCCTAAGTTCCAGCTGAAGCTCTCTGTTCAGCCAGGCTGGTGGTCTTCCCCGCTGGCTCGTCTTTCGGCTCATGGGGACGGCCTGCTCCTGTGCCTTTCAGATTTCCCTCTTGAAGAATGTCCAGCCTTCCTGGACTCCTTTGCCCTTCAGGACTGCCTCCCAAGGGACTCTGCCAACCAGACTCCTAAACAGGCCAAAGTCTGCCCTCCGGAAGTCCAAGGTGGCAGTTCTGGTGACCCTCCTCTTTACTTCTCTGAGAATCGAGAATTCTATCATTTCGTGGTCACTGAGCCCAAGACGGCCTCCGACCGTCCCATCACCCACAAGACCTTCTCTGTTCACAAACAACAGGTCCAGCGGGGCGCCTTCTCTCGTGGGCTCCCTCACCAGCTGCGTGAGGAAGTTATCTTCCACACACTCCAGGAACCTCCTGGACTGTTTCCTCTCTGCTGCATTGTATTTCCAGCAGACATCTGGCAAGTTGAAGTCCCCCACGAGAACAAGGGCCAGCGATCGTGAGGCTTCTCCCAGCTGCCTGTAGAATACTTCATCTGCCTCCTCATCCTGGTTGGGTGGTCTATAACAGACTCCCACCACAATGTCTGCCTTGCTGGCCTTCCCCCTGATTCTAACCCACAGGCACTCAACCCTCTCGTCACCATCCTCCAGCTCAAGGCAGTCCAGACTCTCCTTAACATAGAGGGCTACCCTTCTGCCTCTCCTTCCCTGCCTATGCCTTCTGAAGAGTTTGTAGCCATCCATTGCAGCACTCCAGTTGTGCGAGTCATCCCACCATGTTTCCGTGATGGCAACTATATCATAGTTTTCCCCCTGCACAATGGCTTCCAGCTCCTCCTGTTTGTTGCCCATGCTGTGTGCATTGGTGTAGATGCACTTCAGCTGGGCTAATGATCTTGTCACCTTTCTGGGGGGAGAAGCCCTAATTCCTATGTGACCAATCATCTCAGGCATTTCCATGGTTCCTAACAGATCAATGACCCCTGTGTCCCTGCTGCCGCACGGGTCTCTATGTCCTACCTTATCTGAGACAGCAGACCGAAGGGCCTCGCTAGCATGCTATCCCTCATTCATTGGTATGCCACCCCCAGGCTTATCTCTAGCGAGCCTAGTTTTATCCCCTTCCCCCTTCAAATCTAGTTTAAAGCCCTTTCAATGAACCCTGCTAACTCCTGTGCGAGGATCCTTTTCCCCCTTTGGGACAGGTGTACCCCTTCTGTCTCCAGCAGGCCTGGTGTCATATAAACCAACCCATGGTCGAAGAACCCAAAGTCCTGCTGGTGACACCAGGCTCGGAGCCAGGTGTTGATCTGCTGGCTCCTCCAGTTTCTTCCCTCATCCTTCCCCAGAACTGGAGGGATAGAGGAGAACACTACCTGTGCTCCTGATCCCTTAACCAGTCGTCCCAAGGCCCTGAAGTCTCTCTTGATTGCCCTGGGACTTCTCGTTGCCACCTCATCGCTGCCTACCTGGAAGATCAACAAGGGATAGTAGTCTGAGGGCCATACTACGGTAGGAAGCTTCCTCTTCACATCCTTGACCCGGGCCCCAGGGAGACAGCAGATTTCCCTAAGCAGTGGGTCCGGTCTGCATATGGGCCCTTCTGTTCCCTTCAGAAGGGAGTCACCTATGACAACGACCTGTCTCTTGTTTTCCTTTATGGGGGCAGTTTTGATGCAGGCCCTAGGCCGACTAATCCTCGGCAGCACCTCCGAGCTAGCTGAACCATCGTCCTTGTCCTTGTTCGGCTCCACTTGCAGAGCCTCGTACCTATTGTGCAAGGGCACCTGTGGAGGTGGGGGAGGCACTGAGGAGATACACCTGCTGCACTGGGGAGGAACTAGTTGCCATTGTCCCCTGTCCCCTAAGTCACTGTGTTCAGCCATGTGGGGAGAGGATCGGGATAGGGAGTCCGCTGCGACAGGCACCCTGTCTGCCTGTTGCGCCTGTCTCAGGGAGGGCAGGGTGTGAGTCCAGTCGTCGATCTCCCTCTCGCACTCCCTGATACTCCTCAACCTGCTCACCTCCTGCCGGAGCTCTGTCACCAGGTGGAGGAGGTCCTCTACCTGGGCACACCTCCCACAGGCGTGCTTGCTGCTGCTGCCATCTGATACTGGCATCAGAGTAGGGCATACCCTGCAGCCTGACACCTGGGTGGCAGCGTTTTCCCACCGCAGCTCCGTCTGGGAAGCTGCGTCAGTCTTGGTAGGTGCAAGGCTTAAAGCAGCCATGGCTTTCTGCCAGGTGGACACCATTGCTCCCTGGTCGAGCTGGCGGAGCTTCAGCACCCTCCCTGTGCAAACTGCCGCGCCACGCCCTGTTTGCCTGCCGTGGTCACCTGCGCTCCCCAGGGGCTTCTTTTATATGTGGGGGGGGACTTGGCCGCTGCGGCTCCTGGCCCCGCCCAGGTCTTGTCAACCGCTGTCGCGG
Organism: Phoenicopterus ruber ruber; assembly: GCA_009819775.1. NCBI lineage: Eukaryota > Metazoa > Chordata > Aves > Phoenicopteriformes > Phoenicopteridae > Phoenicopterus > Phoenicopterus ruber. Next base: position 5,764,117 of record CM020247.1, on the reverse strand, counting down.
GAGCTGCCGGCTCCTGGCGGGTCCCTCGGCTCCCCCTGAGGTTCCCCCGGTTCGGGAAACCCCCCTGTGCACTGTGCTAGGACAATCCGCTGCAGGTCGTGCTGGCACCAGAGCTGATCGCCTCGGCGACTGAGAAGTACTTAAATCTTGTATGTGAAATTAACAAACTATAAACAGCATCAAAACTGTTTCATTGTAAATATGGGTGCAGTTGAAATCATAGCTGGCTATTTGTTTATAAGATTTTTACATGATTCATGTACAAATCTGGTACAAAAATTAAAAATCTTTTCTTATGATAGTGTTGTATTTGGTAACTTTGTACTGAAGTTTGAAGCCTGTCTTTTAGCTGTTGACTCTAAAACTTGCTGATGTTAAATCTCTGTGAGTGCCTAATTCAAACTGTCAAGTTTTATTTTTATTTATATATATGTGCGTGTGTGCGCGCGTATTAAAAAATTGTGTTTCTCTACAGTGATCTTTCATCAGTCTTGATTCCATTTTAATAGGGCCCTGTCATGCCTGGCAGTCATTCTGTTGAAAGATTTGTAATAGAAGAAAACCTCCACTGCATCATCAAATCCCACTGGAAAGAGAGAAAGACTTGGTAAGATGCTGCTTATTGTTATGGGTTCCCAGCACTGTTTATATACAATCATGGCTTCCCCTAACATCAGGGACTTTCAAAGCCCAACAACATTTAAGTAAAAGTTTGAAATTCAGCATTTCCTTAAGTGTTCAGTGAACTGTAGTTGATGCTGTTATCTAGAATAACGTGAGGCTGGAGTATCCTGATCATGGATTGTTCATGTAATTCAGTAGGGCTGAGGCACCCTGATGATTGCATCTTGGATTATCCAGGATTTCTCTACAGAGGATGGCACAGACCCACTCTTTGCAATGCTGCAGAGACTTTCAGTGTGTTTCTCCCGTTGTTTCCAGCACAAGCATGACAAGTGTTGAACTGGCTCTGTCTGGAAGGTTCTTGTTGCTCCTACTTCTTCTTCATCCCATTCTTTTTTCCTCTTTTTGTAATTATATGGAAGAGATAATTGAGCTAGGTCTGCATGGGAGCCAGTACAGTGTCAACAAAGTTTATTATTTAAAGTTCTATGCAGCTGTAGGAAATGATGTTGCAACAATGGAGCAAATCTCAATGAGAGACCTTATGGGTAGGGAAGATGGTTTAATTTTAAAATAAAACTGAAGTAAAGCTCATTCACACTCGCCCTGTCAGGCATCAAAACATGAGTGAGTCCCAAGTGGTCTGTCCAGCAGTCGAGCACCAAGATGGCTATATCTGGGTAATCTGTTCAAGGTTACTTGAATTGACAAGGGATTCCCACCAGCTTCTGAGTCTTCCTTGTGTCTCCTGGATTGTTCTTCATTTGGCAACTGTGTGCTGGTTTAGGGCCTTTTTGTATGCTTAAGGAGTTGACAAGTGGTTGCAATCTTTTGTCTTTCCATCCTGTGTCAGATACCTCTGAGAGTCAGTAGGATTTGCTCACTGTTTCTGTTCTGTATCTCCTTATCTGGGTGTCTTATGGCTCCTACCCTCTTCTGTCTTCCCACCATTATCTCTTAATGGCTTGAATCTTTTAGTCTGGATGTGGGCTATCATTTCTTTTAGGCTGCCCTTCCTTTCCCCAAGTTGGGTATCCTGATAAGCTGCAGGTAGAGGTGTGCTAGGATCTTGATGACCTGTAAATCTAGGTGACATTAACATATGCTCTTATAGCCTGTCAGGGAGCCACAAGGGTAGGGTGCCCTACAAGGAAAGGGGAGCCGAGGGTGACCCCAGCATAGGCAGGGCAGTGGCCTCACTGATGGGGTACAGTCCCTCAGGACCCAATCAAGAGCAGAGCTGGTCCATGATGATAACCAGGGTCAAGCACAGTCCGGTGATCGCCAGGCAGGTCTATAGTGATGAGGCAGGGCTGAGGTAGAGTCAGTGGGTCAGAATCAGGGAGGTAAAAGCTCAGGTGTAGGCATAGCTGCAACACAACTGCAGTGTAGCTCATGCAGGGCCAGGTGCAAGAACCTCAGCTTAAAAGCAGCTCCCAAGGAAAAAGGCTTGGGGGGAACCTCTGCTGAGCATTCTTCTAAGTCATTATTTTAAGGCCACGTAATGGTTCTGACTAGGATGGAGTTAATTTTCTTCATAGCAGTCCGTATGGTGCTGTGCTTTGGATTTGTGACCAAAACAGTGTTGATGATAACACACTGATATTTTAGCTATTGCTGAGCAGTGCTTGCACAGCATCAAGGCCTTCTTTGTTACTCACTGCCCCCTCAGCAAGTAGGCTGGGGGTAGGCAAGAGGCTGGGAGGGGACACAGCCAGGACAGCTGACCCCAACCGACCAAAGGGATAGTCCGTACCATATGACATTGTGCTCAGTAATAAAAGTTTGAGGAAAAGGAGGAGGAAGGGGGAGACGTTCATGGTTATGGCGTTTGTTTTCCCAAGCAGCCATTACATATGCTAAGGCCCCGCTTTCCAGGAAGTGGCTGGACATCCTTCTGCCAAAGGGAAGTAGTGAATGAAATCCTTATTTTGCTTTGCTTGCATGCACAGCTTTTGCTCTCCCTATTAAACTGTCATTATCTTGATCCATGAGTCTTCATCTTCCTTTGGTTTTCTCCCTATCTTGTGGGAGAGGGGAGTGAGTGAGTAGCTGGAGGTGGGGTGGGGCGGGGTGGGGCACGTGTGTGGTGTTAGCTGTTAGCCAAGGCTAACCCACCACAGTCCAGCAGCAAAACCTTGGGGGGGGGATGTACTCAGGGCCTGCCTTCCTTCTCTTCTTTCTGGTGCTTTCACACCCAGACATTCCTATTAATTTTCCATTGAGGCCAATCTTAACACTTCTCTTGCAATTCTTTTTTGCTGCCAGGCAACAGTCCAGTTAGATTTTTTCATTTCTGCTGAAATAATATCTGATATGGGTAATTGGTAACCCAGATAATTTACCACAGATATTTAGCTCTCTTGTGCTCCCAAGTAAGAGCCAGCAAACTTGGTATACTGTACAAAAATTAGGCAGGAATAGTGTTTTTGGTGTGGATATGTGTTGTAGGTTTTTGGTTACAGCTTTTTGACTCAGCAGAGACTAGAAATCCAGCACTGTTGAAGTTAATGGAGGGAACTTCTTTATTTTCCCAAAGAAAGTAAGACTAGGGGGAGGTTATAAGAAGTGCTAGAGAGCTAAAATTTGAAAAATAGCAATTTTTTGCTTTTTATAAATAATGGGCAATGCTGTATCTTTTAATCAATTCATTTGTAACACTAATATGTCTTCTGTAGCCCATTAGTTTGATGGGTTGAGAATGACTGGAAAGCAAATCTATTGTTTGGATTTTTTTTTTTTCCCCTGATATACCAATGTAGTTTGTCCTTTAGTGGACAGATGACAGTATCACAGGTCACCGTGAGGGTTTATGTAAAACTGCGGTTTGCTTAGTAGTCTGTGTTCAAGCATTGCTTGGGTATGGAGATGAAATGTGTCTCTCCGAACCATGGTTCAGGTACTGCTGTTAAGAGCTTGTGCCAGGTTTTTTGTATGTGTTCTGTGGATAAATAGACAATTTCAGTCTTTGAGGTCTGCTTATTTTACCCGCTTCATAAAGGTAAACTCTTGCAAAGAATTAAGTATTTCATGTCTGTTTAGTATCTACATCATTTTTGCTGTGTTTCAGTTTAAACTAAATGCATCTGTTAATTTGCAGTGCTGCACAGTTGTTGAGCTATCCAGGAAATAATAAGATCCCCTTGAACTACCACATAGTAGAGGTATGTGTTTTACAGATAACCTCTTTATTTCCAAAGTAACAAACCCCAATTAACTCCATGATGGATAAATTACAGTATGATTTAGGAGTCTGCAGTCTTATCCTGTTGACTTAAAGTGCAATGGCTTTGAACGGGTTAGATAATAATAATAAATTCAACTATTATTATTATTATTATTACTGTTGTTATTAATTTATGTATGTGATGTTTAGGAGCCTTGTTCAGGAATCGGGATCTTACGGTGCAACAGCATTTCAAGTTGTGGTATTTCCCAAGCTGTTCTTGAATTTTTCTGTGTTAATCACTTTGTGCTAGACTGTCTTGGAGATGACTGCACTTAACTTATATTCGCAAGATCTTTTATTTAAGTTAGTCTTTTTTTAGTGATCTTTTAAGTCACTTGGATGAATTGTATACCAATGCCCCTGAAAGACATTTGTTGTGAAATAGTGGTACGTTTTCTCCTTCAAGTTGGAGGATTTTAAATAACCATAAATATATATTGGAATAGGAATGTAGTTTTCCTCTTGCTGCCTCCTTTCAGTGGACTGCTAACAAGATGCAGAGCTGTATAAAACTTGCTTCAATAACTCCTGTCTAAAGTTAAAGATAAAAAGTGATTGCAGTAATAACAGCAAATTGTCATGTGAAAAACTTAAAAAGAGGTAACTAGAAATGAAATTCAGAGCTAATTGCAAGAAATCATAAGATTGTGGAATGCTTACCTTACTCAAGATGGGATTAACAATTCAATTTTGCACCAAAATCCCAAATATTCTGAATGCCCTGAAACTTAGTTTTGGTCAGCTTGAGACACTTTCCGTACTCCAAGTTCAGTCAAGAGAAATCTTAGAGTTAGTAAAGTTTTTCTGCCATTAACATCTAAGTACTTTCAGGGACCTTAAAACCTCAGATGTTTGTACAACTGTTTTACAGAATATTACTTTATGCTCAGTTACACATTACTTCCAAAAACAGTTATCGCAGATCATGATTAAACAGACTACTTAAAGGCCTTGAAAAATTATTTGATTCAAAATCTCATCAAATTTGAAAATAACCAAAGTTTGCATAGATGAAATTCTTAGAATCATAGAATGGTTTTGATGAAAGAAGGAATGATTTACAAACGATTTACTGATGAAGAAGTGAAGAAGCTATTTAGGAGAGGACAGGATGCCCTGGAGCAGGGAGTATGCAAAACAAAACAATGGGATAACGAAGCCTAATCAAGAGGCCCAAGGATGGCACATCCTTGTTTGAGTCCTTGAATTTGTAACTGAAGGGAGCATTCCAGAGAAGATAAACAGAACTCTGTGTGAACTTAGCTAATTAACATAGTAAAAGTCACACCCCTAGACTGTAGTCACCCTCTACTCACAGAAGCCCCTTCTGCATAGAGCATGCGTAGTAAAATAAATGTGCTGTGTCTTTAAGTAGAGACAAGACACGTAAGGACCAATGGGCAAGAGGGTAACTAAGCGTAACTGTGAAAGTACTGATAACAGTTGCTCAAAGTGTATAAATGTTAACTGTGTGTTAGCTGAGGCGTGCTAGCTTTGTGGAATTACCACCATCTTTGCGCAAACACGAAATAAATAAATATCTCGGCACTGTGTGTAAGATTGGCTAATTGCACATCGGGTACCGGACCCCGCTTGTGGGACAACAGTTTGAGTTGGAAGGGACCTTTAAAGATCATCTTGTCCAACCCCCCTGCAATGGGCAGGGACATCTTTCACTAGATCAGGTTGCTCAAAGCCCCATCCAACCTGACCTTGAACACTTTCAGGGGTGGGGCATCCACAACTTCTCTGGGCAACCTGTTCCAGGGTCTCACCACCCTCATCGTAAAGAATTTCTTCCTAATATCTAATCTAAACCTACCCTCTTTCAGTTTAAACCATTGCCTCTTGTCCTGTCACTGCAGGCCTTGGTAAAAAGTCTCTCTCCATCTTTCTTATAAGCCTCCTTTAAGTATTGAAAGGCCAAAATAAGGTCTCCCCAGAACCTTCTCTTCTCCAGGCTGAACAACCTGCCATTCACATTGTTCAGCCTTTCTTCATAGGAGAGGTGTTCCAGCCCTCTGATCATTTTTGTGGCCCTCCTCTGGACCTGCTCTAACAGGTCCATGTCTTTCTTGTGTTGGGGACCCCAGAGCTGGATGCAGTACTCCAGGTGGGGTCTCACGAGAGCAGAGTAGAGGGGGAGAATCACCTCCCTTGACCTGCTGGCCACACTTCTTTTTACGTGGCCCAGAATACGATTGGCTTTCTGGGCTGTGAGTGCACAATGCCATCTCATGTCCAATTTTTCGTCCACCGCTACCCCCAAGTCCTTCTCCGCAGGGCTGCTCTCAATCCCTTCATCCCCCAGTCTGTACTGATATTGTGGACTGCCCCAACCCAGGTGCAGGACCTTGCACTTGGCCTTGTGGAACTTCATGAGGTTTGCACGGGCCCACTTCTCCAGCCTGTCAAGGTCCCTCTGGATGGCATCCCTTCCCTCTAGCGTATCAACTGCACCACTCAGCTTGGTGTCACAGAATCACAGAATGGTAGGGGTTGGAAGGGACCTCTGGAGATCATCTAGTCCAACCCCCCTTCTAGAGCAGGGTCACCTAGAGCAGGCTGCACAGGACTGCGTCCAGGTGGGTTTTGAATATCTCCAGAGAAGGAGACTCCACAACCTCCCTGGGCAGCCTGTTCCAGTGCTCTGTCACCCTCACAGTGAAGAAGTTTTTCCTCATGTTCAGGCGGAACTTTCTATGTTCCAGTTTGTGCCCGTTGCCCCTTGTCCTGTCATCTGCAAACTTGCTGAGGGCGCACTCAATCCCACTAGCTATGTCATTAATGAAGATATTAAACAATATTAGTCCCAGTATGGACCCTTGAGGGACACCACTCATTACTGGTTTCCATTTGGACAGTGAGCTGTTGACTGTGACCCTTTGGACATGGCCATCCAGCCAATTCCTTATCCATCTAATAGTTCATCCATTAAATCCGTCTCTCTCCAATTTAGAGGCAAGAATGTTGTGGGGGACTGTGTCAAAGGCCTTACAGAAGTCCAGGTAGAGGGCATCAGTTGCTCTTCCCTTGTCCACTGATGCAGTCACTCCATCTTAGAAGGCCACTAGAGTAGTCAGGCAGGACTTGCCCTTGTTGAAGCCATGTTGGCTTTCTCCAATCACCTCCCTGTCTTCCATATGCTTCAACATGTCTTCCAGGAGGATCTGCTCCATGATCTTACCGGGCACAGAGGTGAAGCTGACTCCCAGGTTCCCAGGGTCCTCCTTATTACCCTTTTAAAAAATGGGTGTGATATTCCCTTTTCTCCAGTCACTGGGGACTTTGCTTGACTGCCATGACTTTTCAAATATGATGGAGAGTGGCTTAGCAACTACGTCTACCAGTTCCCTCAGGACCCTGGGATGCATCTTGTTGGGTCTGATGGACTTGTGTATGTTCAGGTTCCTTGGGTGGTCTCGAACCTGATCTTCTCCTACAAAGGGAGGGACTTTGTTCCCCCAGTCCCTGCCCTGAGGTTCAGGGACTTGAGAGATGTGGGAACGGTGATTGCCAATGAAAATGGAGGCAAAAAAGTTGTTGAGTACCTCAGCCTTCTCCATGTCGGTTTTCGTTAGTTTTCCTGTCTCATTTATTGGGGGGGTGGGGTGTGTGTGTATGCATTCTCTTTAATCTTCCTTTTCTGGCCAACGTACCTGTAGAAGCCCTTCTTATGATTCTTCACATCCCTTGCCAAATTTAGCTGCAGCTATGCCTTAGCTTTCCTGATCCCATCCCTATGCACCCGGGAAGCATCCCTATATTCTTCCCAGGATGTGTGTCCCTGGTTCCACTGCCTATGCATTTCCTTCTTGCACTTCAGCTCGATCAGAAGGTTCTTACTCAGCCATGCTGGTCTCCTGCCTTCCTTGCCTGATTTCTTACACATGGGAATCGTGAGCTCTTGTGCTCTAAGATAAATGTCCTTAAAGAGCTGCCAGCTCCCTTCTGCTCCTTTGTCCCTGAGGGCAGTTTCCCAGGGGGTCCCATCCACTAGTTCTTTAAACACCTGAAAGTTCGCTCTCCTAAAATTCAGAGTCCTGACTCTACTCTTCGCCTGGCCCATATCCCTCAAGATCAGGAATTCCACCAGGGCATGATCGCTGCAGCCCAGGCTGCCTCCAATCTTGACATCTGTAATTAGCTCATCTGTTTCAGTGAGCAACAGGTCCAGTAATGCTTCTCCTCTGGTTGGGCTGTCTATCACCTGGATTAAAAACTTATCCTCGATGCACTCCAAGAGTCTCCTGAACTGCATACAGCTTGCTGTGCTGCTTTTCCAGCAGACGTCCGGATGGTTGAAGTCCCCCAGCAGGATCAGAGCCTGCGAGCGTGATGCTTCCTGCAGTTGAAGAAAGAACGCTTCATCAACATCCTCCCCTTGATCGGGTGGCCTATAGTAGACACCAACCATGAGGTTTTCTTTGCTGGCTTGGCCCCTAATTTTTACCCATAAGCTCTCAACCTGTTCATCGCTGTCTTTCAAAGACAGCTCTGTGCAATCAATCCATTTTTTTTACACAAAAAAAGGGGCAAGCCCCCCGCCCCTCCTTCCTTGCCTGTCCCTTTACTGAGAAGAAATGGAAAGTTGATATACAAACTGTTTGAGCATAACTGCTAATTTCCTTGGTTTCCCTCCCAAGTATTTGAATTTATTTTGGAATACTAACCTTATTTCTTGTCTACAAATGTTTTCAACAGAGCAGCAGTGTTTTAAACTTTAGTGTGAGTTCTGCAGCCTTGTATTCCGTTTGCTTATTGCTATTTCCTTGTAAGGCCTGTCAAGTTGCTAATACATTGCCTTCAACTACAGTATAATAAACATCTCTAAGAGATTTCCCTTGCTTTGCAGATGGACATAGAGCAATAGATATAACTTAGCCTAACTAATATTTTCTAAATGTTAAACCAACACTTTATTTGCAAGGCAGAAGTAAATATAAACTGAAAGCACTCTATCCCTTTTCAAATAAACCCACTTGTAGTGGTGACTTGAAACGATTAATCACCTGCGAGACCTCATGTCTTTAAAGTTCATAAGGCCAAGCCCAGAATTCTCCATACTACTCTTTAGTCTGTGTGAAACGCTCTGAAGTGTGGCCCCTTTTTCTTAATAGCTCCACATAGATGTATGTGTTGGTATTATTGGTGTCTGTCAAACCAAAGTGTCAAAACAACATAAGAACTTAGAACTTAAGCTTCTGATTAGTGCCCTGATCTTCCAGGTAGCCAGGTGATTTCTCTCTCCCCCCAGTATGATATGCCAGTTTGAAACTTGTATCTGAACATGTGATAATGAACACTTGATGAATTTCAAAAACATGGTCTTATGTAATGTCTCAAGTACTCTGGGAGCTGCATTTCTGCTTATGTCTTTTTTTTCTGTTTTGTATCCTAAGGATAGGAGGCATGGCATTAATCTAAAATTATAGGGGTAATTAAGGAGGCTTATATTAGTATGGTGAAGAGTTTGCACTATCTTTTGAAGTTCCTCTCTTATTCCCAGAATGTGAGTTTGACAGAATAAAATGGGCCTTGTTTTGGTATATAATTGCTGAATGTGTGCATTGCTGTTCTTAAGTTCAGGACTGTGCAGGCTGAGTCTGACTGTGCTCTGATTCTGTGCTCTGATTCTGTGCTTTCCTCCCACGTAGGTAATATTTGCAGAATTGTTTCAGCTTCCATCTCCACCACACATTGAGGTTATGTACACAGCACTCCTCATTGAACTGTGCAAACTCCAGCCTGGCTCTTTACCACAAGTTGTATCCTTTTCATGCTGCTAAAGAGCCTTTTTAAAATGGAGTACTTTTTTCTTTTGTTCTGTACAAGATGGAATAGCAATAAACGTCAGCAGTAATAAATTTTCCTTCTTTCCATATTTAGCTGTATGAAACTTTGCCAATAACACTGCTCACATGAAGGAATAACACAGCTCAACAGTCATAAGTAAAGCCTGCATTCACATCTAAGCCTGTTCTTTAGCTTGCAGACCAGGCAAACTGAGAGACCTTGTTCCGATTCTTCCTCAGATCTTTTTGAGGAGCCCTCTTGTAGCCAAGGGATGGAATAAGTAACTTGCATGATTCTGAGCCCTGTTTTTACATCAGGGCAGTTTGTGGCATGGTTACAGTAACATTAAAACTTGGAAAAGGAAAGGAAATTATTTATTAGTTAAATCTTTTATTGTAACAGCAATATGAGTGCTCCTAGTCCATTTCACTGCAAAGTGTAGTAGATAAATTAACCTGTTTGAGTTTGCACTGAAATGGACTAGGAGTATTCATAAAGTTAATAATAATCTCTCAGGTCAGAGAGTAGCTAATGGTGAGGAAGGAAGTATCAGCTCCTAGCTAATTCTGAGTGTTGCATTGGCCCCTTTTCATTGTAGTTTTAGATTGTGGCTAATGAGCTACAGTCACTGAGAATGGAGGACTAACAGACATGCCTACTGGTAATTCCATTCCCAAATTTTTATCCTACTGCTTGAAATCACCCAGTGATTGTATCCACATAGCCTAAACTCTCACTGAGACTATCCCTAAAATTGTGGGGACCTGCTTGCAGTAAGTATCAATAGGGATACAGCAACAAAGGATCAGGGTTGGCTGGCCATGGTCTTTGGGTCAGGCCAGTGTGGACGTACTTTGAGCTGTTAATGATGAGCAAAGAAGGTCCGTTGATTAGGCAGCAACAGGAGCATGTGAAGCTAAAACTGTGAGATCATAAAAAATGTGGTCCATAACGAGGTTGATGTCCATTTGTATCATTAGTGTGCGGTTTTTGTTGTCTCATGGTGGGGATTCTGGCTTCCAGTAAAAGCAGCTAATGGTCTCACTGTAATTAATGGAAGAAAACCAGACTTGGATTAGAGAATAGATGTTACTTACTGGAGAAAATTGCATGCTTCATTATTTATTTATTCCTGTGGCCTTTTCAAAATGGGGTAAGTCATGATATAGAGACAGGGAGCTGTCAGTAGAGAGTTGATGAAATCATCTCTGAAAAATGGAGAGAGTAACTTATGATTTCAGATGCTTCTCTGTTAACTTTAATAAGAAACTTTCAGCTTGCACAAGCCACAGAAATGCTTTACATGCGCTTGGATACAATGAATACTACATGTATAGACAGGTAAGTATATATTTTGGGGACAACAGAAAATGTTTCTCATTTTTCTTGTGCATTGGTTATTGATGCATTTTTGAAAAGGATATCTGAAATCCTTGATAAACAGTTTGGTTCTGTACAAAATTTTTTTGGGGCTCTAGACTTGAGCCATCTGAAGAGAAGGTAAGGGATGGACTGACCACTTGCCTTTCTTGCCCCAGAAACTCTTTCCTTCAAGTCACTAGTCTGATTAGCTGTACAGTGCAGCTATAAAACCTATGACAACTCTTCCACATCCATACCCCCTTCTGTTATGTACTACTTTCTCCTCCCTATTGGCCTGAGGAAGGAAAGGGTTGGAAATGGGTTTATGGGAAGGTTGGCTAGCTGGAAAAGAGCAGTGGTGTTTCTGTGGTTTGAGCGGTCTGCATTATGTAGAACTAAGATTACCGTGCAAAAATGTGAAAACCTGTAGACTTGCACTAAGTTTTTTTCACTGCTTATTTTAGTAACTCATTAGTCTCGTATATGCACCAGAACAAGAGAGACTGCACATTTATCCATAAAGGCTGGCTTTTGACTCTCAATTCAGTCTTTTTGTATGAGTCAACATCGATGTCTATTTAATGCATTAATGATTACAGATTGGAGAGTTTGGGCTTATCTTTGAAATTTTCTTATAGATGTATTCTACTTGTCAATTAGGAGGTTTGTGGGGATTTTTTTTTGTTTGTTGTTTTTCTTTGCAGTTCTGGTGTTTAATAGAGTTTTCTTCTTTTAAAAAAGGTTTATTAACTGGTTTTCCCACCACCTCAGTAACTTTCAGTTCCGTTGGAGCTGGGAAGATTGGTAAGTCAGTCTCTGTCTCCCATCAGAACTTAAACCTTCAAACTTATCCAGCAAATGTCACAACATAGTGGTTCTGTTAACTGCTTTCCACTAACACTTTTGACCCCTCCCCCCAACCTGTTTACTACCAGTCCTTGGTAGACAAGGTTGGTAACCTTTAGTCACTATAAAAACAATCCCAGTTTTCTGTAATGAATATCCAAGCAGTACTGTGTTCTGTAAACAGTGGAAACCTGATTTGCTTGTAGATTTTTGTCCTTATCGCCTCAGTCAGTTGTTTGCAAGCTTTTCAGAAGGGTTCTCCTACTTATCAGTAATTTGCCTTGACTCTCCTTCCCTTTGGCTCCCTGCATTCATATGTGTTACCTCACTCTCTGAGTGCCATCCTAACATGACACCTCCCACCCTCCCCCTGAATCTTGATCTTTTGGCTTCTAGCAGGAGCTCCCTGTACCCCCTCAGTGCCTAACCATAGCTTTCCCAAAGCTTTGTATTCCAGGTACCATGCCTTCTGCTTACTCCCATCCTGTCCTGCTCCCACATATAAAGAAAGATTACTTGGGGGCTTAGTCCTCCCTACAGTCTAACTTCTGCAGCCTGCTACCATACCTGCATCCCATAGCCAATGTGTCTAGGTGTCCCTGGGAAGAGGGGTGCAGCCCTGTATGTGATGCATTACTTCAGATTTACTTATGTCCCCTGTGTTGTGCCAATTGGGAGTTGTGCGTTTGCTGCTTATCAAGTTTGTTCATGTTGACTGACCAAGTGGGAGCCTCCAAATAGCTGTTTTTTCATTGCCTGCATTCCCCTTGTTGGGAACACTGATGTGGATATCTCTCTACCAAGCTGCCAGTTTTCACAAAACTTTTAAGAATATAACAGTCTTTGAGACTTCTCTTTCTCTGAAATGTATTTAATATCAGCTAAGAACCCAAAAATTGTTTGGAGAGAGGAACATAGTGAAATCATACAAGCTTTGTTTCCTTGGGAGAGCAGTCCAACCAACAGAGCAAACACTTCTTTAATTTTTTGGAGAAGCCATTCAAAAAGTTACCTTATGAAGAAGGGATTCCTAAGATTGCTAACGGCCAATAAGGAAATAGTGATAGACTGGTTCCTTATCTTCAAATTGTGTACACCGTAAAACATGAATGTCTAAAACAGTCTGCTGACTAGGGAGTAATCTGCTGGTCAGCTGCTGTGGGTGACGCTTGTTTAGCTGGTAAGCAGAAATGCAGCTCCCAGAGTACAGAAAACAGAAGCAGTTAGCAGGACCGTCAGCACACCAGGGAGCTCCAGACAGTGTGGGACTGTACAGCAATGGTGGTGATGTGCCACAGGGCTCTGTCCCCAGCACTAGTTGGAAACAACACCCCTAGTAAATTAAAAGCCTTGTTCCAGATGGAGCTTTAGAGGAAGAATGTCGCTGTGAGGTCTGGGGCTGCAGGAATTGCCTGAAGCAGGAGGTAGTGGTGGTTTTGCTTGTGGGAGGTGTGCTCTGGTCAAAGAGCAGAGTTGCCAGGTAAAGGAGCTGTGAGCTGTGTAAGGAGGTGAGCAGGCTGTTGTAGCATTAGGGAAGGCAAACGGATCCACAGGGTCTGCGCAGAGCCTGAGCCACATAGTGCAAGGAAGAAGGGACAGCAAGAAGCTACACTTAAACCAGTAGTGGATGGAGATAGCCAAGACGGGGGAGGCCGGAGACTTGTAACTTCTGGAGCAGGAGAAAGGCTCCTTCTCTGCCCTGAGATCTGAACTTATAGGATCGGTACAGTCCTGTAATAGCTAATGCAGGGGAACAGGCTCTGTAAGGGAGGCTTCAGAGCCAGCTGGGCATGAATTGTGCATTAGCACCAGGAGGAAGCAGTGGATGATAATGGTTGGAGATCCCTTTCTGCAGGGGATGGAGGCACTCATCTGCTGACCAGGCATGCTGTCATGGAAGGTTTGTTTCTTGCTAAGGGCCCATATCCAGGATGGTTGTGGAGAGACTGTTAAGACTTGTCTGGCCCTTGGATTATTACCTCTTGCTGCTCATCCATGTGGGCACCAATAACACTGCCAGAGGAGACCTGGAATATATCAAGAGTAACTACAGAGCTCTGGGGACAAAGGTGAAGGACATAGGTGGTATTCGCAAACCTACTTGAGGAGTGGATGCATTCTGTGAGTTAACAGCTGGCTGCATGGCTGGTGTTGCAGGCAGCACTTTGGCTTTTATGACTGTGGGTCCCTCTGAGGAATAAGGATTTATAGGGAGAGCCAGGATCCATCTGACAAGGTGAGGCAAGAGCATCTTTGCCAACAGGCTTGCCAACCTGGTGAGAATGGCTTTCAACTAGGTATGTTGGGTGATGGAGTTCATACCGTGAAGTGACATGAGGGAATGGAAAATGGGGTGAAAAGTACATGGGGCAGGGTGATGGGAGCGAGAAAGCACTTGGAAGGATAAAGCAGGACAAAAGGGCTCCCTTCAAGTGCCTGTGCACAAATGCACACAGCCTGGGAAACAGAGTGCTAGAGCTCTATATGCAGATGAAGAACTGTGATGAGTAGCTGAGCTGTGGTGGGAGAGCTCATATAACCACAGTTCTGTAATGGATGGATTCAGACTCTTCAGAAAAGACAGGCAGGGAAGAAGAGGAGGGGAGTTGCCCTCTATGTGAAGGACCAGATTGAATACATGGACCTCTTCTATGGAATGGGCAACAGGCTGATTGAGAGCTTGTTGGTCGAGATGGGAGGAGAGGCCAGTGAGGATGACATCATGGTGGGAGTTGCAAACTACCTGATCAGGATTAGAAAGTGGTCAGTCATCTTTAAACAACTGGAGGAATTCTCTGGATCACAGACCCTGTGTCCTGGTTTTGGTCAGGATGGACCTAATTTTCTTCCCAGTAGCTATTGTGTTTTGGATTTAGTATGGATTTGGTATGTAGAGAATGTTGATAATACACTGATGTTATTAGTTGCTGCTACGAGATCAAGGACATCTTCCAGCTTCCCAGGTTTTGCTAATGTGCAGGTGCAAAAACCTAGGAGGGATATAGCCAGTACAGTTGACCCAAACTGGCCAAAGAAAGTATTCCATACCATAGACGTCATGCCCAGTATATAAGTGGGGGTCGGCCGGTGGGCCCTTTTTTCGTTCGTTCGTGCTTTCGTTTGTTCGTTCGGCTGTTTGTTCCCTCGCCTGCTCTCTCTGGAACTTGCTGTTCCAAGATTGCTGCTGGGGAAATTGCTGTTCCGTGATCGCTGCTCGGGACAGGCTGTATTGGTCATCGGGTTGTCGGACGGTGAGAAATTGTGCATTGTTCGTTTTATATATTCTATTATCATTATATATATTATTATTATATTATATAATTATTATTATCTTTTTCTTTGCTGTCCTGGTGAACTGTTTTTTTATCTCAACCCACGAGTTTTCCTTTCTTTCCGATTCCGAGTGAGCGAGCGGCTGCGTGGTACTTGGTTACCGGTTGGGGTTAAACCACGACACCCTGTTCTTTATGGAGGACTTAAACCTCCCTGACATCTGCTGGAAGGGTAACACAGAGGGATGCAAATAGTCAAGATTTCTGGAGGGTGTCAGGAATAACTTCTTGACACACAAGTACTGGATGGGCCAACCAGGAGTGACACACAGCTGAATCTGCTGTTCACTAACAAGAACTGATTGAGGATGTGATAATCAACGGCAGCCTTGGCTGTAGCGACCATGAAATAGTGGAACTCAGGACCCTGAGGGGAGTGAGGAAGGAGAGTAGCAGAGTACAGACCCTAGACCTCAGGAGAGCAGATATGGTCTTATTCAGGGGACTGGTAGGGAGGATCCCATGAGAGACAGCTCTGAAGGGCAAAGGAACTCCAAAGAGCTGCCAGGTCTTTAAGGACACCCTCCTCCAAGTACATGAATGGTCTATCCTGATACTCAGGAAGCCAAGTAGGCCAGCTTGGCTAATCAGGAAGATTGTAACTGAGGTCCGATGCAAAAGGATGTGCACAGGAGGTGGAAGCAAGGACAGTCTGCAAAGGAGGAATTTAGAAACATTGCCTGGGCATGCAGGGATGGTATTAGGAGAGCCAAAGCTCAACTTGAATTGAGATTTGCAAAGGACATAAAGGGCAATGAGAGCTTCTGCTGCTACATTATCAGTAAAAGAATAAACAAGGAAAATGCAGGCCTGCAGC
This sequence comes from Phoenicopterus ruber ruber, assembly GCA_009819775.1. Taxonomy (NCBI): domain Eukaryota; kingdom Metazoa; phylum Chordata; class Aves; order Phoenicopteriformes; family Phoenicopteridae; genus Phoenicopterus; species Phoenicopterus ruber. The sequence goes on along the minus strand of CM020247.1, from coordinate 5,748,111 downwards.
TGAATGGGGCAGGTGATTTAGTGACAGCAGAGGTAGCTAAGGTACTCAATGCCTTTTTTGCCTCAATCTTCACAAACATGGTCTACCGAGTCTCTGAGCTTAGAGACAGTGTTCAAGGAGGAGAAGAATTACCAGTAGTGGAAGAGGATCAAGTCAGGAATCTCTTGAGAAATCTCAACCCATACAAATTCATGGGACCAGATGGGATGCACCTGAGGGTGCTGGGAGAGCTGGCTGATTTCATTGTGAAGCTGCTCTCTATTGTCTTTGAAAGGCTGGGTAGATCAGGAGAGGTCCCTGATAATTGGAGAAAGGTAAATGTTGCACCCATTTTCAAAAAAGGCCAACAGAACAATCTGTGGAACTATAAGCCTGTCAGTCTCACTTTGGTCCCTGGGAAAATCATGGAGCGAGTCCTCTTGGAATGCATTTCTGAGCACAAGGATAAGAAGGTGACTGGGAACAGTCAGTATAGGTTTACCAAGGGTAAATCATGCCTGACCAACCTCATTGCCTTGTATAATGAAAGGACTAAATTTGTGGATGAGGGGAGAGCAGTGAATGTCATCCACCTTGACTTTTTCTAAAGCTTTTCTAAGCTTTTTACGTGGTCTCCTACAGAATCCTTGTGTCCAAATTGGATTGTTATGGTCTAGATGGATGAAAACCTGTCTGGTTTGTCAGGCTCAGAGAGTAGTGGTTAACAGTTTGTACTCTACCTGGAGCCTGGTTACAAATGGAGTACTACAGGGGTCAATCCTGGGACCTGTCCTGTTTAAGATCTTTCTTTACCAATGACCTGGAGGAGACAGAATGCACCCTCATCAAGCTTGCAGACAACATTATGTTTGGGGGTACAGTTGATATGCTTGAGGACAGGGCTGTCATTCAGAGGGACCTATTCAGGCTGGAGAAATGGCCTGAGAGGAACCTCCCAAAATTCTACAAGGACAAATGCGGAGTCCTGTACTTGGAATGAACTAACCCCCTGCAGTGGTGCAGGCAGGGGACTGACTGACTGGCTGGGGAGCAGCTCTGCTGAAAAGGACTTAGGGATCCTGCTGGACAATAGGCTAAACAAAAGCTGGTAGTGTGCCTTGGGAGTGACAAAGGCCAAACAGTATCCTGGGCAGTGTCAACAAGAGTGCATCCAGTAGATTGAGGGAAGTGATTATTCCCCTTTACTTGGCACTTGTTAGACCTCATCTAGAGTACTGTGTCCAGTTTTGCCCCCCCCAATACAAGACAGACATTGAGAAACTGGTGGGAGTTAATCAGAGGGCCACCAAGCTGGTCAGGGGGCTGCAGCACATGCTCTGTGAGGAGAGGCTGAGGGAACTGTGCTTGTTCAGCCTGGAGAAAAGAAGGCTTCAGGGGGGCCTAATAGCAGCCTTCTAATACCTACAAGGAGGTTACTGAGAGGATGGGGCCAGTCTACTTACTGAGGTGCATGACAAGAGGACAAGAGACAGTGGCCATAAATTCAAACAGGGGAGGTTCCATCTGGATATAAAGCAAAATATTTCATTGTAAGGATAAGCACTAGAGCAGGGGCCCAGAGAGGTTGTGGCATCTCCATCCTTGGAGGTTTTCAGAACTGATTGGACAAAACCCTGAGTGACCTGGTTTGAATTCATTGTTGACCATGCTTTGAGCAGGGAGTTGGAATATGTAGCCTCCTGAGATTCTTTCCAACCTGAATGATTTTATGAATTGTGATTATCCAGTGAATGTTCCCTACCTGTCGTATCAGACCAAAACAGATTAGAACACAAATACATTTGTTAGAAATTATCGTGTGGGGTTTTTTGGGGTTGTTTTTTTTTGTTTTGTTTTGTTTTGGGTTTTGGTTTTTTTTTTCTTTGATAGGTCAGACTGTCTTACTCAGGACCTTGAGAAGCCCAAATCCAAATTTGTGAGAGAGGTTTTGGAAAAATGCATGAGGTAAGTAAGACTTCCAAACATCTTGCTTTTGTAGTTACGTTAAATTGAAGTTTGGCCATTGCTTCCAGGTAACGATACATTCCTTTTAATGTGGCTCTTGCCTTAAGCATACATATTTTGTCAGTTAACTTTTTTAGCTAAAGTCTGTTCTGTTGTCTTGCTCAGTTTTGTTCTAGTGTATCTGTTGTAGGGCACTGCTTTTCCTAGTGGACTGAGGGACAAATAGGTGGAGCAAGTGGAGGTGACATCCTTCTAGGTACAAATTAAGAAGGCTTTACTTTTTCTGCTTGGGGATAGGTAAAAAGAGTTGATAATAGGGCAGGCAGGGAAGGAAAAAGAGTTCAGGTAATTTGCTGGAAAACAGTGGTTATTCACAGAAATAGAGGGGTTTATTATATCCCTAGTTTAAGATAAATAAGTATCTTGATTGTTCTGGGCATCTCTGATTCTCATGGACCTTAAAAAGAAGCTGCAAAAACACAACAGCTGTCAGCATTGGGCTAATGATTGTGGAAATGGGGGGTATAGGAGAGTGCAAGAGCAAAGTGTTCGAAGAACCTATGTAATTCAGTATTTTACATGGAAAAAGCTTACCTCTTCCTCTTGTTTTGTGAGAATTTAATATATGAATTGTGAAATTGTTGTGCTGCAAAAAGATTACATTTTGTTTGTGGCTCCTTTTGATTTTACTGCAAATTTAGTAGAGGAATTCAGTGTTTGTAAGGTAAGATGGAAGGTAAAATGAAGCCATTTGGTTTAATCTCTTTTTTTGTTTTTTCTTCCCCCCCTGCTTTTAATACCGGTATTTTACCAGTTGTCCCCGTAGCATCTTAGACTTGTGTGAGGATGAAATTCTAGTATTAAGCATCTACTAGAAAGTTTTGATTAAGTTAGCTCTTGCTATCTGTCAGGAACTACCATTGCATTGAGTAAACGTTTTGATTTTATTTTTTTTGCACAGTTCAAATTAAAAAAATAGGAAAAATACTTTAAATCAGTGAGTTGAGTCAGTGCTGATAATGATATGCCATTATAATTCTACTGCTGTGAAACTTACTTTTGCAGGCTTTCCTACCATCAGCGAATAATAGACTTTGTTCCTCCAAGCTTTTCTGTCCTCAGTCCTGCAAACCCAGTGTGTATTTACAAATATGGAGATGAAAGCAATAGTAAGTATTTAAGTAACTGAAACTTCAATTCCAAGCAAATTGTTTCAAAGCAAGGGAATGTCCTAGCTTGAGTGTCAAGTCACTTAACTTCATGAAGGACAACTCAGCTGAAATAAATATGCTTGATTTTGATCTAGTTCTATGTCTGGATCTTTCTAATCTAAACCTTTTTTAAAAAATCATGCTGAAGTGACTGCAGTCTAGGTGCTACAGCATTGTTTTGGTTTGCCAGGAGTCTAAAAAAAGTAAATTTCATTTATTTCCATCATTCAGGCAGAATACTGTGCAGAAATGAATGTAGCAAAAGATAATATAGACTTGTTTTTGAATGAATGGGGCACTTAACAATAAAAGATTTTACTAAACAAATTTGGTTTAATGACGCAAGCAGAGAGGCAGCAAATCATGTGAAGGATCTGTCATTATCAAAGGCAGAGATAAGTGAGAAAATGCAGGTAAGTATTGTATTTTCAAGAAGCTGATGGAAATTAGAATGGAGTTTTAATCAGGGGAGTTATTCCTCCCTCAACTCTGAAGGTGCTAGAAAAGGGCTTGAATTTGCAAAGAATAGGAAACCCATTGATGAATTTTATGGAATGGTCATGTGGACAGTGGCGTTGGGAGCAGCAAGTTTTGGGGGTAGCTGGGAAGTGTACATGCTTCTCTGAGAAACACGCTGATGTAAAAATATTCATTCCATCCTAGACTTGAAAAGGATTATATGAACTTTCTGTTTTCATTTAGGGTCTCTTCCTGGGTATACTGTAGCACTCTGTTTAACGATTGCAATTAAAAATAAGGCCAGTAATGATGAAATCTTCAACATTTTAAAAGATGTGCCTAATCCAAATAAGGATGACGACGATGGTAAGGACATCTGATATTAGGCATTGCAAGATTGTCATTAGTTTTGCATCTAAACCATTTTGCTGTCCTGTAGTTATGGTTTCTGCTGCTAATTGAACTGTATGCTTTCCTTTCTAATAGTTGGTTTCAGTTTAACAATAAATGGAAGTAACATACAATTGTCAGTGTTTCTTCTGTTCTTGCCATGTACAGAAACAGGTCTGTTCTAGTTAGTAGACGCAACCTGGCCCTTGATGTGGGTTCTGCTAATTATCCACAGAGGTGGCATGAAGCATTTTTAACGTTTTCCTTTGCCTTCAGCATTAGAGCTCATTTCATGGTGTCAACTTTGTCCCGAAGATCCAGTGCCTTTGCCCTATTTAAGAGCTTGCCTCCTGTTGATATAGTCCCATAGCAGTTAAAGCTAGCACCCAGGCTGTCTTAGCTTTCCCTAGATCTAAATGAAACTGGCATTCTCACAATAGGACTTTGCTCAAGTTCTTTCCAGCTTTGCTGTTGGTCCAGCCACACCTAATGCTCAATTTCCAAAGCCAATGTGCTCTTGGGGTCTGAAAGGAGTGTGAGCTACATGTTTGAGGAGTGATCTTTAAAACATAGGGACAGTTTGGGTAATACTGCAATACTTGTAAGTGTTCTGTTATGCAGGCACAGAGCAGCAGTAAGCCTTTTTTTGCTTGAGAGCCAGTATTGTTTTCCTTGATTTGCTATAAAGACCACATAGTAATCGATGTTCCTTTTCTTACCCGTTGTTGCCAGCAGGTCTACAGCAGTGTCCAGGGGATTCAGAACCATTCACCTCAAGTGTCCCACATCCCCTATGCACAGTTGGTGCCCCCCTTCCCCAACCATTACAAATACCCAACCTCTGTATTATAATCATCTGCAGTTTCCTCTCTTCTCATCCATTCCCCCTTTCCCATGCTCTATGGCCTGCCTTGTCTCCAACCCAATGCAGACTTCTGCAGTGTCTCCAACTGTTGTTCCCTGCTTCTCTCCATCAGTGCTGTTAGATGCCACTAGCATAGCTGTCTCTCTGCTGCTATTTCTCATTAACCTGGAACTATTTCTACATGTTTTCTCCATGACAGATGGAAGTCCCAAGATCTGCACCCTTTAGAAGATATTTACTAACTCCCTGTTTAGCCTTGCAAAATCCAGTCACTGAAACTTATTGTCTTGATTCATTTTACAAAAATTATCTTTAAAGATTTTGGAGCAACTTAAAACCTCTACTTGAGGTACTTATTGTTTTAACTTTAAATAACTTGCAGATGAAGGATTCACCTTCAATCCTTTGAAAATAGAAGTTTTTGTACAGACTCTGCTCCATCTAGCTGCGAAGTCTTTCAGCCACTCCTTCAGTGCTCTGGCTAAGTAAGTGTGGTGTGTGCATTATTTTGGGGCTTACAGAACCATTTCATTCTGACAGTGAAGTGCCTGATTGATAAAATAACTCATCTACAGGCTTCAGTAACATTTTTAGATGCTACACAATGTGATGTGATGGTGTGTTTTGGGCAGAAGCAGTAACGCTACTAAAAGGAAGGTAATGTGAAAACTAGGTTACATAGCTGAATGGAGTTATTAACAAGACCATACACATCTTAAGCATGTTGATTGCATTAGGGTGAGGGTTCTGTCTGCTTTAAGTCTCTTGCAAGTATAAAGGTACATATCAATTTGGGGTTTACCTGTTGTCACATCTGGGCATATCAGTGTTCTTCATCTGAGCATGACTCTGAGTACACCCTTGAATGTCTGTGATTCTACCAGTAGCCCTGTAGGGGTTCTAAAATAGAGACTGTTTGGTATTCAGTCACTGCACAGAAGCAATTAGGTCTTTCCTGGAGTTTAATGTTGGCAGAAAGTGCGAGAGGAAATGTGCATCTGTGCAGTGGAAAATGTTGTAAATGTCTGTTATTGAAATAAAAAAAAACCAAAAATCATTGTAGCTTTCTCAAATGCAAATGTTACTCCTGATATTGAGCTGAAATAAATCCCCTTGTACCCTTCATTGTAGCCTACAACGATGTCCTTCAACCCAGCTCTCACCTTGCTTTTGTTACTAACAAAAGGTATTGTGCTATAAGTTAGTTGTCTGCACAAGCATACTGCTGTTGGGTTGTGCTGTTGTGTTTAAATCAATCAATAACATGCAGGTTAGTCAGTTGGTTTAAAAAACCAAAACAAAACAAACCCAAACAGAGGGTAGATCATTTGTGTGGCAGTTCATCAACTCATTAAGTGTGTAGATATTTCTGTATGTGACTCCTAATTATGAAAACTTAATCTACCTAAAATATAAAGAGTTAATAGGAAGTCTTAAGTAATCTTTCTAACAAGTGTGGTGTGTTATGATTCTTTGTGCATACTATTGCAAAGTCTTGAGAAACACCCACTGTATAATGAAAAATATCCTAGCTAGTGTCCAGATTAGCTATTTGCAAATCTATTACATCCTCTTAATGATAGTTTCTAAATCAAACAAATGAGGCACTCTGTCTATACTTTCCTTTGAAAGAGGAAAGTTATTGCTCAAGCCATGGGTTCTCTGCTTTTGGTTTCATTTGCATTACTGAACTTTATTTAGACTTACAAAGTCCATGAGACAAAGAGCTGTTACCTGACTGGAAGAAAAGTTGGAGCTGAAAATGGTCACAGTGCAGCAGATAGCTTATTGTCTGTCCCGGAGGTGCTTGCAAGCGCTTGACTGCTTTGTGATGCTAATGAATTTTATGTTTAGAAGACCCTAAAGAATAATGGGAGAGGAGTACAGCTGCAGCCGGCCTTAAAATGTACTTATTGTAGTTTGCCCTGCTTTTTTTCTCTCACATCAAGCCTTACCTATTCTTCCTTAACTGTCCATTAGCACATTATGCTACTAGTATCTGAAGTGCTGGGAAGCAACCGTAGAGTTGGTTTGTTTCTTTGCTGTATATTCTGTATTCCAAAGACTGATGCATATTTAAATGTACAAAGCCGTATAGTGTATGCATGGGGGGAACCTTTCCTAAACCCCTTTGGCTGGCTCCATCTGTGAGTTCACAAGCATAATGTACTTTGGAGCATCACAGAGAAGGAACAGCTGGTAGATTAGTTCATTTTAAAATTAATCATTTACTGAGTGTCCTGAGGAGCAAGTGATATTGCTTCATGTTGAGTGACTGCATACCTCCCATGACAGTATCATGTCTTCTACAGTGTGTTGCAACAACCAGTATGACTCAAAATCAGTTAAGTCAGTGTTTTTTTTAAAAAAAAAAAAAAAACACCACACACCAAACAAACAACCCACAACTTCTTAAATATATGCAAGCAATATAAAATTTATTCTAGAATATTTTTGGAGTGCATGCTCTTCAAGACGTTTTAACTTCTAGAGGATTGACTGCAACTGTTTAAGCAAAATGAGATGAAAATAACTTATTTTTGGCACTGCATACTTGATGCTGTTAAACTGTCTCAGTATGAAAGAGGTGGTCATGTGTCTTACTGAATTATTTTTCTATTTATACAACTTTATATACTTTACAAATGTAAAAGCTTGATTTGTGTCTGCACATGTAAGATTTACGATGACGGTTTATAACAAACGATGGTCACTAGCCTACAGTCAGTAACATAAGGAGCAGGACCATGTGTATTCAGAGCTATAGTGGTTTCACTGCTGCATATCAACAGTGATATCCGTAAGGTCAAAAGGAGCCGTTTAAACTTTATAGCTACATTACATAAACTGGGCTGTGAATACTGACATAGGAGTCAGCTTAACTCTACTGAAGTAGATGCTCTCAGTGCTTTCCTCAGTAGAGGGGAGATTGAATAATGGTCTACGATTATGGAAACACCTATCAGTAGGCAAAGTCCTCAGGACAGTTCTATTTGTCAGGGGGTAGCCTTTCCAGAATTGTTGCAGATTGGCCAAAAGAAAATGTTGGGACTATCTAAACCACTTACTATGTGTCTCCTGCTTCATTGCCCTGATCCTAACCCCTCCATTGACTGCTTATATTTCTTTAAAGGTTTCATGAAGTCTTCAAAGTACTTGCTGAAAGTGATGAGGGGAAACTCCATGTCCTGAGAGTTGTATACGAGGTTTGGAAGAATCATCCACAGGTAAGAGCATCAATGGCAGATATTTGTTGAAGTTTCCACTCACAGAAAGTCATGTTAAAATATAAAGCATTATAATTTCCTTTGTTTACTTAAAAATACTGTCTGTTGTGTATTTGTATTTAAAAGAATTGAAGTTGTGTTTACTACTGTTAAGTGCCTTAAACTGGACATCAAATTTATTCTCTGTCAGTGAGACTTTCACGTTAAAAGTTCAGTGTAGACGACTTTCAGCTTTGTGCTATGCTCTGGTTTACAAGAGAATAACTTAAAAACCAAATCAAAACAAACCCAACCCAACCCTGTTTTTCTTCAAAATTTCAATACTAGAACAGCATTCTCATGCTTTATGCTTTTTAAGATGTAGATCTTGTAACACAGAAGTAGGCTGAAGAGAGAACCTGGTTATTTAGCACTTGTGTGGGTTTTCACTAGCAATCACAATGAGCCACAAAGACCAGGTTGGAATCAGTGTTATGCACAGACAGAGCAAGTAAATCTGCTCTCAACCAACATTTAGAACAGATTTATCTGTGACACTACCATGGTTAAAGTTCATTCCTGAGTCTGATGAAATAATGTGCTGAAAGAACTATGAAAAATACCTCAGTTCTTTAAAACATGCCATTTCTTCACAGCAGTTGTTGTTTCCCCATGTTGTCGTTGTTTTATAAATGGAGATCAGTTAAGAAACTTGTGTTCAATTTTTCTGCATTAGTTATTTGGATATTTCTCCCTGGTGTGTTTGTAATATATGATATTATGTCTGGAAGTGATTGGTGCCTCAGTTGCATGAGCCAGACTTCCAAAAGTAATCTCATTGAGTGCTGGAGAATCCTTGCATCTACTGGGCCTAAGGCCCATTGTCTAGATTACTTTTAATATTCTTAAAAGTCAGGTCCTGAAAGAGAGGTAAGATATTGTAAAATAGCTTCTTAAATAAAAGGATCAAAAAAAGCAGAGATTAAATATATATATTCCTACCTGAAATATCAACCTTTAAATTATGGATGGTCACAGCCTTAACTATTTTCTGGGGGCACAAAGGCTTTGATGTCATAAAAGGAAACTTTAACATCAAGACTGAATACTTTCACAGATTCCTATGTCTGTGTTACATGAAGGCTCAAACTAGGTAATCTGGATAATTCTAGGAAGAATTTCTTAAGACAAATGCATATAGGAAGCAATCTTGGAAATTGAGAAATGAGTCATGAGTTCTCTGATTCATTCCGTTAATTTAGTTTTCTACCTTAAATTGAGCTTTGTTACACTTCCCTATTCTATTTGAGAATGGATGATTATGAAAATAAATATGTTGCAGGTTGAGTTTCTTGGGTATTGCGGTATGGAGTACATGAATAATTAAGATGGGCCCTTTCTTCTGAAGGGCACAAAGCTGTTCTAATAACAAGATAGTTTTTGTAGCTACCTGCTTGATTTTCCCACAAGCCTCATCAAGGTAGGGTCCTGTAGTAAATACTTATATACAGTGCTGGTTTCATTCTAAAATGAAGAGGTCCTGCAGGAAAGAGCATATGGTTGTGGTTGGGGACTGTTGCAGTCCAAGGAGAGTAGGCTAGCAGTTGCTGTTACCTTATGGTTATGTAACAGGAACACATCTTCTGGTTGGATACTCCAATGTTGACTATTGGGACTTGCTTCTCTGATGCCTTGTCTCAAAATTCAGTTCTTGTATTTTTGCTCTTGGGAATAGCAGAAATACTCAATTGAATGAAAAGTGAAGTCATTCTCATGAGGAGTAAAGACGACTTGTTAAAATGCAAATGCATACTTGGCGTGATTGATACAGCTCCCCTAGTCAGCATTTTTAGGTTCAGCAAATGAGATGTCTGCTTTAAGCAGTACTAGCTTCCTAAAGTGTTTGAAATCACCCATTAGTATGACTAATGTATTTGCAAAGTTGCATAAAACCAAACTTGCCTCTAATAGCTTTTTATACAACCCAGCAGTGGTTGTACCTTAGCCCACAGTAATTTCACAGACTCCATGTTGCAGCAGGTAAACTTGACCGTTTCTTGTGGTAGGAATGACCATCTTGTCTTTCCCAAAATGTAGATGATTGCTGTGCTTGTGGATAAGATGATTCGAACACAGATTGTTGATTGCGCTGCAGTAGCAAACTGGATCTTCTCTTCAGAACTTGCACATGATTTTACTAGGTAACAAGTGTGGAATTTCTGTCTTCAGTTGCTTTTTATCTGAATTTTTATTTTAAATGGTTAGAATCCTTTTTTTTTTTAATTTAAAATAATTGTAGTTTTTACTTTCATTATTTTGCTTTAAACTCTACATAAAACTGTGTTGCTTCCCTAAAACACAAGCTTTAGTATTTTCCTCTGACCTGCAGTGTGCATTTCTATGTCCTGCAAAAAGCTGTGCTAGCAAGATTCATGCAAGTAGCCTGTAAGTTTGCCAAAGTGGAAGGAGAAGGTCTAGGACCATTTCTGGACAACAACCATTAACCCTGTTGTATAGCTGCTAGCCTGGTGGAGTCTTGGCTTGCACCTAGGGCATGTATCCTGCATCGCCCTCAGATATATTGTTTACTGAGAGTGGGAAAAATGCTCAGACCTGGCAGTTTGATGCTAGTAGTGTTGCAGAATGATTCTGAAATGAAATGCGGGTTTGGTAATTCAGTGCAAAGTACAGGTAAGAAGTGAGTGATATGCCTTCTTAATATTGAATGTTTGCTCACTCCAGTAGATGTCCTAGGTAATAACAATGAAATGTTGTAAATTTCCCCCAGATCAGTGTTGTGCGCTTCTCTATTTGTTTATTAGTTTAACTTGCTCTGTAGCAATAGAAAGTTGCCCTGTTTCTGATGGTTTGAATAAGAAGAGTTGAGAGTTATAGCAGACCTGTGCATTTTCTGTCTTGGAACAGTGTGCAATTTACTGTTTTGGGTTCTGCATCTTTCCTAGGTTCTATGTCTGGGAAATCTTACATTCCACAATTCGTAAAATGAACAAGCATGTACTGAAGATTCACAAAGAACTGGAGGAGACTAAGGCAAGACTGGCAAGACAGCACAAAAGAGTAATTTGTTGTTTTGTTTTGGTTTGGTTTTATACATATATTTGACAGTAAGTAACCTGCAGGCTGTCATGTTTCAGACTGACACACAATTGGTTCTTGGAGGGGCTGAATAAAAATACTGTCAGGAGGCATATCTGCACGTGTTGCCATCTCTAGTACTAGGACACTAAAGTTGGCACATTTTTCGTATGTTTTTCCAAAGGCTGTTAGAGCCTGAGAATTCAGTGAAGTCTTTAAAGAAGTTCACGTGCATTCGCACCATTCAAGGTTTTTCTCGCAAGTTTTTGTTCCAACATGAGCTTCTTACATTCTATTTTTGAAATCTTGGTTCCTGTTACATTATTGGGTAGCAATAGGAACAGTCAAATTCATACTCAAGTTTACTGTAGGTTCTGTTAGTTACTTTCAGATTTTACTAGTAAGTAGTCATTTAGGACCTCGTATCTTGTGTGGAGAAGTGCATGGAAACAGCCAGCTGTCATTGAGAAGCAGAGGTAGTTGTCGCTGTTCTTTTGACAGATGCTGCTGGATTTGGACAGTTGCATCTGCCTTTTGCTTCTCTTGGATTTTATTTTCGAATGTCCTTGTATGACCTAGACTACTATTTACAGTGAGATTACTATAAAATATTTTTAGACACATTGTGTGGACTCTTAAGTCCTAAGTGATAGTAGAAGCTTGTTATTCCTGGACAAGCAGCTGGGTTACTGGGATTTTGTACTGCACTTGGGAAAAGAAGGTGCTTTCTGTGCCTTCCCCATCTGAGTGTTTTATGGCACCAAATACTTTCAGTGTCCCTAGCCAGCCACTCCAGTCTAATTAGTCCTTTGTTTTTTAATTCACTTTTGGCTATTTTGGGGCTTCAGGTCTAAGTAATGATGCTGTAAAGTACAGTGAGGGTGTTATCTCCTGTAGCAGCCCCAGAGGGCAGGACCCAAGACAGTTTGGCTGACTACAATATTTAATCCTGATATCGAATGAAGCCAATTTATAGAAATTATCTTAGCTTCATAGAAAGGAAATACTCTTCCTTGTTGATCTATGGTCTTCCAGTACCTGCACAAAACACTAGGCTACTTCTAAATCTTTGGCCTAGGTTAACATCAGAATTTGGCACAACATGGAACACACGCAGGATCATGCAAAAAATGTCACCAGCACAAGTCATCTCCTATGAGCATCAGCTGAGAGATCACTAGGACCTCATGCTTTGCTGATGTCAGTTCATCCTGACTCTTTCAGCTCTTTTCCTTGCTCATTCCCAGTAACAGCCACGGTAGTTGCTTACCTCCCCAATTTATGTTCATCAGCAATTAACAAATGTTTGTGAGTATTGAAGAGCTATTCATTGATTTCACTGTGAGGCAAAGAGATTATCTGGTATCATTCAATGGATATGCCTATGTTTTTGTTTCTGTACTGTCTCCTAGCTGCAGCTCTTGAGTACCGAGTGCTTTAAAGGGCAGTGTTATGCCATGAGATAACTTCTGTAAGTAAATGTATAGGGTCTGGCTGGGATGGAGTTAACTTTCCCCATAGCAGCCCTCATAGTACTGTGCTTTGTAGTTGTAGCTAGAAAGGTGTTGATAACACACCAGTGTTTTGGCTACTGCTGAGCAGTGCTCCCACAGCATGGAGGCTGTCTCTCCAACCGCCCCCACCCCCAAGGTCCAGTAAGCTGGGGGTGGGCAAGAGGTTGGGAGGGGACAGAGCCAGGACAGCTGCCCCAACCTGACCAAAGGGATATTCCATACCATATGACGCCTGCTCAGCAATAAAAGGGGTTGTTTAGCCTGGAGAAAAGGAGGCTGAGGGGAGACCTTATTGCTCTCTACAACTACCTGAAAGGAGGTTGTAGAGAGGTGGGTGTCAATCTCTTCTCCCAAGTAACAGGCGATAGGACAAGAAGAAATGGCCTCAAATTGCGTCAGGGGAGGTTTCAATTGGATATTAGGAAACATCTCTTCAATGAAGGAGTTATCAGGCACTGGAACAGGCTGCCCAGGGAAGTGGTTGAGTCCCCATCCCTGGAGGTATTTAAAAGACGTGTAGATGTGGTGCTTAGGGACATAGTTTAGTGGTGGACTTGGCAGTGACAGGTTAACGGTTGGACTCGATCTTAAAGGTCTCTTCCAACCTAAACGATTCTATGATTCTATGAAAAGCTAAGAGAAAGCGGGGGGGGGCATTCGTTATTATGACGTTTGTCTTCTGGAGCAACTGCTATGCGCACTGAGGCCCTACTTCCCAGGAAGTGACTGGATATCACCTGCTGACGGGAAGTAGAGAACAGGTGTTTTTTTTTTTTGGTTGTTTCCTTTGATTCCTCCCACGGACTTTGCTTTTCTTTATTAAACTGCCTTTCTCTCGACCTACGAGTTTTTAATCTTATTTTCTTCCTCTGTCCCGCTGAGGAGGGGGAGTGATAGAGCAGCTTGGTGGGTACCTGGCAGCCAGCCAAGGTTAACCCACCACAGTAAAATAGACAAAATATGAGTAGTTCTGGAAGCAGATGCTTTACCAGACTGAAGTTCCTCATTGAGAATATAAAATGTCAAATTTTGATGGCCCCAGTGCTAAGTGGACTGGCATTTTATGGGATGAGGCCAAGGCTTACCTGCCTGCTCCTAGGGGAGTTAACACAGTGTCCACTGGTCCTTGAGCAGTTAGTCTAGGTTGGGGGGGGGTGGTGGTGGTGTATGATCCTGTGGTGAAGAAAATGTCAAAATTCTCAATTACTAAAAATTCTCAAGTCCTTCTGCTTTAAATATTGCAGTAATTCAGAGTTGTCAGAGTATCTTTCAAGTTACTAGTTTGCATTCAAAAATATAAATTGCAAGTGTGATTTGCATACAGTAGGTGAGTTAGCACATGGCCCTATTTTTGTCTTAAGTTGCACATACTCGTTTTACAAAAAATTGATGTTTATAGCTGTTAATTTATGGGTATTGTTGCAGAGAAACAACGTGAGACTGAAGTGATATCTGTAACTGAATGTATTGAATGTGCCTTACTCTACCAGATTCCCCCTTTCTTGCTGTCTCAGCCTTTCCTCAGATGCTCCAGTCCCTTAATCATCCTTGTGGCCCTTTGCTGGACTCTCTCTACTATGTCTATGTCCCTCTTGTACTGAGGAGCCCAGAACTGGACACAGCACTCCAAGTGTGGCCTCACCAGTGCTGAGTAGAGGGGAAAGATCACTTCCTTCGACCTGCTGGCAATACTTTGCCTAATGTAGCCCAGGATACCATTAGCCTTCTTTGCGGCAAGGGCACATTGCTGGCTCATGTTCAACTTGGTGTCCACCAGGACCCCCCAGGTCCTTTTCTGCAAAGCTTCTTTCCAACTGGTCAGCCCCCATCAAGTACTGGTGCCTGGGGTTGTTCCTCCCCAGGGTCAGGACTTTGCACTTCCCCTTGCTGAACTGCATGAGGTTCCTGTTGGCCCATTTCTGCAGCCTGTCAAGGTCCCTCTGGATGGCAGCACCACCCTCTTGTATCAGCCACTCCTCCCAGTTTGGTGTCATCTGCAAACTTGCTGAGGGTACAGTACACTCTGCCCCATCATCCAGGTCATTAATGAAGATGTTGAACAGGACTGGACCCAGTATTGACCCAGGGGTACACTGCTAGTTATTGGCCTCCAACTAGACTTCATGCCCTCTGGGCCCAGCTGTTCAGCCATTTTTCAATCCACCTCACTGTCTGCTTATCCAGCCCATACATCAACAGCTTCTCTATGAGGATCTTATGGGAGACAGTGTCAAAGGCCTTCCTGAAGTCAAGGTAGACAATATCCGCTGCTCTCCCCTTGTCTACCAGGCCAGTCATTTCATCATAGAAGGTTATCAGGTCGGTCAAGCACGACTCTCCCTTGGTGAATCCATGTTGACTACTCCTGATGACCGTCTTGTCCTTCATGTGCCTGGAAGTTGTTCCCAAGATTAGCTGCTCCATCACCTTCCCAGGGTGAGGCTGACCAGCCTGTAGTTCCCTGGGTCCTTCTTGCCCTTCTTGAAGAGGAGTGACATTTGCTTTCCTCCAGTCTTCGGGCACTTCTCCCAATCACTATGATCTTTCAAAGGTTATTGAGAGTGGCCTTGCAATGACATCTGCCTGCTCCCTCAGTGCTCGTGGGTGCACCCCATCTGGGCCCATGCACTTATGTACATCCTTTCTGCTTAAGTATTCCCTGACCTGATCCTCTTCCACCAAGGGTGTCTTCCTTGCTCCAGACTTTCCCCCTGGTCTCTGGGGCCTGGGATTCCTGAAGGCTGGTCTTGCTAGTAAAGACTGAGGCAAAGGCGGCATTCAGTACCTCAGCCTTTTCCATGTCCTGTGTCACGAGGTTCCCCAGTCTCATTCAGCAATGAGCCCACATTTTCCCCAGTCTTCCTTTTGCCACTTATGTACTTACAGAAGCCCTTCTTGTTGTCTTTGACATCCCTTGCCAGATTCAATTCCAGGTGGGCTTTGGCTGTTCTAACATCATCCCTGGATGCTCGGACAATGTCTCCATATTCCCCCCAGGTTACCCATCCTTGCTTCCACCCTCTGTATGCTTCCTTTTTCTGCTTGAGTTTGGCCAGGAGCTCCTTGCTCATCCACACAGGCCTCCTGGCATTTTTGCCTGACTTCCCTGCTCATTGGAATGGACTGCTCTTGAGCTTGGAGGAGGTGACGCTCCAATATTAACTGGCTTTCTTGGGCCTCTCGTCCCTCCGGGGCCTTATCCCACAGGACGCTCCTAAGCAGATCCCTGAAGAGGCCAGAGTCTGCTCTCCTCAAGTCCAGGGTTGTGAACTTGCCTTTTACCCTTCTCCCTCCCCTCAGGATCCTGAACTCCACCATCTCATGGTCACTGCAGCCAAGGCTGCCTTTGACCTTTGCATCCCCAACAAGCCCCTCCTTGTTGGTCAGTAGGAGGTCCAGCAGAGCACCTCTCCTCGTTGGCTTCTCTATCACTTGGGTGAGGAAGTTGTCGTCGATGCACTCCAGGAACCTCCTGGATTGCTTATGCCCTGCTGTGTTGTCCCTCCAGTGGTTGAAGTCCCTCGTGAGGGCCAGGGCCTGCGAATGCGAGGCTGCTCCTATCTGTCTGTAGAGGGCCTCATCCGCTTGTTCTTCCTGGTTGGGTGGCCTATAGCAGACACCCACTACAATGCCACCCTTACCCATCTTCTCTAATCCTTACCCATAAGCTCTCAGTCAGCTCATCAGCCCTCCCCAGGCAGGGCTCCATGAATCCCAGCTGTTCCCTCACATAAAGGGCAGCTCCTCCTCATGGAGAGTACCCAGCCACAATCTTACTGCAAGTATTACTGCATGGACTTTCAAATGTCTCTGTATGTTCTTGTTTATGGCTCTTTTGACCAGATACCCTTAAAGGAGCAGACACTCTCCTTCTACATACCCTTACAATGAAGTGGTCAAGGAACCTGGGTCATACTTTATTCTGCACAGACCATCAGTGAAATGAGTATATTTCTACTAAAAATGTATCAAGGCTCTAGTGTTACAAAAGTTAACGCTAATACAAACATATAAAAACATGGCAAATACCATGGATCAGGGTTTATGCTTTAGGCAGTAAGCAGTTTAGCTAGGGTACATATAGATGAGATGCAGTCACATAGTTTACTTCAGTGTAGACACACTCTAATTATTAGCAAGTGGAAGAAGCTGTTCATGAGGGTAAGGGACAGTTACCCTTGGAGATACTGAAATTTCACCGGACAAGGCCCTGAACAACCTGATCTGATTGGACCTGCTTTGAGCAAGAGTCTCCATCGGTGGAGATACTCAAAACCCGATTGGACAATGACCTGAGCAACCTGCTCTGGTTGACCCTGCTTGAGCAGGGGCGATGGACTAAATCATCTCAAGAGATTCCTTCCAACCTCAATGATTCTGTGATACCATGTGATTCTGAGCAGCGTGTTGGACCAGAGACCTCTGGACATCCCTTCCAACCCACATTATTCTATGATCATTCAGCTCCACCCATGACTCCTTCAACTACCTCCCCCCCCCCCCCATGCTGTTTTGTTCTTAAGAAGATTGACTAAAGGGTCCTCTGTGAGTCATCTGTCTTAATCCTCAATTGCTCCAGGCTGTGCTGACAGAACAGAGGTCTCTCAGGCACAAACAGCTGCTGCAGAATCTCACCTGGTTGTTCAGGTGGACTGAAAGTCTTTTCTGATGCTTTGCACCTGACAAAGCCAAAGGCAAAGCACTGTATGATCATGCCTCTCTGCTGGCCAGAGGTTTCAGCACCATCTTTGTCCATCACCATCTTGAAACTGTTGTCACTGTGTTATTCTCCAGCTTCAAGGATAGAGACACTGAGCTTGTCACTGAGTGGTCTCATCAGTAAGAGCCACTGTAAAATGCGTTGCTGCCCGAGGTGTTACACTCCTTTTAGTACCTGACTTTCCTGGCACCATCACTTTGGCACTAGGAAACGGAATCCTGGGGCTCTCCATATTCCTTGTCAGACTCTCTGTTGGGATAAGGCTGCAGCAAAACCCTTTCTGTCCCTGGCATGCACGCCTCCTTGTTGGGCCACTGGAGTCTAAGCCTTCCACTCTCTGATTAGAGAGCTGGTGCCCTCTGCCATTTCACAGCATTAGCTTGAGCAACCTTTCTCACTTGCATGAATCTTATTGGTCTTTCTGGGACTGGTTTTTGAGGAGGGCCACCAGCTTGTGCTTACATCTTCATGTGGTTGCAGAGGCTTGCCACAGCCTAGTGGACATTTTCTGTTTTCTAAGCCCATCAAAGGGTTCCTTGCGCATCAGTAGGCTTTGCTGGAGCTAACCTTGGTGGTACAACCACCATCTTTTGTTGTCCTTAGGTGAAGGATGTGGAATGGTACTGTTGGGTTGTATTGGGCAAATTAGCAATTATGTCCGGTAATGGAGATCAGACTGGTATTGTGATTGAAACATATATTGCAATTGCTAAGTGTAGCTCACATTTGTATTGTGATTTCAGTATATTTTGTATCACTGTTAAATTAGAAGTCCCGTGTAACATCAACTATCTTCAAATAAGTAAATTTGATATCAAACATTAAACCCTCCATGTGTGGAATATCTAAAAGAACCTGGTCAGAGAATATTGGACTCTGACATCTGGTCATAGGGGATGTGCAAGAAAGCTGAGCCCCCAGCAAGACTGATTCCGTCACGGTTTACCTGTGTAACGTCATGCAAGTCATTTCACTCCTTAACCTTCCACTGATCACAAAAGTAATAACACTGCTCTGCCTTTGCAGGACAGGACTTGGTCATGACAGGAACCTGAACATGTGCACTGGAAGTGCAGGCCTCATAGCTGTGGGGGCTCTGAACTTTGCAATTGCCCAGTCTCTGCAAAACAAGCCCTCAGTTGGAACTTCTTCATTCCTGACACTTCACAGATTGTATTTTTTTTTTGCCAACTGCCTCTGATTTTCTCCCCACAGCCCCAACCCTTGACCCCACATGCTTTCACACCTCATTTTCTTTTTTTTTTTTTTTTTGGTGGTGGGCACTCAAATATGTCAAAGCCATTTGACAGGCTTGTTTGCCCATCTTTCAGCACTTCCTCCTCCACTTTCATCTGTTCTCTGTTGCCTTGGATCTTACTTAGCTTCTGGATTTCCTCCAGTGGCATCCTTCCTCCCCAGTCATGGTACTGGCTTGTGTCTGGTTTTCTGGAATGTCTCTTCCCCAAGAAATTGCGGCAAGGAATTCACAGTTCCAGAGCCTGGTCTCAAGCATAGCAGGACAGGCCCTACAAAGGGAAGTAGGCAGCCGTTTAGCACTCACAAAGGACATTCAAAAAACAGCATTAAACAATGCATTAAAAAAATCTGGAGGGGAAAATATTAAAGCACTTGACTGAAAAGATTTCTGGAGTTTATTTACTGTGGGGAATATTTTAGCCATTAAATCATTTTGGTTTATATCTATAATTTTTTTGCATCTCATTTTCCTCCTTGCTTGTTTCTCTGGAAGTTAATGGACCCAAGAACTAACAGCATCTTACACAAACACTGGACAACTGAAAAAGGTTCAGGCTGCTCTCCACATGCCAGCCTTTGTTAATTCCATTCAGCTACTCCTGTGCTGTCAGTGCTGGCTGGACTCCAGTAGCCAGGGGGTAGATGTCTCCCTGGTATGATTCCAACTGCAAACAAATAGGAAATCCAGAGTCACATCAGACATTAGTTACAGATAGATTTGGCACCATGCTTAGGAGCATGGCAGAGGAAGTAATTTTTTTTTTTATCTTGGTTCAAGATGTGCACCACAAATGTTTACCAGCACTGACATAAGATTTTCTCACCTGCCCGGAGCTTCCCTCCTCCTGATCTAAATCATTGCTTGGAAGAAAAGAATTTTGAAGGTCTATTTTAATTCATTTCAGTAAGGCTTTTACACATCCAGACAACATATTGGGAGATGGGTAACGTGGCCCTTGTTAACACAATGGATACAAAGGATTGGCACAAGCCACAAATCATCATCCAGTCTGAGATTAATTGGTTCAAGGAATAATGTTTGAGGAAGACAGGCTGCGCAGCCTGCTCACTTCTTACCGTAACTCTTCCAGTGGGCAACACAGCTCCTCCAAGACAGCACACCTCCTGCAGAACAGAGGGCCTTCTCTCCTGGTGTCAGAGAGAGGCCCCAGGCTCCCTGCAGCTTGGGACTTGGAGAGGTGCTTTTACCATCCAAAGCTCTGTCTGTGTCAAAGCCTCTGCCCTGGCAGGGGCAGCTGCTCCAACAACTGCTGGGGGATCTGCCCTGTGACATGTTACCACCATACCTGAGACATGCTGGTACAAATTCAGCTGAGGCACACTTGTGCACAAACTGCTGTACCTGTTAGCTGTGTCTGTCAGCTGCCCTCTGGGAGTTGCCTTCTAGGCCTGGCTCTTATATTGGCCTCTCCCGAGCACCGGCTAAAAGGGTGCTTGACCCTCCCTAATCAGGGCACAGCTGCAACAAAGGCTCCATGCACCTTGGAGCCTTTTTTAGGACTTTCCTTGTGTAGGGCTTATCCAATTACTAGATAGCAGATCTGATATAATGTACTCTTTTTTTTTTAAAGGCGAACTAGCATGGTATTTTTATTGTTATGAGGTTGGCTGCCTTTCTGGCCCTTTTTAATTGGAAAGCATACACTTAAGTTTCATATGTAGTCTTCCCACTTGAACACCCTGGGCTCCAGTCCCTTTCCTCTAGCTGTGCTAACCCACCAGATCCATCTGAGTTCTGGCACAAAAGATATTTGGTTTTGGCAGTTCTGTGACATCAGTGAGGTTCTTGAATGAAATCTGAGTCCTGGAACAGTGTTTAGACAAGTTTTTAAAAAGGTCTGCCACGGATATGTTACTGAGCTGCTATTTGTCTTGTTGATGATAGTCAGCCTACCGTCTTTTTGTGGCTCCACTAGATAATGATCTTGCAAGTCTTTAAACCTGTGTGGTGGGTTGACCCCAGCTAGCAGCCAAGCACCACACAGATGCTCGCTCACTTTCCCCTGCAGTGAGATGGGGGAGAGAATAGGAAGAGCAAAAGCAAGAAAAACTGGGTTGAGATAAAGACGGTTTAATAAGTGAAGGAAAGAGGAAAAAACAAGTGATACAAAGGCAGTCACCCACCACCTCCCACCAGCAGACCAATGCCCAGGCACTCTCCGAGCAATGGCTACCTTGGAAGACCAAACCTGCATTTTTTTATTGCTGAGCATGACGTTATATGGCATGGAATATTCCTTTGGTCAGTTTGGGTCAGCTGTCTCAGCTGTGTCAGAGAATCACAGAATCGCAGAACAGTAGGGGTTGGAAGGGACGTCTGGAGATCATCTAGTCCAACCCCCCTGCTAGAGCAGGTTTACCTAGAGCAGGTTGCACGGGACTGCGTCCAGGCGGGTTTGGAATATCTCCAGAGAAGGAGACTCCACAACCTCCCTGGGCAGCCTGTTCCAGTGCTCTGTCACCCTCACAGTAAAGAAGTTTTTCCTCGTATTCAGACGGAACTTCCTGTGTTCCAGTTTGTGCCCATTCCCCCTTGTCCTGTTGCTGGGCACCACTGAGAAGAGCCTGGCCCCATCCTCTTGACACCCGCCCTTGAGATATTTATAAGCATTGATGAGGTCCCCTCTCAGTCTTCTCTTCCTCAGGCTAAACATCCCCAGCTCCCTCAGCCTTTCCCCATAGGAGAGATGCTCCAGTCCCCTAATCATCTTTGTGTCCACTCCTAGCCTCTCGCCCACCCCTAGCCTCGTCACTGGAGGGGCAAAGTGGGAAAAAGAAAAGGCCTTGATGCTGTGCAAGCACTGTTCAGCAATAGCTAAAACATTAGTGTGTTATTGTGGTGGGTTGACCTTGGCTGGCAGCCAGATGCCCACCCAGCCACTCTCTCACTCCCTCTCCTCAACAGGACAGGAGGATAAAAGAGATGGAAAATCTCATGGGTCAAGATAAAGACAGGGAGATCACTTACCAGTTACCATTATGGGCAAAACAGACTCGACTTGGGGAAAAATAAATTTATTGCCAATTAAAATAGATTTGGGTAGTGAGAAACAAAGACAAAATTAAAACAACACCTTCTCCCCAACATTTATCCAAGGCTCAACTTCACTCCTTCATTCCCGACTCCTCTACCTCCCCCCTCAGCATCGCAGGAGGGATGGGGAATGGGGGGTTGCGGTCAATTCATAACAGTTCCTCTCTGCTACTCCTTCCTCCTCACACTTCCTCTACTCCAGCATGGGTCCTCTCCATAGGCTGCAGTCCTTCAGGGAATATCCACCTGCTCCACCATGATCTCTCCACAGGCTGAAGGGGAATCTCTGCTCCAGTGCCTGGAGCACCTCTTCCCCCTTCTTCTTCTCTGACCTTGGTGTCTGCAGGATTGTTTCTTATACTTTTTTTCCCTCAGTTCTCTTTGCTGTGTAGCATTTTGCCCTTTTTTAAATATGTTTCACAGAGGTGCCACCAGCTTCTCTGATGGGCTCAGCGTTGTCCAATGGTGGGTCTGTTTTGGAGCTGGCTGGCACCAGCTGTGTCCAGCACAGGGCAGCTCTGGTCTCTTCTCACAGAGACCACCCCTGCAGTCCCCCCCGCTGCCAAAGCCTTACCACATAAACCCAATACAGTTTTCAACACTGTTTTAGTCACAAGTCCAAAACACAGCACCATATGGGCTGCTATGAAGAAAATTAACTCCACCGAGCCAGACCCAGTACAACCTGCCATGGTTCTTCTGTTTGGTTTTTTTTGTTTGTTTCCAGGCCTTTTCCATCCTGGCATTGTCTCGAGTTGAGTCAGCTTAAGCTTCTCCTTCTCCTTCCTTCCAAATTTCCTTCTTGAATTGTATTTATAAAGTAAGCAGCCCTCAACATATAGCGCTCAAAGGCTACAGTGCAGCTTCAGTCGTGCTGCAGACTTTGTGTTTGGTCAATCAAGAGGCCTATTTATCATTCCAATGGATACTAGCAGAATCCACAGGTAGTCACATCTCCAGTTAGTTGTGTTTCGTTTTTACTTACAGCGAGAAAGTGATGAAGATGATGACGACGATGACCGAAGTAGTGATAGGGAAGATGGACCTCTAGAAGAGCAAATAGAACGCTTGCAGGAGAGAGTAGAATCAGCCCAGAGTGAGCAGAAGAATCTCTTCCTTGTTATATTCCAGGTAATGATGGGTGATGTCTTTGCAGCATCATTTGTATCTTAATCATTTTCTTGGGGTGAGTACATGGGAAGGGGTAGATGGGTTTATTCTGGATAAGAATCAAAGAACTGTCTAACTCCCCTAAACAAGAATTGTTTCAGCATCAAGAGCCTGAGAAAATGAGTTCTTTTGATAGCATGCAATTTCCTAAACAAACAAAAGGTATTTTGAATATAAGTAGTTACTCTACTTAGTGTCTCCTAAGTGAAATATTCATTCTGACATTGCCGTTCAAAGCTTCTGTCTGTCAAACGTCCCATGGATTATCTCATCTGAGGCTAGTAACCCATTTTCATCTGAAAAGATTTGCTGAACCAACATTCTATTTGTGTTCTTCTACAGCGTTTCATTATGTTGTTAACTGAACACTTAGTGCGCTGTGAAACTGATGGGATTGATGTATTTACGCCTTGGTACAAAAGCTGTATAGAGAGGTTGCAGCAAATCTTCCTACAGGTAAGTTTCACTTCTTGGTTTGGAAGGCTTTGGGCAGCTGCTGGAAAGAAAAGCTTATGTGATTTGAGAGCTGAGCTTGGTCATTTATTTTTACCAGCTCCATTAGAACAGACATAGCTGGCATCACCAGTCTTTTTCAGGGACTAGTGTGAGTTTTGGCTGTGTCTGTCTCTGGTTTTGACCCCATCTATAGTGCAAATTTGACCCCAAATATAGTGCAAAACAATATTGAGATGTGGTTGTAAATGTAGCTGAGTTTTTCTTACCACATGTTATAGTAAGGGTAGAGTCTTGAGAGAACAAGTATACCAAAATAAGTGCCTAACAAGTGGATGAAAATGTTTTATGTATCTGATTATAATGAATAGCTATTTAAAAATATAGTTTGGAACTCTTGGCTCTATATTAAATCTGGCAACAGATGTAAAAAGCCAGTTAAGTAACTGCCTGAAAGCAACAGCCAGAGTAATAGAAAATTATTTGTGTTTACATGAACATAAATTGTGTTAGAGGATGGGAAGCTGCATGGGATTAATGTCATAATTCCCCCTATGGGTTAGTCTCTACCCTGATCATAAAAATGACTTAATGCTAAAGCAAGTGTCCTGAGTCCTAGCATATCTGTGCAGTTGTCTCTACACACTATTCAGAATCAGGATTAGAACTGAGTAGCTTACAGGGAACCCAGTACTTCTGAAAACAGGATTTCAATGTATGCTCCATTCTTGTAGTCGACAGTGATTAATGTGTTGTGGAAATTAGATGTGCTTGTTAGTTCTGGTGAAAACATTTGATCTGTGATACAATATGTCTTGACTCTTCTGCCTGTTCTTGTGTATGAAGATGAATGAAAACAACAAAGGTTTATCTTTTTATCTGCAGCATCACCAGATAATTCAGCAGTACATGGTGACCCTGGAGAACCTCCTGTTTACAGCTGAACTGGACCATCACATACTGGCTGTATTTCAGCAATTTTGTGCTCTGCAGGCCTGAGGATTTTCATGTGTTGTTTTATCTGCAAGACTTAAAACCATTTTTCTTTAATGAGAGAAGCTCACCATGGGGAAAGAGGAAACTCTTTAATTCAGAACAGCTTTCATGTGTTCCTATATAAAGCAATACAGTACTCTAACTAATAGTAACTGGTTTAGCATCATAAGTCTTATTAGCTATGACTGATAGAGGATTGGTGTGGAATAATGTATGTACTCTTTTAATTTGTCCTTTCATTTGGTTTGAATCTTTACTTTATGATAGTATTTTTGCTTCTTCCCTCTATCATTTATATGACAATAACAAATAGGTTAAAAAATTACGGAATTGGTTATCTCCGACTGTTTCTTAAAGTAAATAAATTGCAGAAATGTGAAACAGGATTTGTGGATGTGGCAGAAACGCACCTCTTCAGTGAGCAGTTTGATAAGATCTTGGTAGTATGGCACAAGAAAAATGACTTTGGGCATGTGAAACACTGAGCTTTCAAAATAGTCTAGAGCATGTGGGTTTGTCTATCAAACTGACTAGATTATCACAGTTTGAAAGAACATGGTTGACAAACAATTGAAATATCTTTTTTAAATGTATTGTCTGGTGTATTATTACAGTAGCTGCAAACGGCCAGTAGAGAAATTTCATGAACAATTTTTGAAGACTGATTCTTTTCCTAGTGTGTCTGAAAAAACATGAATAGCCTCAACACTGGTCCCAGCTGGTAAATAACTGAGACCAATCAGAGGCAATCTGTCCTGAATGGGGCAGAGTTTCCACTTCAGTATTGCAAAGTACATAAACTTTGGACATCTTGCACACACATTACGGAGGGTGTTTATCCTGTTATTTTGTTTTAGCTTGTAACAACTTGGGCAGCTGAGCTTGCACTGGATTGGACCTATGGGTCAGCAATGATGCTAAAACCTTTTTTGATGTTGATTGTGGATAAACCAAGTGCCCATCTCCTGTGATTCAGTAACAACTGCTCCATGTCAGTTGAATCTGCTTGCTTTTTAATCTCTAAAATGTGAAGGCAGTGTCTGGCTCCTACACTTTCAAAGAGCATTTTAGAGCTGAATTAGGTGGGACTTTGCAAGAAACTTAAATCGGGGACATGTACAACCTGGAAATATAGTAGCCTTATCTTTTGTTTGATAAGTTTGAGTTATGCAAATAACATTACTTACATAAGCACTAAGGTGGTTGGTATCAGGGAAAGAAATAAGAAAGGCAGGGTGGAGGCATTATCTTAGGTGCTCAGTTCTCTGCAGTAATTCTGGTGTATTTACAAGCTCTTTACAGTCTCTGTCAGATAAGTGTTCATACTCAGTGCTGTTCAATACTTGAACTAGAAAATGGTGAGCTTTGAAGGATTTTGTTCTACAGTGGTGGTTTTTTCCCCCCAAATAAGTACCAAGTAATGCATAATCACTTTCATTCCTACGTTAATCAATTGGCCTGATACTCAAGTGCAGAAGGCAAAAATTAATTGTTTGAGCATAGATGTAAAGCTTTTGTGTGGTCTGCAGCGATTGGGCACATCTTCAGAATCTTGAATCTGCTACTTTTTTCTTTACCTGTTGTCGTGGTTTAACCCCAAATTGTAACCCAGTACCACGCAGCCGCTCGCTCACTCCCCCACTCCCCGCTGGGGTGGGGAGGAGAATTGGAGAGAAAGGAAAACTCACGGGTTGAGATAAAAACAGCTCACCAGGACAGCAAAGGAAAAATATGAAAATATATTAATAATGATAATATATACAAGGATAATAGAATATATAAAACAAACGATACACAGTTTCTCACTACCCGACGACCGATACAGCCCGTCCCGAGCAGCAGGCAGGGAGCAGGGGTAATCCCCCTCAGCTCTCCCAGAACAGCAAGTTCCAGGGAAAGCAGGCGAGGGAACAAACAGCCAAACGAACGAAAAACAAAAAGGAAAAAAATAGGGAAACAAAAAGCAACCCGAAGGGAAGCTTAAGGATTAAGGCAAGTTAAGGGTCTAAAAGCCTCAAAAGCCCCAAAAGCCTTAGTGGCCCACTGACCGACCCTCGCTTATATCGGGCATGACGTCTATAGTATGGAATACTCTCTTTGGCCAGTTTGGATCAACTATCCTGTCTCTACCCCTCCCAAGTTTTGCATCTGCATGTTAGCAGAACCTGGGAAACAGCAAAATGTCCTTGGTGGTTCAGCAGCAACCAGCAACATCAGTGTGCTATCACTGTTCTTCTCATACTAAAGCCAAAACACAGGAGCTGCTGAAAACAAAACTAGCTCCATCCTGGCCTAAACCAGGACACCTGTTCTGTGTGATTTGACTAATTCCTCTACTCTTCTGGAGTCAACCTTAATGTGTTTGTAAATTTGTTTTATACAAGGTGTTTGTCAGTCATGCACAGACAACTTGCTTCAGTCAATGTCACAGATGCCCCCACTCTGACTGAGTGAACAGTACTTTGGTTCAGGCATCGCCAACATGTAGGCCTGACTGAAATGAGCCCTGCTGTGCAAACCTTGAAAATTGTGCTAGGCCATATCTTCTCAGGAACTAAGGAATCTAGGTCTCGTCTTATCAGGAGCTAACAGTACCAGCTTGAGCTGGGACTAGACAAAACTACAACTGCTACAGCTGCACTCCTGCACATACACCAAAGGGGGGTTTGACTACGAGTCAGTCACTTTATGCTATAAATATCTGTAGCCCCCTCAAGTCCATTGAGCTCCTGT
Source organism: Phoenicopterus ruber ruber (assembly GCA_009819775.1). Taxonomy (NCBI): domain Eukaryota; kingdom Metazoa; phylum Chordata; class Aves; order Phoenicopteriformes; family Phoenicopteridae; genus Phoenicopterus; species Phoenicopterus ruber. The sequence continues at coordinate 5,721,042 of CM020247.1, read as the reverse complement.
ATGGCAGCAGGCTGCATGACAATGATCTCCCCCTTGAGCAGGGACACCTCTCAAGGTTACTCCTCGAGGCTGAGAGACCCCTTACCTGGCATCTGATATCTATAATGAGGTAAGCAACATTTTACATTAGGCCTAAAGGTATATTGTATGCTAGCGACACTTATATATCCAGCTATAGCTTAATTATTAGAAGTGTAGGAATCATAGAATACCAGGTTGGAAGGGACCTCAAGGATCATCTGGTCCAACCTTTCTTGGCAAAAGCACAATCTAGACAAGACGGCCCAGCACCCTGTCCAGCTGAATCTTAAAAGTGTCCAATGTTGCAGAATCCACCACTTCCCTGGGGAGATTATTCCAATGGCTGATTGTTCTCATTGTGAAAAATTTTCCTCTTGTGTCCAATCGGAATCTCCCCAGGAGTAACTTGTACCCATTACCCCTCATCTTTTCCATGTGACTCCTTGTAAAAAGGGAGTCTCCATCTTCTTTGTAGCCACCCTTTAAATACTGGAATATGGTGATAAGGTCTCCCCTAAGCCTTCTTTTCTCAAGGCTGAACAAACCCAGTTCTCTCAGCCTTTCCTCATATGGCAGGCTTCCCAGTCCATTGATCACCTTTGTGGCCCTTCTCTGGACCCTCTCCAGCCTGTCCACATCTTTTTTGTATAGCAGGGACCAAAACTGAACACAGTATTCCAGGTGTGGCCTGACAAGCGCTGAGTAGAGTGGGATAATGACTTCTTTATCTCTGCTGCTGATGCCCTTATTGATGCAACCCAGCATCCTGTTGGATTTCTTTGCCGCAGCAGCACACTGTTCACTCATATTGAGCTTGTTGTCCACCAGGATCCCCAGGTCCCTTTCCACAGAGCTGCTCCCCAGCCGGGTAGATCCCAGCCTGTGCTGCACTCCTGGATTATGTTTTCCCAGGTGCAAGACCTTACACTTGTCCTTGTTGAACTTCATAAGGTTCTTGTTAGCCCACTCTTCCAGCCTATCCAGGTCTTCCTGCAGGGTGGCTCTCCCTTCTGAAGTGTCCACTTCCCCACTCAGTTTGGTATCATCGGCAAACTTCATCAGGGTACGCTTGATCCCATCATCCAGATCACTTATGAAGATATTAAACAGCGTTGGGCCCAATATCGATCCCCGGGGGACCCCACTTGTGACAGGTTGCCAGTTTGGAAAGGAGCTATTTACCACCACCCTCTGGGTGCGGCCTGTCAGCCAGTTCCCCACCCACCGCACAGACCACTTGTCTAGACCGTAACGCATCAGTTTCTCTGGGAGGAGGCTGTGGGAAACCGTATCGAAAGCCTTGGAGGAATCCAGGTAGACAATGTCCACCGCTCGCCCCACATCAACCGAGCAGGTTACTTTGTCGTAGAAGGCAATCAGGTTTGTCAAGCACAATTTGCCTTTGGTGAATCTGTGCTGGCTTTTCCCAGTCATGTGCTTCGTTTGACTTGTGATAGCCCCCAGGAGGATTTGTTTCATAACTTTCCCAGGGACTGAAGTAAGACTGATGGCCCTATAATTTTCTGGATCCTCCTTTAAGCCCTTCTTGTAGATGGGGGTGACATTAGCCTTCTTCCAGTCTTCTGGGACATCCCCCAATCTCCACGACTTCTCAAAGATTATGGAGAGTGGCCTCGCAACAATGTCAGCCAGCTCAACACCCTCAGGTGGATAATGTTAGGACCCATCGATTTGTAGAGGTCAAGCTCCTGCAATAGTTCACATACCAACTCTTCCTTCACTGATGGTGGGTCTGTGTTTGCATCAACCTGGATTTTTGTTCCCAAGGCCTGGGGCTCAACAGTGCTGGTAAAGACAGAGGTGAAGAAAGTGTTGAGAACCTCTGCCTTTTCAGCATTGTTGATGACTAGTAAGTAGCAGAGTGTTTGATGATGGCCATCTAATCACCACCTAAATTATTGTTTAAATCATTGTCAAATCATTTTCAAATCACTGTTTAATTACCATTCGTTATTGCTTAATCACCATTTGTTTATCATTTAATTTTCATTCAATCATCGATTAATAATCATTTGATCATTGTTTAATCATTAATAAAACCCTGTTAGTTAACCCCACAACGATGACTTCTCTCAATAATTCACCTGCAACAAAAATTGGCGTAGTCAGCAGGATGGCAGATTCAATCACTGACTATTTATGGGGCACAGAGTTAACCCTTCAGCAAAATTTTCGGATGATTGGGTGTGTGAAAAGGGGGATAATTGGAATAAGGTAAAAGAACAATTAAACCTCGTAAGAAGGAAACTGAAAGAGAATAACATCTTATATAGATGTTGAAAAGGTATTTAGAAGCAGCATGTCAGTATAAGAAATGTAAAGAAAAGGAAATGCAAATGTTACAAGATGAGGTTGAACAAAGAAAGTGACAAGAAATGCTGTTATCTCTGCAAATAGAACAATTGCAGAAAAAAAATGGGGGAGGAAAAAGAAAAATGCAGGAAGGTAGAGGATAAACTAAAACTCATGATAATTTGGGCCCCCAACCCCCCCAGATCCTCTAAAAATTCATAAGCTAATCATTTCCCTGGAAGATTGGGACAGAGATATTTGGGAGGACCCCGACCACGAACTTAGCGATGAGATTGAATTAGATGAATCAGAATTTAAGGTAGCCCCTATTATTACAACTGAGGTATCTGCCAGACCTCAAGGGGGCAACCAGAGAAATACCATAAAGACCATTCCATGGGGCCCCCTTCAACTGGCCAATCTGCAAGAAAAATATGGGCGGAAGCCTGGCGAAAATGAGACTGAATATCTGTGGCGTGTCTCCTTAACTGGAGGAGATCGTATTATGTTAGATCAAGGCAAAGCGGATGGCTTTTGGGGACCAGGAGTGTTCTTGAATGAGGGACCAGCCCCTAACACTGAACCACACTCTGTTACGCGCTGAGTAGCATATTGGGCAGGGGGCATAGACCCTCGGGATAGAGGGGAGCCCATTGCTATACCAATAAGATCATTAAGCGAACTTTCTACTGACGTTACAAAAGCAGCCTGCCTTCAGGCTATGAACCACAGGGGTGCACATTGTGATTACCCTATCTCTGCCCCTGTCGAGCCCCAAGCCATGAAACCACTGATAAGGGGAGCCCCTGCTGTTTTACAATCATATCTCATTGCAAAAAGGGATGAAATAAGACAAAACGTAGAACATATAACGATCAGGAGGATCAGGACGGCCAATCCCGCCTCCAACCCATCCTGACCTGGGCAGACTTGATGCATAGCATTGTAAATCATAGTCAAGAAATGGGGTGGGAGGAACTGACACCAGCAGGGCAATCCCGAGCTGATGCAGACAGCAGATGGATCAGACAAGTAAGACAGACTCCCCAGAACCCCCGACACTTTCCCCGATCTCATAAACCCCCGATGGAAGCTTATCAATGGGATAACACAAACGACCCTCACATTTATGTTCCAATCGGCCCCCAAAGACAACTAGTAAAATTTTTCATTGACAAAGGAGCTCAAATTTCAACAATTTCAAATTTGGATACCCAAAGAATTAACATTAAGCTCAGCTGACAAAAGGTTAAAATAACTGGATTTACCTGCAAAAGTGAAATATGCCCCATAGCTAAAGTAAACTTGTTATTGCCAGGGGAGACAAGGATATCAAGGCACCAATTAGCAGTAGTTTCAGGGAGGGAAAATGTTTTAGGCTTTGATGTATTACAATGGTGAATTTGGAAATTGCTGAATAGTAGTGTTTGGGCTTTTGGCCACCCTTGGTTAGCTGAGAGAAAATTAGCAGCTACCCGTGGGCGTCAGTTAACTGACGTAGTTCGCTTGCTGTGAGCTGCACCCACACTGCCTGACTCAAAAATAACTAATGTCCCTCAGTATCCTATCTCTGCCGCTGGCCAGACAGGTGTTGTGGAAGTTATAGCTGACTTAGAAAAAAGACACATTATCTCCCGAACACACTCCCCATACAACTCTCCAGTGTGGCCAGTTAAAAACCCAGACGGGAGATGGCGCCTAACCATAGACTATAGAAAGTTAAATGCAAACACTGCTCCTCTTATGGCCGCCGTCCCCTTAAAGCTGCCGCTCACCTCTGGATGGCGGTACTGGATGTAAAAGATACAGTCACCCTGCTGAGACTTGTGTTATTTTCTCTCTTTCCAGGAACGGTATGGGGAATGATATCAGAATGCTTCCCTTGGAGATCGGATTGATAATCATTCATCCTTCTCGCAGGAGCAATCATCGCCAACATAAACCAGATCTGGTTTACACCTCGACAAGCCAATGCACGGGGTGGAAGCCCTCACTTCTTTTATTTGTGTTAATCAATATGGTAACTGCAGTACATTCCGCACCTGTGGTGTGTTGACCTTGGCCAGGCAGGGTAGATAGCTGTTTGATCTTCTCTGTGTTCACAGTGGCTCCACCAAAAGCCCATCGGTATCCCTTTGGGTCCTTGAAGTACCCTCTCCTGAGGTAGTCTATGCCAAGGATACAAGGGGCCTCTGGGCTGGTCACAATGGGGTGCTTTTCCCACTTGTCCCCTGTTAAGCTCCCCTCAGCCTCCAATACAGACAATTCTTGGCATCCCCCTGTCACTCCAGAGATCCAGACGGGTTCTGTGCCCCTATATTCTGATGGCACCAGAGTACACTGTGCACCAGGGTCTACCAAAGCCTTATACTTCTTTGGATCTGATGAGCCAGGCCATCAAACCCACACAGTCCAGTATACACGGTCATCCCTTTCCTCCTCCTGGCCGAAGGCAGGGACCCTCTATTCCTGTTCCTCGTCAGAGTATTCCCTGTCTGACCCTTGCAGCGCCAGACCAGAAGGCCCCTCACCAGGATCAAGGGAGGTGATTTCAGTTCTTCTGTGTTTGGGAAATCGCTGATTGCCTTCGTGTGTCTCTACAGCAACTCTGCTGACAGACTTCCTGGGTGGCCCCTTCTTAACAGCTGTCTTCCCTCTCAGTTCACGTACACGGGCTTCCAGCTTAAAGGTGGGTTCACCGTCCCACTTCCTCATGTCCTCCCCCTGGTCACGCAGGAAGAACCAGATGGGCCCCAAGTCATAGCCTGTTCTTATGAACATCTGGAGGAGTGGAGGAAGCCCATGGAATGGGAGAGTAATATCTATCTGTTAAAGGACAGGGGATAGTAGTTAATGAGAATGTATAAATCTGCATGTTGGGTATAAAGATGGTTTATGTATGTAGTATAAGTTGTAAAAGTGTTGGTAAGAAGGGATTTCAGTAATGAGAATTAAATGCAATGGGATGGTTAGAAGAGAGATATATATGTATTAAATTATGTGGGGTCTGAGCTTGACGCAAATGGTATAGAATAAGGGGAGGAGATTGTATTGGGTCTGGCTGAGATGGAGTTAATTTTCCCCATAGCAGCCCTCATAGTGCTGTGCTTTGTATTGGTAGCTAGAAAGGTGTTGATAACACACCAGTGTTTTGGCTACTGCTGAGCAGTGCTCTCACAGCATGGAGGCTGTCTCTCCAACATTCCCCCGCCTCACCCAGTAGGCTGGGGGTGGGCAAGATCTCGGGAGGGGACATAGCCAGGACAGCTGACCCAACCTGACCAAAGGGATATTCCATACCATATAACATCTGCTCAGCAATAAAAGCTAAGGGGGGGGGGGCATTCGTTATTACAACATTTGTCTTCCAGAGCAACCGCTACATGTACTGAAGCCCTGCTTCCCAGGAAGTGGCTGGACATCGCCTGCTGACAGGAAGTAGAGAATAAATCTTTTGTTTTCCTTTGCTTCCGCGTGCAACCTTTGCTTTTGCTTTATTAAACTGCCTTTATCTTGACCCATGAGGTTTTTTTCCATCTTATTTTCTTCCCCCCCTGTCCTGCTGAGGAGGTGTCGTGGTTTAGCCCAGCCGGAAGCTGAGCGCCACGAGGTCGCTCACTCACCCCCCCCCTCCCAGTAGGATGGGGGAGAGAATCAGGAAAAAGAAAGGCAAAACTCATGGGTTAACAACAACAACGGTTTAACCTGACAACAAAGGAAAAGAAAACAAACAAACAAGAATACCCCAACAATACCAACAACAGAGTGTACTTAGCGGTGCTTCCCAGCACATGTTGCTCACCGCCCAGAGCCTGATGCCCAGCCCGATCCCCAGCAGTGATCCCCCCCTTCTCACCGTCCCCCTCTATATAGCGAGCATGACGGTCACATGGTATAGAATAGACCCCGGCCAGCTTCTGGTGAAAATTAACCCTATCCCAGCCGCAACCAGGACAGGAGGGGAGTGATAGAGCAGCTTGGCGGGCACCTGGCGTCCAGCCAAGGTCAACCCACCCCACAGACAGCGCAGGAGATTGGGGTCAGTGCATTGTGTTTCCTTTTCTTTTGTCATTCCCTCTTTCTTGCTCAATTGCTCCAGCATATGAAAGGGAAATTCAAATTGTAACTGCTCAGCAATGGTAATTTGAGACTGAGGAATGATCTGGCCTGGTGGACAAGAAGGCCTAACTGCAGAACCAGGTTAAGCAATAGAAGCAGGAATGCTGGAGGTAGAACAACTCCATATAAAGTTTCCTTGCTGATAAGATAAGAAATGCCACAGTATTGACTTGTAACAATATGATTAGTGCTGGTGCAAGTGTATATAAGGAATCGGCTGGTGCCACATCTTTGCAGACTCCTTGTAGAACCACTTATGGTGGTAGGGCTCTGTCCAATGCATTGTTCATTAAATCTCTTCATACTTAAGTACAAATGAGTTTAATTTGCCTCAAGGGATACAATAAAAATTCCCCAGCATGTGGGTTCCTCCACCAGCTACAGTCCCTTCAGAGTTGTACCTCCTCCTCTCTGTCCCTGCCTGGGAAGCTCTTTTCCTTTGGTGTTTTTCCTGCTATACTGCCCTACCTGCCCTGGCATCTCACTTGTGTCTCCTGTCTAGCAGCTACCACCCTTTCTTAAATATGTTTTTGCAGAGGCACCATAAACTCCTCTGACATTGGTTCTGTTTTGGTGCACAGTGGGTCTGTTTTGTCCATTACCAAGCCATCTGGAACTGGCTGTAACTGACACAGGACAGTCCATGATCTCCTCCTACACAGATCACCCCTGCAGCCACACCCCTTCCCCCCAACCCCCCCTGCCAATTATGCCCAATACACATATGAAAGGCCCTTTTGTCTGTTTTCCCCTGTTTAAAAAGTTATTCAAGTGTATTTAAGTGGGTTAGTTGGAGGTTTGGAGGTATGAGGAGAAAGTGTAGAAAGGAATTTTGCAAAATACTTTACTGCAAGCCAGGCACACCTGAAGTCTCTGAAGTAGACATGGCAAAAGAAATCCAACATACCATTCTAGTATAGTAAAAGCTCTCATTTCTTCCATTAAGCTCTCATCACCTTCATGGCTTCATAAAAAATATTTCTAACTTTTAAAGAATAATCCAAATACTTAAAATATGGAGAGCTCATATTTTAACTATGATGCAACCACTTCCATTTACCTCAACCCTTCCATGTTATACAGTGGTCAGAGACAGGAATGGGAACCATCCGTTTCAACAGTCAGCTCTTAATTTGAGTTGTGTCTCATCTGCACTGTAAGTCTCTGAGTCCCTGCAGCCTTCCTACCACAATTATTTTCCACTGACCAAGAGGAACTGCTTCTCATTCACTTCTGAGTATTCATTCCAAATGGTTCAAAGCTCTTTGTGAACTTTAGGCCAAATCTTGTGAGTTCCTACCCCAGCAGTACCAGTGAAATATCAGTAGGTTCTCAACCGAGCATAGACAGGAGGTTGAGATAGATACATTAACAGTATCTTCCACACAGGCAGCAAGTACATTATACTTACACAAAATTTTAATCATATCAGAGGTCAAGGCTACCTATGTGGTATCATGGTGGATGGTTATTGAAGTTTGTTGTGCCTACTCCTTTGCCTGTTTCGATAGTTGATGTAAGTTTTTGTATTGCAAAAGCTATTCAGTTAGAGATAAATTCATACCTATAGGGATAGGGGTGATGTGGTGGTAGAGGGTAATTAGCTGACAGTACTTGATAAGTGATAATTGGGGCAGTATAGTTAAAATCACATCCAGACAGGGTAGTAAAGTTGCAGATACATAGATGAACACCTCTAGATAAAGTATGGTTATACTTAGAGTCAATATATTCAAAAGGGCGTGAAGATTGTAAGCATACACAGCCATTCCCGACATACATGAATACTATCTCAGCATGTTCATTGGGGTGTACTGAGAAATGACAGACTCCACTAGGGGAGTTAAGGCACATATCAGAGGTTCTAAAGGAATTTCCTTCACACACAAACCCCAGACCTGGCTCAGGGATGCAAGCTTCAATGTCTACTGATTGCCACCTTTTTGTTCCCTGCTGGGCCCATTGTCAATGATCCATGGGATAGATCACAGATCTGGCTTGGTGTAAACTCAGAGATATGAGGGGATAGATTAATTCAATAGCAACATTTCGTATAGTTGATATGTAGGCAACAGCTAAGTCTGCATTTGTATCATAAGTAAAGTTTACCAAGCGCCAACAGGCTTGTAGGTGTTATTCGGTGTCGGTGGCATTATTCTGAATAACCTTACGAATTTCAGCAGGTAGAATTCTGCTGTTACCTTCTCTTAAGATTCCAGCTACTGCAGCTTGGACCTATAGCTGAGCTTAAAGGCAGTTCAAAGCCAAGGAAACATTCCCTTGGGTTACCCCTAAGCCATTTCATAATAACATAGTCACCATGATTTAGACATCCCCATAAGGATATATATAAGGAAGAAGTTTTTCACAATGAGGGTGGTGAAACACTGGAACAGGTTGCCCAGAGAGGTGGTAGATGCCCCATCCCTGGAAACATTCAAGGTCAGGCTGGATGGGGCTCTGAGCAACCTGATCTACTTGAGGATGTCCCTGCTCATTGCGGGGGGGGAGTGGGTGTTAGACTAGATGACCTTTAAAAGGTCCCTTCCAACCCAAACTATTCTATGATTCTATAAAGGGAAAGTGTTTACAGTCAACCACTGTCCCATTCCAACTCAAGTAGTGATGATTGTAAGGGAATGTGAAGGTTTCACAGTGAGGTAGTCATTGCGTCTAGCTTATTGGTCAGGACTCCTGCATCAATACTGTTCAGCACTCCCATGCCTGTCCCCAGATAGCCCGTAAGGTCTCTACATGGGCATAAGTTTGACTGAGGTAGGGTACACCTATGGAGCCAGGCTAGCCATCCCTCATAAGCGGTAGATGAGAAAGGGGCACGCTGCAGGTTCAGTCTGGATACACTGGTTAACAGTGTTAACTCTACTCATTTTAAGGATCAGTTACAATCCAAAAAGTAGTTGTTGCATATGATTTTTTTCCAAATCACATAGGGATCTACTTTGGTAATGATGGGGGATGAAGCCAAGGGTGAATTGGGAAGGATAGTTGGAGGGATGAGGGATGGTTGTGGTGAGTTTGGGAAGCGAAGTAGGAGAGGAACTCAGAGACAAGGGAATAACATTAAACTTAAAAGAGAGAGTGATTGGAGCCTTAGCCCAAAGGCACACAACGGCAACAAGTGAGAAAGTACAAGAGTCAAACTACAAAAAGGGTTGATGTAGGCACATGACACGCTGATTGTTGGTCTGCTGATGGGTTGGTCTGCTGATGGATTGGTCCATTAACTGATATAGGGGTGTCCCCCACTATATTGTTTACAATCTCACAATTAACTGTGACATTCTGCCCTTGAGGTATGGAGGTATAATATTGTCTCAAAGAAGGATCCCATACTGGAGGAAGTGTGGGGTTTTCCTCCTACCAATATTAAAGTAGTGAGGTTCTATGAGCCAGGTTGTCCCATTTGTCCTGTAAATTTAATGAACCAAGAAGCATGGGAAATTGGTATTTCTTCTTCAGAGTAGCAGGATGTCAAAGGATGTAATCTGTAAGAAAAAGAACAAAATGCATCGTGTCTAGGCTACAAGCCAAGTGGCAGGTTATGTTATTTGAGTTCCTCCTTCCAGAATTCCTTCATACAAATTTGGTCATAGTAAACCTGTATTTAGAGCTGTGGTGCTGGTGTTGAAGGGGGAATACATGCTCACACAATAGTCATGAGAGCTTGTGAAGGTGTCAGGGTTTCCGTGGAGTGTAAAGACGAGTTTTCTGAGTGTGGAATGGGCTAATATGTGAGTTTTATGGGGCTACCCATTAGTCCTCTCCAATAATTCAGGAGGGCAGCTGCTTGGGGTAATAACATATCCCAGTGTTGCTGAAGAGAGGTTATTTCCCTAAGCGTGTTTAGTTCAGTCTTTAGCAACCTATTCATCCACTCCACTAAGCCATTGGCCCATGGGTTGTAAGGGTGGTGGAATGCCCACCTTACTTCGTGTTTATCTGCCCAGGCATGAACATGATGGTTCTTGAAGTGCAACGTGTCTGATTCAATTGTTATGGGTTGTATGTGGGCTGCCTGGGATGGAGTTCACTGTCTTCGTAGCAGCCTATATGGTGCTGTGCTTTGCATGTGTGGCTAAAACAGTATCGATAACACACCAATGTTTTGGCTATTGCTGAACAGTGCTTGCACAGTGTCAAAGCTTTCTCACCAACTCCACCCCTACCCAAAGGTGAGTATGCTGGAGGTGGACAAGAGGTTGGGAGGAGACACAGCTGTTGTCCCTCAAGTGGGGTTGTTTACCCAGTGTGCAAAATGCCAATATACACACAGAGTAGAGGCATTTTAATTTAATTCATATTTGCGCAAAGATGGGTGCTAGGTGGTAATTCCACAAAGCTAGCACACCCCGGCTAACACACGGTTAACATTTATACACTTTGAGCAACTGTTATCAGTATGTTCACAGTTACGCTTAGTTACCCTCTTGCCCATTGGTCCTTACTTGTCTCGTCTCTAATTAAAGGCACAGCACCCATTTATTTTACTACGCATGCTCTATGGGGAAGGGGCTTCTGTGAGTAGGGGGCGACTACAGTCTAGGGGTGTGATTTTTACTATGTTAATGAGCTAAGTTCACACAAAGTTCACAGTTCTGTTTACCTTCTCCGGAATGCTCATTCAGTTACAAATTCAAGGACTCAAACAAGGATGTGCCATCCTTGGGCCTCTTGATTAGGCTTCCTTATCCTGTTGTTTTGTCTCCCATACTCCCTGCTCCAGGGCATCCTGTCTCATAAATCGCTTCTTCACTTTTTCATTAGTAAATTGTTCCTTCTTTCATTACAGCCAGGACAGCTGACCCAAACTGACCAAAGGAATATTCCATACCATATGACGTCGCACTCATCAATAATAAGGTCCCAAATAGTGATACTGTTGAATACTTTTTAGGAGAAGGGTTAGGGCCTGTTGATGACTCACATTCCAGCCCCAGGTGGAATGTTTGTGCAGCAAGGAATACAGAGAATGCGCTAGCTGACTAAAACCAGAGACATGGGCATACCAAAAATTTAAAGTTCCTAGGAGGCTCTGGAGGTTGTGTTTGGAGGAGGGAGAAGGTAAAGATAAAACAAATTGCAAGACATTTTCAGGAATACCTTAGGTACCAACACACAAGGAGACTCCTAAGAAAATTACATTTTGGGCAAGACTGGCATTTGCCAGAAGGAATAGAAAGATCCCAGCGTCCTTTGAGGGATGAAATTAAGAAGGTCATATCTTATGCAACAGATTTGCGTGTAGGTCCACCCAGGAGTATGTCATCAATGTACTGGTGGTGAGAAACATCAGGAGTGGGAGAAATTTCAGCTGAGGCTAACAGGCCATGAACAATGGTAGGAGTATGGCGATAGTCTTGAGGTAAACGAGTAAAGGTGTACTGAATGCCTTTCCAAGTAAAAGCAAAGCGAGCTTGGTTGTCTGAGCAGATAGGGTACTGGAAGAACATATCTTTAACATCCAAAACCGCCATGCATAGATAAGAAGCAACGTGAATGGCATTGAGTACTTCAGCAGCTGTTGGGACTGCTGCATGAAGTGGAGAGGAGGCAGAGTTTATGCCTCAGTAGTCAATGGTCAAACACCAAGACATGTTGGGTTTGCACACTAGCCATATGGGGCTGTTAAAAGGGGAGTTGGTGCGAACGACTACTCCCTGTTCTTCCAGTTCTGTGAGAAGGAAGGTGATGGGTTTTGGGGCTTGTGGGTTCACAGGGTATTGTTGTAAATTAACAACATGGGTCATCGGAGGTAGGGGAGGTGCTTTTCACAGTATGCAAACTAGCAGGAGGTTATGTTCAGAAGTACCAAGAGACCATACCTTCCCTTTAGCATCACGGAAGATTTGGCCTCTGAGTAGATAGAGGGAGAAAATGCACTAATTAGTGTATCCCAGTTAACTTCACATTATCTTGAGTTCTTTTCTACGTGGTCAGCCAGCAAGCCAAGCAGAATAATCATCAGGTACATAAATCAGAGCCAATCCTCACATATGACCTTTTGCCTCTGTAGAAGGAAACTGGAGGGAGAAAGAAAGTGAAACTGGTGATGGGTAACAGAGGATTTAGAAGTTGGAATTGCTGTGGTGCAAGTAACAAGGAAAATACAAATCTGTAAGAAACCAAGGCCCATTAGTTCTGCTATCTGAAGGACACCATCTATTGGAGTCAGCCTTCTGTGTGTAATGGCAGTTACAGATGGTTTTGCAGGTTTCGGCTCAAACTCGCCTGTTGACTACTAAGAGAATTTTGAACCTGAGTTTGGAGTCACTTTTGGCCCAGGCTATTTGATCTCACTAAATTATGAATTATAGCCCATGTGTTCTGGTCTGGAGCATCTGCACTCCTCAGTGAGAATATGGGCAACAGTGCTTGGAAGGTATACCTTAGAAAATACTGAGCTCTGCTCATGACAGAAATCCTAGCAGTTATCCTTTCTTTTCTAGGTTCTTTGGGAAATCATGTGCTTTTATATTAAGAGACTAACAATGTGAGTGTTTGGAATGCAGGGACGTGTGATAGGGGAGATGAGGCAAGAAAACCGAGGCTCTGGATCAGCCTCACGGGTGTTGTGAGTAGAGCTCAGTATTTTCTAAGATATACCTTCTTCTACTTAAGAGCATATTGAAATGCTGTTTGCATTCTGGCAGCCAGAAGAACTCAAGCTGAGGTGCTCTGCTCTCCTTCTCCTTTTTCACATATTTAAAGATGGTATGACTCAGAAAAGTCCCTTGGTTGGCTCATTTAAAGGACTATGCAGTTCTGGTTCTCCTGCAAAAGAGAGAAAAGTGCAGAATTCCTGATCCACTCTGGCCCAGAGTTTATGCCTCACTGAATGAGTATGATGACACTTTTGAGTTTACAAGTTGCTGCTTGAACACAGATCTGTACATAACTCATTGATAGCTATACAATTCAGTAAAACTGATGAGTCTGGGAATGCCAACTGGAAACATCTCTGACTACAACAGCATATTGTAGTATGTTTATAGGCGGGCTAGGGATTTGTGACTACCAGCGCTATTGAAATCCTAGACTATTTCCTAGTGCTTTTCCTCTCTAAGGAAGAAAGAGGCAGTAGTCCACAATTAGTCCGTGATGACTCTAGTTATCAATGCTCATGATAAAAATCTTGCTATTTCAGAATATGTGCCAAGGAAAAATTTCCAACCTAATGCTATAGCAACTGCTCACTGCATTACTTCCTTTGAAAGTAGATTTGTACGGTTTCACTTCAGTATTATCATAAGTGGCAATTAAAATGAGTTTCAAAGCAGATGCTTAAAGAATAGAATGCTGTGAGCAATGTGAATTGTTAAACACAAACCAGGATCCAAGGAGGTTGCCTATATTTTCTAACAGCACCTATAGTTGGGATGCTAACAAGTATCACTAAGAAGGGATTTCTTGCTCAAAATCAGTCCGAATTCCAGAGGCAAATCTCTCTTCCATTCATCTTTGCAGATTGGCTGGTTGTTTTTCAGAGGGGTTTTTTTTCCTAGTTATTTAAAACTTGTATCACTTAGTCTAATCTTTAGGTTCGTGCCCCTGGATTTCTTCAGCCCTGATTCTTATCTCACCTGTAACAGTACAGACTAGGAGCAAGTCAATGGATGGATGAATTAGAGAAATTTGATTCATTGTACTGGATTTGGCTGGGATGGAGTTAATTTTCTTCATAGCACCCCGTATGGTGCTGTGTTTTGCATTTGTGACTAAAACAGTGTTGATAACACACCCATCTTTTAGTTATTGCTGAACAGTGCTTACACAGTGTCAAGGCCTTTTCTTATTCCCACTCTGCCCCCCCTGCAAGTACTCTGGGGGTGTGTAAGAAGTTGGGAGGGGGGACAGCCAGGACAGCTGACCCAAATTGACCAAAGGGATGTTTCTTACCATATGACATCATGCTCAGCAATAAAAGCTCAGGGAAAGAAGGAGGAAGGGGGTGATGTTTGTGGCTATGGCATTTGTCTTCCCAAGTAATTGTTAGGCATGCTGAAGCCCTGCTTTCCTGGAAATGGCTGGTCATCTTCCTGCCAACGGGAAGTAGTGAATGAATTCCTTGTTTTGTTTTGCTTGCATGCACAGCTTTGCTTCACTTAGTAAACTGTGTTTATGTCAACACCACAAGTTTTTCTCCCTTTTGCCCTTCCAATTCTCTCCCCCATCCCGCTGTGGAGGAGTGAGCAAGCAACTGCTCGGACAGATCCCAATATGCCAGACAGACCCTCCTCTTAGGGAAGTCTGTTGCCTCCCTGGGGCCCGGGTTAAGGACATCACTAGGAAACTTCCTAGCCTGGTATGGCCCTCGGACTATTACCCATTATTGCTCTTCCATGTGGATGGCGATGAAGCTGCAACACATAGTCCAAGGGTGATCAAAAGAGACTTCAGGGCCATGGGACGGTTGGTAAGGGAATCTGGAGCACAGGTTATTTTTTCCTCTATCCTTCCAGTTGTGGGCAATGATACTGGAAGAAACAGACAGACCCAGTCTATTCATACATGGCTCCGTGGCTGATGTCACTGCCACCCGGCCTGCTGGTGTCTGAGGGATTCATCTTTCTCAAAGGGGGAAGAGGGTCTTTGCTCACGAGCTAGCGGGGGCTCATATTGACAGAGCTTTAAACGAGACTTGAAAGGGGATAATATCAGGTTTGCCCATGACGAGCTGTGGGATGACATACCAAGGTTTGAGGGACGGGGTGCTAGTGAGGGCCCTCAGCTTGTTGCTCTGAGATGTGCTGGAGCACGCTTGAAGTCTTACAAAGATGAGCCAGGCGCTCCTGAGATAACAGAAGCCAACAGGGAAACACCAGTGAAAGACCTCAAAGGAATTAAGGGATGTTCCTCTAAAAAGGTGACACGGCCAACAGCCCAGCTGAAGTGCTTCTACACCAATGCACGCAGCATGGGCAACAAACAGGAGGAGTTGGAAGCCACCGTGCTGCTAGAAAGCTACGACCTAGTTGCCATTACTGAAACTTGATGGGACGAATCCCATGACTGGAGTGTGGCTATTGATGGCTATCGGCTGTTCAGAAGGGACAGGCGAGGAAGGAGGGGCAGAGGGGCTGCCCTCTGCATCAAGAAATGGATAGAGTGTGAGGAGCTGTCTCTGAAGAACAGCCACGAGCTGGTTGAAAGGGAACCTTTTGGTTGGTGTCTACTACAGGCTGCCCGATCAAGAGGAGCCTATTGACGAAGCCTCCAGGAGGCATCGCGCTTGCAGGCTCTCATCCTGCTGGGGGACTTCAACCACCCCGACATCTGCTGGAAAAGTAGCACGGCGAGCTGCAGGCAATCCAGGAGACTCCTGGAGTGCATGGAGGAGAACTTCTTAAGCCAGGTAATAGACAGCCCTACCAGAGGGGATGCGATACTGGACCTGGTGGTCATCAACGCGAGTGAGCTAATCGGTGGTGTCAAGATCGGAGGCAGCCTGGGCTGCAGTGATCACACACTGGTGGAGTTCACAGTCCTGAGGGATATGGGTCAGGCGAGAAGTCAGGACCCTGATTTTTAGGAACGCAAACTTCCAGCTCTTCAAGGAGTCAGTCAATAGGACCCCCTGGGAAACTGCCCTCAGGGACAAGGGAGCAGAACAGAGCTGGCAGATCTTTAAGGACGCTTTCCATAGAGCCCAAGAGCTCTCAATCCCCAGGTGCAAGAAATCAGGCAAGGAAGGCAAGAGACTGGCATGGCTGAGTCAAGACCTGCTGGTCAATCATCTAAAGGGCAAGAAGGAAATACACAGGCAGTGGAATCAGGGACAGGTGTCCTGGGAAGAGTATAGGGACACTGCCCGGTTGTGTAGGGATGGGGTCAGGAAGGCCAAGGTGCGGCTCAAGCTGAACTTGGCAAGGGATGCAAAGAATAACAAGAAGGGCTTCTACAGGTATGTCAGCCAGAAAAGGAAGGTCAGAGAAAGCATACCCCGCCCGATGAACACAACTGGCAAACTGGTAACAACAGACAAGGAGAAAGCTGAGAGTACTCAACAACATTTTGCCTCAGTCTGGCAACCTCTCTTCCCACACCTCTTGAGTGGATGGACTGCAAGATGGGGAGTGGGGGAGCAAAGTCCCTCCCACTGTAAGAGAAGATCAGGTTTGTGACCACCTAAGGAACTTGAACGTACATAAGTCTATGGGACCTGACGAGATGCATCCCAGAGTCCTGAAGGAATTGGCTGGTGTAGTTGCCAAGCCACTCTCCATGATATTTGAAAAGTCCCCGGTGACTGGAAAAAGGGAAACATTTTTAAAAGGGGTAGAAGGGAGGACCCTGGGAACTACTGACCTGTCAGCCTCACCTCTGTGCCTGGGAAGATCATGGAACAGATCCTCCTGGAAGACATGTCAAAGCATATGGAAGACAGGGAGGTGACCAGAGAGAGCCAGCATGGCTTCACCAAGGGCAAATCGTGCCTGACTAACCTAGTGATCTTCTATGATGGAGTGACTACATCAGTGGACAAGGGAAGAGCTACGGATGTCATCTATCTGGACTTCTGTAAGGCCTTTGACACAGTCCCCCACAACATCCTTCTCTCTAAATTGGAGAGATATGAATTTGATGGGTGGACTGTTTGGTGGACGAGAAATTGGTTGGATGGTCACATCCAGAGGGTAGTGGTCAATGGCTCAACGTCCAGATGGAGATCGGTGACAAGTGGTGTCTCTCAGGGGTCCATGTTGGGACCAGTACTGTTTAATATCTTCATCAATGACATAGACAGTGGGATCAAGTGCACCCTCAGCAAGTTTGTGGATGACACCAAGCTGAGTGGTGCGGTGGACATGCCTGAGGGACGGGATGCCATCCAGAGGGACCTGGACAAGCTCAAGAAGTGGACCCGTGTGAACCTCATGAACTTCCACAAAGCCAAGTGCAAGGTCCTGCACCTGGGTCGGGGCAATCCCCAGTATCAATACAGGCTGGGGGATGAAGGGATGGAGAGCAGCCCTGCCAAGAAGGACTTCGGGGTACTGGTGGATGAAAAACAGGACATGAGCAGGCAATGTGCACTCGCAGCCCAGAAGGCCAACCATATCCTGGGCTGCATAAAAAGAAGCGTGGCCAGCAGGTCGAGGGAGGTAATTCTGCCCCTCTACTCTGCTCTCGTGAGACCCCACCTGGAGTGCTGAGTCCAGCTCTGGAGCCCTCATTACAGGAAAGACATGGACCTGTTGGAGTGGGTCCAGAGGAGGGCCACAAAAATGATCAGAGGGATGGAGCACCTCTCCTATGAAGAAAGGCCGAGAGCTGGGTTTGTTTAGCCTGGAGTAGAGAAGGCTGTGAGGCGACCTTATTGTGGCCTTTCAATACTTAAAGGGGGCTTATAAGAAAGATGGGGAAAGATTTTTTAATAGGGTCTGCCGTGATAGGATAAGGGGTAATGGTTTTAAACTAAAAGAGAGTAAATTCAGTCTAGATATAAGGAAGAAAGTTTTTTCACAATGAGGGTGGTGGAGCACTGGAACAGGTTGCCCAGAGAGGTTGTAGATGCCCCATCCCTGGAATCGTTCAAGGTCAGGCTGGACGGGGCTCTGAGCAACCTGATCTAGTTGAAGATGTCCCTGCTCATTGTGTGGGGGGGTGGGGGTGGACTAGATGACCTTTAAAGGGCCCTTCCAACCCAAACCATTCTATGAGTCCATGATTCTATGAACTGGGTGGGGGCTTACCTGCCAGCCAGGGTCAATCCACCACATTCATTTGTCAGAAAAAATCTAAGGGTTTAGAGCTCTGACCAACACATGTTAGCAAACAAAAATTGGATCGTGTAGCTGTCATTCTCGAGATACAAGAGTCTGTGATGTAATAGCTTCTTTAATGTGCTGGACTGTAAACTACACAGGTTCAGGAACAGATTCACTGGCAGGTCAGCCATGCTTGCCTCTCAGGATACTTGCCTCTCTCCTCTTAGCAGAACTCAGCAGACAACTGCTCATGGTGCCAGCCACTAGCATCCAGTCCTACTGCTTTTGGTTTCTTTCTCTGCTTTTGTAATACCTAAAAGCACCACCTCCAGAGAAGCCAGTGAGACTATTTACTTACTTCTGAAGTTGTATATATTTACACTCTTGTGATACTTTTTGGATTTTCTTAAATCATTTTATATTATGCGTGTTGAGATAAATTTTCCATGTATCTTGATTTATGTTGTAAAGTGTGACTTAAGCATGTAAGCCAGTTACTAGAATTTGAAGGTTTTCACCCTCTCCTGACTATGAAATGTCCTGTTTTTTTTCAGAGCAAGCAAAATAATCCAAATCTTTCTTACAACATTGCTGTAGCTTTGTAGCAGCATTTACTCCAGTGATTCAAACACTGCAAGGCTTGAAATCATAGAATCATAGAATTGTTCTGGTTGGAAGAGCCCTCCAAGATCATCGGGTCCAAATGTGAATAAGCTGTAATAAAATAGGGCATGTGAAGAATTCAGAGATACTAAAGCAAAGAATCTCGAAGGATGTTTCTAGATTTAAAGTCATTTATAATTGCAATTTTGGTTTTAGCGTTTGCTTCATTGTCTTGTGTGATCCACAGACAGAGTCAGCATATCACAGACAGCCTCTTGTGTCAGAAATCAGGTCATTATTAGTGGCTGTTAGCTGGCTTATCATCCTGTCTCCCTGATAACCAAAATGGCATATCAGAGTGCTGTTCAGATGATAGCATTGTCTTAATGGATATCGATAGAAGGACTGTGAAGAGCAGAAGTTGCTTTGCGCATTTGGTACCTATACTGGAGTATAGATAGCCAGCATGGTAACCAGCTGAGTGGCAGACCAGTAAAATGATTTGAGGACATTCAAAGCAAAAATCCACTTCCCTCCCATATTGTGAAAGTAAAGCTATACTATATTTAAAGACCATTTGGTATGCCAGTAAACATATACCATTGTGGTTGAAACCCATAGAGAAACTTGCAACCATACTGTGCGGCATAAAAGGTGCCAACGGAAAGCAGGAGTAATGAATATTGAAGGCTGACATCTGTAGCTGCTGGTGTGCTGTGAAAATAAGACTAATCTTCTCACCAAAGAAGCCACAAGAGCTGGATTAAAGTATATTACACAGAATCACAGAATGGTAGGGGTTGGAAGGGACCTCTGGAGATCATCTAGTCCAACCCCTCTGCTAGAGCAGGGTCACCTAGAGCAGGCTGCACAGGACTGCGTCCAGGCGGGTTTTGAATATCTCCATATCAATATCTATATTGAATTGATGGAAGATTTCATCACTAAATTCAATAAGAAGAAATAATATTGCCGAGGGCTTGCAATCCGTTTGAGTTTCTACGTCTCTTTCAAAGGATGTTCAGTGGTGTTCAGGTGCTAAAAGTAGATGTGAGAAACATTCAGAGAAGAATCTGAGCTTGCAGTCTGAATTAAAACATTTACGACTTGATGGCCTCTAAGCTGAGCCTTTTGATCAATTATGACTCTACTTCAGCAGAGCACAAGCACATGCTTAAGTCCTCTGTTATGAGCAGGACAACTACGTTTATACTTGCATCTTGCTGAATGTCAGTAAGATTAGCCACCGATTTTGTGTTCTCTGAGCCGTTGTCCTATCCATGTTACTGGATCCATGAAACCCCCACTTCTCTCCCTTTGGAAAGCAGAAGCTGTATGCACTCTTACTTCTAGACATTGTTAAACTTCAAAGCTATGAATTTTACAGTCTGTTTGGTTATTAGATGTAAAAACAAGTGTTTCAGGGAATAGACTTTTATCAAGCTGTCACTTCAGACTCTTGGCAGAAAGTGTGAGAGGGCAGTTTATTATCTAACACTTCACCTTTGTTTGTTGGCAACGTCAGTGTTGATCTACCATTGGAATGCTGGCTGAGGTTTTTTCAGTTTCAAAATGTTAGATATTCACCACTTCTCTAGGGTGTGAAATCTTACTTATTTTTTCAATAAACTGTAGTTTTTCCTACAATTTATGAAATATGGAAATCATAGTTTGATCTTCTGGGAGTTTTGAAGAATATGATGCTGAATGTAGAACTTTAAGCCAAACACATCTAGAATGATGAGACCTATGTTTCTTTGCAGATTGTGATCAAAACTATTTATACAGCAAGATGTTCCTTTCCAAACTTGATTTTCATGTAGTCATTGTTTTGTTGAAAGTGGATGGTGAATCTCCAGTCACTAAAAGCAATTTACAGCACTGTGCCCTAGTCCTCTGTTGCAACACCAATGCTAACTTATTCCTTTTGCCAGTTATTTGTGTCACATTTAGCATAGGCATGGTAGCTAGCTCAATAGAACTGCTTTACCCTAGCAGTTTACCCACCACAAATACTGAAGTTGAATGTCTTTGCCAGCTTTGCCATCTATGAGTGAGTGTGGGTTGAGCCATGATAGTTCTTTTATCTGTTAAGAAAGCTCAAAAAATTTCAAAAGAAATATTTTCCTTTATGAAAATTGTTGTTTCCTCAGGATCTTCAATGGGGAAAAAAATCACTTCTAGTATACTTTTTTCCATGGGTAAAATCTTAAATAAATCATGGGGTTTTTTTGAGTCAAATTGGAAATCTGCACCCACCTGAGCTTTTGGGGTGCCTCTTTGGAACTATATTTCTGACTCCTCAAACCCTTCCTCCTAATTCTCTTCTGCAGGGCACTGGGAATTAGTCAGTGTCTCTTATCTGATATATAGCCTAAACGGGAAAGAATTAATGAGTAGGACCACCAACTAATTGTAGACGCACTTGGCGTCGCCCAGAATAATGTTTCTCTAGCTCTTAGCTGTATCCAAGCTCAGTTATGGGTGCAATCCACTGTAGCAGCAATTATAAGGGAAGGCAATGAGGGCACCTTGCCCACTGAGATTCGCAAAGTAATTTGGGATAATGCGACTCAATTCGAAAAAGATTTCCAGTCTTGGTGGTATCCAGTCAATTTCACTTATGACCTCACTGACAGTAAAGCCACAGCTTTTGTTTTAACAATATGCAATGCTTTGTTATCCACCATACACCCAATCATTGCGCTGGGATTAAATCACAATGGAACTGTCCTCTATCTGTTAGAACACAGAGTAGGGGCCCAACAAAATGGGAACAAATGGCAACCTGTTGTTGTTGATGCAAGTGTTTTAGGGGAACAACAAGGATTTATTTGTGAAAGTAATACCATTAAGGCCCAAGACATTTGTCTTGACACTGAATAAAATGTTTGTCATTTTGAAATACATCCTGATGAAATCCCTGAAACTGCACTTGTATATGTTGGAAATGGATGCATTTGTATGAGAACCCTTTGTGATTCTATATTTATAGGCAATACCACTGTAGATATACACGATCACTCAAATATCTGTATTTGTAATTTTACAAAAATTATGGGATGTGACTTTAACTATTCGGCTCCTGTCACAACCCACCACTTGTTACAATCTAACTACACATTATATCAAGATTTATTGCCTACCCCCATTGGAGTGAATCTCACATTGGTGAGAAAACTGTTGCAACATGATGACCTGAGTCAATTGCTAAAACAAATTCGAAACAATGGACAAAGAACCCTAATTACTGTCCATCATGACGCAGAGGAGATACATCGCCTCCTAGAAAGAGTAAAGAAAGATGGAGAACATTGGTGGGAAACTCTCCTCGGATGGTCACCAACAGCAACTGGAGCTTTGAATTTGATGTTACATCCAATTCATAGAATCATAGAATCATAGAATGGTTTGGGTTGGAAGGGACTGTAAAGATCATCTAGTTCAACCCCCCTGTCGTGGGCAGGGACACCTTCTGCTAGACCAGGTTGCTCAAAGCCCCATCCAGCCTGGCCTTGAACATGTCCAGGGATGGGGCATCCACAGCTTCTCTGGGCAACCTGTTCCAGTGCCTCACCACCCTCATAGTGAAGAATTTCTTCCTTATATCTCATCTAAATCTACCCTCTTTCAGTTTAAAGCCATTACCCCTTGTCCTATTACTACATGCCCTTATAAATAGTCCCTCTCTCAGTTTTCTTATAAGCCCCCTTTAAATATTGAAAGGCCACAATAAGGTCTCCCCCCCGGAGCCTTCTCTTCTCCAGGCTGAACAACCCCAACTCTCTCAGCCTGTCTTCATAGGAGAGGTACTCCAGCCCTCTGATCATCTTTGTGGCCCTCCTCTGGACTCGCTCCAACAGGTCCATGTCCTTCTTGTGTTGGGGGCCACAGAGCTGAACACAGTACTCCAGGTGAGGTCTCATGAGAGCAGAGGGGCAGAATCACCTCCCTCGACCTGCTGGCCACGCTTCTTTTGATGCAGCCCAGGATATGGTTGGCTTTCTGGGCTGCAAGTGCACATTGGCGGGTCATGTTGAGCTTCTCATCCACCAGCACCCCCAAATCCTTCTCGGCAGGGCTGCTCTCAATCCATTCTCCGCCCAGCCTGTATTTGTGCTTGGGATTGCCTTGACCCATGTGCAGGACCTTGCACTCGGCCTTGTTGAACTTCATGAAGTTTGCATGGGCCCACCTCTCAAGCCTGTCAAGGTCCCGCTGGATAGCATCCCTTCCCTCCAGTGTGTTGACTGCACTGCACAGCTTGGTGTTGTGGGCAAACTTGCTGAGGGTGCACTCAATCCCACTGTCCATGTCGCCGACAAAGATGTTAAACAGTGTCGGTCTTGTCAATTGCAGTCTTGTTAATCTTTGTAGTTTTGTGTTTATTGTTAACCCTTTGTTTATATATCAAATTACGGCGCTTATCTCAACGTATAATAGTGAATGTGTTAACTTTAAAGAATCAGCAAATCTGATAGATTAATTTATTTACCAGCCTATCGAGAAGGTGATGTCTTTACCGCCCTATATTTATGGCACAGAGGCAAGAGGTGACCGTGCCACCACTCTGTGAAGTGGATTGACTGTAGTCATGAGGTGGAGAGTGTGATGGGTGTGCTCCTCCTGTTTGAACTAACTGAGCTTTGGACCAGGCAGATGCTCAACAAGTAGGCCTAACCAAAGTTAATCCTATTGTGTGAGCCTATATCAGTGAGAACCCAGCACAAAAACCACAAAACCGGTTTGGCTGGAGACTGAACTGATAAGCGGCCGAAACTGCATGAACACAGCAGAAAATCTGACTACGAGTCAACTACTTTACGCTATAAATATCTGCAGCCATCAGGGTCCATTGAGCTCTCCCTCCAAGGCAACTGGCTGACTAGCTGCGTGGCAGTGATCTCCCCTTGAGTAGGGACACCTCTCAAGGTTACCCCTTAAGGCTGAGAGGTCCCTTATCTGACACCAGGCATCGATGGGTTGGTAAGTGATTTTTTTTGCATGCATATAACATTTAGATACGTATAGAATCATAGAATAGTTTGGGTTGGAAGGGACCTTTAAAGGTCATCTAGTCCAACCCCCCTGCAATGAGCAGGGACATCTTCAACTAGATCAGGTTGCCCAGAGCCCCGTCCAGCCTGACCTTGAATGTTTCCAGGGATGGGGCATCTACCACCTCTCTGGGCAACCTGTTCCAGTGCTTCACCACCCTCATCGTAAAAAATTTCTTCCTTATGTCTAGCCTATATCTCCCCTCTTTTAGTTTAAAACCATTACCCCTTGTCCTATCGCAACAGGCCCTGCTAAAAAGTTTGTCCCCATCTTTCTTATAAGCCCCCTTTAAGTATTGAAAGGCCGCAATAAGGTCTCCCCGGAGCCTTCTCTTCTCCAGGCTGAACCACCTCAACTCTCTCAGCCTTTCTTCATAGGAGAGGTGTTCCATCCCTCTGATCATTTTTGTGGCCCTCCTCTGGACCCACTCCAACAGGTCCATGTCTTTCCTGTGCTGAGGGCTCCAGAGCTGGACACAGTACTCCAGGTGGGGCCTCACCAGAGTGGAGTAGAGGGGCAGAAGCCACTCCCTTGACCTGCTGGCTACGCTTCTTTTGATGCAGCCCAGGATACGGTTGGTTTTCTGGGCTGCGAGCGCACATTGCCGTCTCATGTCCAGCTTTTCATCCACCAGTACCCCCAAGTCCTTCTCTGCAGGACTGCTCTCAAATATACCATCATATGGTATATTCTGTACCATATGATGTCATGCTCAGCAGTAAAAGCTGGGGGAAAGAAGCAGGGGGAGGCATTCGTTATTAAGGCGTTTGTCTTCTGAAGCAATCGCTACACATACTGAGGCCCTACTTCCCAGAAAGTGGCTGGACATTGCCTGCTGCTGGGAAGTAGAGAATAATTTTTTTTTGTTTTCCTTTACTTTTGCATGCAGCCTTTGCTTCTCTTTATTAAATTGCCTTTATCTTGACCTACAAGTTTTTCATCTTATTTTCTCCCCCTGTCCCGCTGAGGAGGGGAGTGGTAGAGCAGCTTGGTGGGCACCTGGCAGCCACACAAGCCTCACAGCTTTTTTCACCTGCACATTAGCAAAACCTGGGAAGCTGGAACATGTCCTTGATTGCTTAACAGCAACTAATAACATCAGTGTATTATCAAAATTCTTCACATACTGAATCCCATACTAAATCCAAAACACAGTAGCTACTGGGAAGAAAATTAGCTCCATCCTGGCTGAAACCAGGACAATTAACTGTTTTGAAGGTGTAAATGGGCTGCTGATGAACCAGCAAATGTTGCTAAGTCAAAAAAAAAAAAAAAAAAAAAGATGTATAAATATGAGATAATGCCTAAATTCACAATGGCAAGATTTGATTGTAGAGAGAAGCCTATAAAATAGATGTGTGAAAGAGAGATTCATAGTGGACAGCAACTTTGATGACTTGTATTGGATATAGGCAGAAACATCTGCAGTTTCTTTATGAAAAGGCATTGCACAATGGAGTAGGAAGACAAGTCCCTTTGTCTCTGGTGAAAGGAGATGTGGATGATTATGTTGAGGTCAGGACTTTGTGATACACAGTGTTTCTGAAACTAACTAAAATTTTGAAACATTCAGTTGCAATGCTCTATGTTCATGTGCAGATATGTGTCAGGGGCAAGATAGAGTAAACAACCACCTGTAGTGGATCTGGATACTGGGATTTATTTAAGAACCAATGAGACTAGAGCTTTCCCCCTACTTGGTTATCTATATCTCACACACTCACTTGCTCAAGGCGCCTCACACCCCTGCTACATTTGTTAAGTCTCGACTTCTTTTCCCTGCAGGGAGATCACTTCTGGTCTGGAAATGTTGAGCAGAAAGTCCCTCACCATTTGTCTCCATGCATCTCCCCCATCTCTAGGATCTTACCCCACTTCCAGGATCTTTCTTCCAGCCAGAATCCTCACCTTCTTTCCAGGACCTCTTCTTCTTTCTGGGCCCCAAGCCCCTGGTTTTCCCAATCTAAACAGTCTATGTACAGAAGCACAACATGTGGTCAGCCTCCTAACTGGTGGTTCTGTCTTATGTTTCTTTATTAATTGGAGCATTAAGGATGGGTTTATTGCACAGGCTCCCAAGGTCCTTGTTCACCCTTAAAGAGCTGTTTAATATTACTAATTAACACTGTTGGCTTATTGTTGGATTTGTGGAATCTGGTGTCGTCCTGGCGTAAGAGGAGACAACCTGATAGAAGGGTGCCTTACCTACCCCAATGAAAACCAGCAGCTTCTAGCACTGCATTGGGGCTTGGCCTGTGCCTACTGAGCCACAATTCAGTACTATCAGGGGACTGTAGTTAAGACAGGGACCCAAACGACCTCTGAGAATGACATGGTTGAGACTGGGATACAAACTACATCTAAGAACACGATAGCTGAGACAGGGACCCAAACTGCACCTGAGGACACCATGGTCGAGATAGGGACCCAAACAACACCACCAACTACAGTAATTGCCCCAGTAGTCAAAAAGAAACAATGGACAAGGAAAACAACAGGTCCATATCCTTGATTAGTAAGGGAGGAGGAAGAAGAGGAAAGGTTTGATCAAGAAGCCGGTCCTTTGACAAAGACATTGGAGGAAGGAGTGAGAGAATTCAGATAGGAAGCAGAAACTACCCGGTCCCTGACCTCAGCAGAACTTCGAGACATGCAGAAAGATTACAGCCGCCAGCCAGGTGAGCGGATTGCTGCCTGGCTGCTCCGATGCTGGGATAGCGGGGCCGACAGTCAGCACTTGGAAGGCAAGGAAGCCCAACAGCTGGGATCCCTTGCTAGGAACCGGGGAATTGAGAGAGGAATGGGAAAAGAGGCAGCAATTTGCAGTCTCTGGAGACGGCTCCTCTCAAGTGTGAGGGCAAGATATCCATTCAAGGAAGATCTTGTGAACTCCCCAGGGAAGTGGACCACTGCAGATGAAGGCATCCAGTACCTGAGAGAATTAGCGGTGCTGGAAGTCATGTACAGTGACCTAGACAATGATGAGGTCTCCAAAGATCCAGGTGATGTTCTTTGTATATAGGCCATGTGGAGGAAGGTGGTCCAAAATGCCCCAGTGTTGTCTGAAATGTGGATCCATTGCCCGGTGTGTGATATGCCAATAATCACACACTCAGGAGAGACATTGTATATTTATTTCAGAGTTGCGCAAGCCTGGGTGCTCGGTGGTTTCCCACAAATCAAGCACACCCAATGCCGGTTTCTTTGTTACATTTATACATTAAACTCATGCATATTCTATCTATCTAATACATATTTATCCTAATCTACATAATTTACGTAATTATGTGGTGTCATTCTTCTTGGCTTCTTCTCAGGTCCTTCAGCGCATGCTCTTCTCCTTTTGGGGGGGTCCTTGGGGTCCTTGGGGGTCCTCCCGGATGAAGTACCTTAACTCCTTTTATTCGTATATGGTCACATATTACCTAAGGGCGACTTAAAGGCTACTTTGCTTTACGCTACTTAAACACAATTTAAATCTGATACCCTGACACCATCTACTAGTTAAGCAGTTACAGGACACAATCACAGTCCTTCAGGCCTTCACGGCTACTGGACATGATCATAGCCCCTTAGATCTTCATGGTTGCTGGACATAATCATATACTTTAGAACTTCATGTAACACCAGCATCATATTCTAACAGCTTGACAACAATGTATTGCCCAGATACGGATACACCAACTGTGGAGAGAGCATCTTCCTGGCTCCAAAATTTTGAAGAAAAGCTCTGTCCCTCCTCATCCCCATGGGTCAGCACCTCAGCTGTCAGGGGCACCCCACGGAGTCAGTCCCCTCCTGCCCTAGTCAGAGGGAAAGGGAGCCCCAGGTGCATGCTACATGGCGCACTCCGGTTCTTCCTGCGTGATCAGGGGGAGGACATGAGGAAGTGGGATGGTGAAGTTTTTTTTTCTTTTTTTTTCCCCACTAGATAATAGTAGCAAAAGACCTCTGGCTTATGGGCCCAGCATGCTTCTGCTGCGTTTAAGTTATTATTGCCAATGAGAGAACAATGATGGTATGAGATTGCCTGTTTTTCCATATGTCTGGCTAGTGTCATGGAGTTAAGTTTTGATTCAGGATGTTTATGCTAATAATTTCTCCTCCCTGGTTTTCAAGCCTGTATTGAAAGTAAGAAAATACAAGGGAAAACTATGTGACAGGTGAAATGACAAGAAAAGAGAAATACATTGGTACGAATAAAGGAAAAGAATTAGGAAACTGCAGAGAATAAAAGATGAGACTGAGTTCAATTGATGAATTGCAAGAGAGATTATGAAGTCTTTTTCAAAGCTGCTCAATATAGTGATACGGTACTGCCTTCAGCTGTTTCTATCAGATACTTCTTTTGAAAGTAATGGAATTTATTTAGGCTTTGTCTGTATTTGTACTGGGGTATTTTCAGTTGGTTTAAAGTCTGGTTGGGTTAATGTGAGTGAGTCCACAGAACTCAGTACAAAGAGCTATAATGTTAATTTAGTCTTTCCTTAGGTTATTCCTTGCCAAATTTATACTTATATTAATATATGTTCATACTTTGCTTGGCCCTGGCTTATTTCAATTAGAATAGATTAGAATAGAATAGAATAAAGTAGTTCAGTTGGAAGGGACCTACAACAATCATCTAGTCCAACTGTTTGACCAATTCAAGGCTGACCAAAAGTTAAAGCATATTATTAAGGGCATTGTCCAAAGGCCTCTTAAACACTGACAGGCATGGGGCATCGACCACCTCTCTAGGAAGCCTGTTCCAGTGTTTGACCACCCTCTCAGTAAAGAAATGCTTCCTAATGTCAAGTCTGAACCTCCCCTGGCGCAGCTTTGAACCGTTCCCACGCATCCTGTGACAGGATCCCAGGGAGAAGAGATCAGCACCTCCCTCTCCACTTGCCCTCCTCAGGAAGCTGTAGAGAGCAATGAGATCTCCCCTCAGCCTCCTTTTCTCCAAACTAGACAAACCCAGAGTCCTTAGTCGCTCCTCATGGGACATGCCTTCCAGCCCTTCCACCAGCTTTGTTGCCCTCCTCTGGATGCATTCAAGTCCCTTAACATCCCCTTTAAATTGTCGGGGCCAGAACTGTACACAATACTCATGGTGAGGCCACACCAATGCTAAATACAGTGGGATAATCACCTCTTTTGACCAGCTGGTTATACTGTGTTTAATGCACCCCAGAATGTGGTTTGCCCTCTTGGCTGCCAGGGCACACTGCTGGCTCATACTGAGCCTACCATCAACCAGCACCCCCAGATCCCTTTCCGCAGGACTGCTCTCCAGCCACTCCTCTCCCAATCTATACTTGTGTTCAGCATTACTCCATCCCAGGTGCAGAGTCTGGCATTTGGACTTGTTAAATTTCATGCCATTGATGATTGCCCCATGCTCCGATCTATCTAGATCCCTCTGCAAGGCCTCTTGTCCCTCAAGAAAGTCAACAGCATCTCCCAGGTTAGTATCATCAGCAAACTTGCTAATGGTGCATTCAACTCCTGCGTCCAGATCATTGACAAATATATTGAACAGAACTGGCCCTAGAATTGAGCCCTGAGGAACACCACTGGTGACCGGCCGCCAACCAGATGTAGCCCCATTCACTACAACCCTTTGAAACCTGCCGTTCAGCCAGTTCTTCACCCAGCACACCATGAACCTGCTCATCTCACAGTTGGACACCTTGTCCAGAAGGATGCTGTGAGGGACAGTATCAAAAGCCTTACTAAAATCCCAAAAAACTACATCCACCGCCTTCCCTTCATCTACTAGGCGAGTGACTTTATTGTAGAAGGATATCAGATTAATTAAACAGGACTTTCCCTTTGTGAACCCATGTTGATTGTGCCTGATGATTGCACTGTTCTTTAAATGCCTTTCAATAGCACCCAGTATGATCTTCAACATGGGTATGAACCCATGTTGACTGTGCCCTGTGCCAGACACAGACGGTTCCAGCAAGTTCAGCAATGGACCCATCGAAGACCAAAGCTGAGCCAATCAGCAAAGTCTGTGAAAAACAAGTGAAGTCTGGGCAAAACCCACTAGTTAGAGAGAGGAGGAGGAGAGAGAAAAGAGTGAGAAACAGCAGAAGGAACACCAGGTCTCAGGCTGCAGGGAGTGCCAAAGCCTTTCACTGGTAACAGACAGCAGTAGTGAGAGCGGCTGTGTGAGGTGTGACCAAGTAGATGATCCCAGAGTCCTGAGGGAATTGGCTGATGTAGTTGCCATGCCACTCTCCATGATATTTGAAAAGTCATGGCAGTCAGGTGAAGTCCCTGGGGACTGGAAAAAGGGAAACATTGCACCCATTTTTAAAAAGGGTAGGTAGGAAGGAGGGAACTACTGACCTGTCAGCCTCACCTCTGTGCCTGGGAAGATCATGGAACAGATCCTCCTAGAAGCTATGCTGAGGCACATGGAGGACAGGGAGGTGATTGGAGACAGCCAGCATGGCTTCACCAAGGGCAAGCCCTGCCTGACCAACCTAGTGGCCTTCTACGATGGAGTGACTACATCAGTGGACAAGGGAAGAGCTATGGATGTCATCTATCTGGACTTCTGCAAGGCCTTTGACACAGTCCCTCACAACATCCTTCTCTCTAAATTGGAGAGATATGGATTTGATGGGTGGACTGTTCGGTGGATGAGAAATTGGTTGGATGGCCGCATCCAGAGGTGTGTGAGCCAGCACAGGCAGGACGCAGGAACAACCACAAAACCATGGATGAAATGCAAAGGGTAAATTTATTTTTGATACCTCGCCAACCGGGGAATCCCTGAAGCAGCACCGAGGCAGACAAGTGCGGACGTGGGCACCGCAGAGCTCGGTCCATGCTAGAGGATCACCGAACCTGCTGTTTTTGCCTATATATCAGGGATTCACGCAGATGTAGTTTACCACTGTGCTTTGATCTAGCAAGGCAGGAATCTCAAGCATGTTCGATAGGGGGCTACTAAGTCTATCACAGGCCTATGTTGTCTAAACACAGATGTTCTACTTGTCAAACACACAAGACTAAACAATGATTAGTATGGTATATGTGTTTTTCTACACCCCAGCTGCAAGTCACTTGAGCGTGTTTACAATCCTCCTAGCCAATCTTCTGTTATTTTCCCAGAAGAGGGTAGTGGTCAACGGCTCAACGTCCAGATGGAGATCGGTGACAAGTGGTGTCCCTCAGGGGTCCATATTGGGACCAGTACTGTTTAATATCTTCATCAATGACATAGACAGTGGGATCAAGTGCACCCTCAGCAAGTTTGCGGACGACACCAAGCTGAGTGGTGCGGTGGACACGCCTGAGGGATGGGATGCTATCCAGAGGGACCTGGACAAGCTCGAGAAGTGGGCCTGTGTGAACCTCATGAGGTTCAACAAGGCCAAGTGCAGGGTCCTGCACCTGGGTCGGGGCAATCCCCAGTATCAATACAGGCTGGGGGATGAAGGGATTGAGAGCAGCCCTGAAGAGAAGGACTTCGGGGTACTGGTGGATGAAAAGCTGGACATGAGACGGCAATGTGCGCTCGCAGCCCAGAAAACCAACCGTATCCTGGGCTGCATCAAAAGAAGCGTAGCCAGCAGGTCGAGGGAGGTGATTCTGCCCCTCTGCTCTGGTGAGGCCCCACCTGCAGTACTGTGTCCAGCTCTGGAGCCCTCATTACAGGAAAGACATGGACCTGTTGGAGTGGGTCCAGAGGAGGGTCACAAAAATGACTAGAGGGATGGAACACCTCTCCTATGAAGAAAAGCTGAGAGAGTTGGGATTGTTTAGCCTGGAGAAGAGAAGGCTCCGGGGAGACCTTATTGCAGCCTTTCAATACTTAAAGGGGGCTTATAAGAAAGATGGGGACAAACTTTTTAGTAGGGCCTCTTGCAATAGGACAAGGGATAAACGTTTTAAACTGAAAGAGGATAGACTTAGTCTAGGTATAAGGAAAAAATGTTTTACAACGAGGGTGATGAAACACTGGAACAGGTTGCCCAGAGAGGTGGTAGATGCCCCATCCCTGGAAACATTCAAGGTCAGGCTGGACGGGGCTCTGAGCAACCTGATCTAGTTGAGGATGTCCCTGCTCATTGCAGGGGCGGGGGGGGGGTTGGACTAGATGATGACCTTTAAAGGTCCCTTCCAACCCAAACTATTCTATGATTCTAGGAGAGAATGAACTTTGGAAACAACAGTGCATTAAGTATGAAGGATAATCAATATGCACAAGAGTATACCATAATGAAAGAAATCTGATACAGTCCTCAGGGTTCCCTTCAATTAAGAATACTCTTAACTGAGCTCTTCCTTTTCAATGATGTCTTAACTGTTTTCTGCTCTTTGCTCACAATATTAAGCCTGAACTTATAAACACTCAGATTAATGCTAGAGGTTTGCAAAGCATTTCCCCCCACACATGCTTATCGAAATATTGAGATATTTATTGACTGATTGCAATCACTTGAAAGTAGTAAAAAAAATCTTTTTATGAAATGTCTATGAGTGACATTATTGGTGTAAACACAATAAAGCCATCTGTACTATAATTAAATCTGATTTGTTAATAACACATTTCATCTTCACCATTCATAATCCAATAGTACTTGACAATGCTAAGATCACTCAACATAGGGAATACAGATGCTTATATCGCGTAACTTATCAATGAATTTGAAGCCTTCCTGGTTTGAACATTTCCACATTTAGTACAAAGTATTGATCAACTGGTGAAAAAAAACAGATCAAATGACTATTATATTTGTCAGTTGGTTTCACAACATAATTTAAAGTATGTGCAAAAATTCCTTAAGCTGCGCTGAAAGTCTTAATAGGCAATATATTATGCATCCCACGAGCTTGAGGGCTATGAAGTCTGATTATAAGGTTTTAGGTTAATGGAGGCAAATTAAATGAAACTTCATGACTTCAATGAGCACGCTATGATATTGCATGAGAGTGCTCCTCACCTGCTGCAGTACATACATTTCTCTCAATGTCATTAATCTTCTGTGGAGCTCTACTAGTTCTATGTCTAGAAACAACACCACCCCCCCCATAAACAACTTGTTAATCAAGTCATATCTGTATATTTTAAAATCTCCAGACTTTCTTCAAAAACAATACAAATAAAATCTCATTTTAAGCCTCACTTGAGCTAAATATCCTTAATAGATTGGTTTTCTTTTGTTAAATTCAACTATATTTTCTATAAGTTCTCTGGGGTTTGTTGTGTTTTTTATTTTTTTGTGTTTCTTTTTTAGTAGAACACCTAATAGTGAAACCCTTAAGGTACTGCTTTAGAAGTACTAAGCTACCCTATGCAAGTTATTCTGTCAGGGTGTCCTGGTTGTGGCTGGGATAGGGTTAATTTTCACCAGAAGCTGGCCAGGGTCTCTTCTATACCATGTGACCGTCATGCTCATTATATAGAGGGGGACAGCACCAGGGGTGGGATCACTGCTTGGGAGTGGGCTGGGCATCTGGCTCGGGGGATCGACCTGCTGCTCAGGAGCACCCTAAGTACACTCTGTTGTTGGTATTGTTGGGGTTTCTTGTTTGTTTGTTTTCTTTTCCTTTGTTGTCAGGTTAAACTGTTGTTGTTGTTAACCCATGAGTTTTGCCTTTCTTTTTCCTGATTCTCTCCCCCATCCCACTGGGAGGCGGGGGGGCGAGTGAGTGGCCACATGGCACTCAGGTTCTGGCTGGGTCTAAACCATGACACAGGGATTCAAAAGACTTTCAGGTAGCTGTACTTGAATTTTATTATGATAAGAACACATAATTAACCAATGAGGATAAACCAATTCTTACAGAGGAAGTGGAATAATTGCTAGGAGCTTTTTAATTGAAATCATATCATATTTTTAAGATTCACAGAAATATATTTTAAAGAATTCCAGGAGTTCAGAATACAGCCACTTTTCTGTGGTAAATGCTAACTCTCACTTTAACATCTGTCTAGCTAGTGTGTTAAATCACACTGCCATTTCTCAGTATGTAGCCCTTGGAAAAGAACATGGAAATTATTTTTTTATCGACTGATGGCCTGGCACTTCAACTGTGAAGTCTCCTATGCAAAAATCATCACTTATTTGTTCTGGAAAGCACTATGCAAATTTACAGTGGAGCATAAATAAAATAGGTGGCAGATACCCATCTAGTGACATTTGCATAAACTATTGAGGGGAAAGTGCTTTCAGAATAGGTGGGGTGAAGAAAAATTAAAAAGTGCTCTGCACTTAAAGGAACTGAAAGTAAAGACGTATTAACTATTGAGCTGTCCTTCTGTATCAAAAAATACTGCTATTTCAGCTAGGTATGTAAATAATACATTAATTCAATATAACTTTCTAAATTAGCTTATTGCTCTCATTCACATTTACCTTATCACAGTCACCATTCTTTGTTTACCAGATTTACTTTGCTTTATTGCACATTTTACTTCTAGAATCTGGAAAAGAAAGAAAATCCTGTGAACATCAAACCTGCCATTGGCCTATATGAACAATTGTATCAGAAAAATCCTGCTGTTACTTAAAAACACAAGGAAAATAACGTCTGGAGAAAACCACACTCAAGCCTCACAACTGAGCTTGCACATTCTTTAACCTATACAACCTATGCATATCTTTTGGGAAAACACAACTTACGGTGAGGTGCTACTGATATTACCGATTCTTAAAGGAATAAAATTTACATCATTTTAAGACTTCCTTGACACTTTTTCTTATGTCCTTCCTTTGGATGCTGGTAAGATTAGAGGTCTAATTTTGAAGATATGAAGCGATGCTAAGGCACAGCCCACACAGTCCAGTCCCTTTGATGTGCTGCATGATCAGTTTGGGTTTTCCTATGCTTCATCCAATACTGAAGCACAGATATCCCTAGAAAAAAGAGCATGTCAAACAATCAGAACACAATGCTTAATATGAAAATTTCAGGACTTCAGTAAGGAATCTTTAGGGAAAGGAAGCTAGAGGTAGTATTAAAAAAACAAAAGTCATTCCTAACCTGGAATACAGCCAGTTCTTTTGAAAAAAAACAAGAGAAGACAAATGGTCATAAAAGTTGGAGATTTCTGATTTATATCTTCTTTAAAAAAGACTGTCATCAAAAGCATGATTTTCTCCAAAACTACCATGGATAGTCACAACAGACCATTGAGGGAGAGGGAGCAGCTGGAGTGGGGCTGCAGTCTTGGGGGCACATATGTCCAGGTGCCAGCAACTGAGGAGAATGGGATCCAGGGGCAGCTGAACTGGCAGAAAGGAACACTTCGGAGCAGATATCCACACTGCAGCTTGTGGAGGACACTATGCCAGAGCAGGCTTCTGGCAGGAACTGTGGCCCATGGAGAGGAGCCCATGCAGGAGCAAGTTTTCTAGCAGGAACTGCAGCCCGTAGGGGACTCATGCTGGAGCAGTCTGTTCCTGAAGGACTGTACCCCGTGGAATGGATCCACGCTTGAGCAGTTCTCGAAGAACTGGAGCCCGTGGGAAGGACCACATTGGAGAAGTTTGTGAAGAACTGTCTCCTGTGGGAGGGACCCAACAATGGAGAAGGGGAAAAGTGTGAGGAAGGAGTGGCAGAGATGAAGTGTTATGAACTGACTGCAATCCCCATTCTCCATCCACTCTGCACCACTCAGGAGGAGAGGAGGAGGCAGAAGAGTTGGGAATGCAGGAGTGAAGCTGAGCCTGGGAAGAAGGGTAGTGGGTGTGACTGTTCACTCAACTCCTACTCAGATTTTGCTAACCCAGATCATGCTAAGGCCTGATGTATGCTGGGAGCAGCACCATTAGGTCAAAGGGAGAGCACCAGGTAGGCAGGACAGGTGGCCAGAAAGAGCTAAAGAGCCATTATGCAGCCATTATCACCTGCAAATTGCTGTCTCCTGCAGCCATTATCTTTTGTCTGGCAATTTCCTCAGAATCCACTAACTTATGGAAATGGATAGACCAAACCTCCAAGCTGGAGGGTATAAAACATCAGCTTATCCCAAAAGGCTTTTGAAGCGGATCCAACAGCAGCTGGACTGCTGAGGCTTTCATGCTTCCCGGTGCGATAAAGGGGACATACACACTGAGACTGAGGAGGAAGGATGAGCACTCTCACCGTCGGCTAGGTAACTAATTCTTTCTGGGAATTAGCAGCTGGGAGAAGTCTCACAATCACTAGCCCTTGTTCTTGTGGGGGACTTCAACTTGCCAGATGTCTGCTGGAAATACAATGCAGCAGTGAGGAAACAGAGGAAACATTCTAGGAGGTTCCTGGAGTGTGTGGAAGATAACTTCCTCACACAGCTGGTGAGGCAGCCAATGAGGGAAGGCGCCTTGCTGGACCTGTTGTTTGTGAACAGGGAAAGACTTGTGGGTGATGTGACAGTTGGAGGCCGTCTTGGGCATAGCAATCATGAAACTATAGAGTTTTTGATTCTTGGAGAAGTAAGGAGGGGAGTCACCAGAACTGCTACCTTGGACTTCCAGAGGGCAAACTTTGGCCTGTTTAGGAGACTGGTTGACAGAGTCCCTTGGGAGGCAGCCCTGAAGGGCAAAGGAGTCCAGGAAGACTGGACATTCTTCAAGAAAGAACTTTTAAAGGCACAGGAGCAGGCTGTCTCCATGTGCCAAAAGATGAGCCAGCGGGGAAGAAGACCAGCCTGGCTGAACAGAGAGCTTTAGCTGGAACTCAGGAAAAAAAAGAGAGTTTATGACCTTTGGAGGAAGGGGCAGGCAACTCAGGAGGACTACAAGGATGTTGTGAGGTTATGCAGGGAGAAAATGAGAAGGGCCAAAGCCCAACTATAACTTAATCTGGCTACTGTCGTGAAAGACAACAAAAAGTGTTTCTATAAATACATTAGCAACAAAAGGAGGGCGAAGGAGAATCTGCCTCCTTTATTGGATGTGGGGGGAAACATAGCGTCAAGGGACGAGGAAAAGGCTGAGGTACTTAATGCCTTCTTTGCCTCAGTCTTTAACAGCAAGGGAAGTTGCTCTCTGGGCACCCAGTCCCCTGAGCTGGAAGACGGGGACGGGGAGCAGAATGAAGCCCCCATAATCCAAGGGGAAATGGTCAGTGACCTGCTATGCCACCTGGGCACACACAAGTCTATGGGGCCAGATGGGATCCACCCAAGGGTACTGAGGGAGCTGGCGGCAGTGCTCACCAAGCCACTCTCCATCATTTATCAGCAGTCCTGGCTAACCGGGGAGGTCCCAGTTGACTGGAGGCTGGCAAATGTGACGCCTATCTACAAGGAGGGCCGGAAGGAGGATCTGGGGAACTACAGGCCTGTCAGCCTGACCTTGGTGCCGGGGAAGGTTATGGAGCAGGTCATCTTGAGTGCCATCACGTGGCATGTACGGGACAACCAGGCGATCAGGCCCAGTCAGCATGGGTTTATGAAAGGCAGGTCCTGCTTGACTAACCTGATCTCCTTCTATGACAAGGTAACCTGCTTAGTGGATGAGGGAAAGGCTGTGGACGTTGTCTACCTGGACTTTACTAAAGCCTTTGACACCGTCTCCCACAGCATCCTCCTGGAGAAACTGGCTGCTCATGGCTTGGATGGGCATATTCTGCACTGGGTAAAAAACAGGCTGGATGGCTGGGCCCAAAGAGTTGTGGTGAATGGAGTTAAATGCAGTTGGAGGCCGGTCACAAGTGGTGTTCCCCAGGGCTCAGTACTGGGGCCAGTTCTCTTTAATGTCTTTATCAATGATCTGGATGAGGGGATCGAGTGCACCCTCAGTAAGTTTGCAGACGACACCAAATTGGGAGGGAGTGTTGATCTGCTTGAGGGCAGGCAGGCGCTACAGTGGGATCTGGACAGGCTGGATTGATGGGCCGAGGCCAATGGCATGAGATTCAACAAGGCCAAGTGCCGGGTCCTGCACTTGGGTCACAACAACCCCAGGCAACGCTACAGGCTTGGGGAGGAGTGGCTGGAAAGCTGCCCCGAGGAAAAGGACTTGGGGGTGTTGGTCGACAGCTGGCTGAATATGAGCCAGCAGTGTGCCCAGGTGGCCAAGGCAGCCAACGGCATCCTGGCCTGTATCAGAAATAGTGTGGCCAGCAGGAGTAGGGAAGTGATCGTCCCCCTGTACTCAGTGCTGGTGAGGCCGCACCTTGAATACTGTGTTCACTTTTGGGCCTCTCACTGCAAGAAAGACATTGAAGTGCTGGAGCGTGTCCAAAGAAGGGCAAGGAAGCTGGTGAAGGGTCTAGAGCACAAGTCCTATGAGGAGCGGCTGAGGGAACTGGGGTTATTTAGTCTGGAGAAAAGGAGGCTGAGGGGAGACCTTATTGCTCTCTACAACTACCTGAAAGGAGGTTGTAGAGAGATGGGTATCAATCTCTTCTCCCAAGTAACAGGCGATAGGACAAGAGGAAATGGCCTCAAGTTGTGCCAGGGGAGGTTTAGATTGGATATTCGTAAAAATTTCTTCACTGAAAGGCTTATCAAGCATTGGAACAGGCTGCCTGGGGAAGTAAGTGGTTGAGGCACCATCCCTGGAGGTATTTAAAAGACATGTAGATATGGTGCTTAGGGACGTGGTTTAGTGGTGGACTTGGTAGTGATAGGTTAACGGTTGGACTTGATGATCTTGGAGGTCTTTTCCAACCTAAACGATTCTATGATTCTGCCTTGCCTCCCCTATGTGAAGTTCAGTTGCAGGCTGAAGCAGAGCTTGCTGTGAGCCACGTGGTCCTGGGGCACAGGGCCTTCCATAGGGTGGAAGTCTCAAAAGTCCATAGTCATTCCAAAGTATAGCTGGGAGAAGCAAATGTAGCTCTGCTGCTGCAAAGGGAATATCTGCATTGGTGTTCTCCAAGCTGGGAGTTGTGGTACTGTTGCTTAAGGTCTTGGTGTATGTCCTGGTTTAGGCCAGGACAGAGCTAGTTTTGTTTTCAGCAGCTTCTGTGTTTTGGCTTTAGTGTGAGAAGAACGGTGATAGCACACTGATGTTGCTGGTTGCTGCTGAACGACCAAGGACATTTTGCTGTTTCCCAGGTTCTGCTAACATGCAGATGCAAAACTTGGGAGGGGTAGAGACAGGATAGTTGATCCAAACTGGCCAAAGAGAGTATTCCATACCATAGACGTCATGCCTGATATAAGTGAGGGTCGGTCGCTGGGCCACTAGTCTTTTGGGCTTTTGAGGCTTTTGAGACCTTTAACTTGCCCTAATCGTTAAGCTTCCCTTCAGGTTGCTTTTTGTTTCCCTATTTTTACCTTTTTGTTTTTCGTTCGTTCGGCTGTTTGTTCCCTCGCCTGCTTTCCCTGGAACTTGCTGTTCTGGGATAGCTGGGGGGGGAAACCCCTGCTCCCTGCCTGCTGCTCGGGATGGGCTGTATCAGTCGTCGGGGGGTGAGAAATTGTGTATCGTTTGTTTTATATATTCTATTATCCTTGTATATATTATCATTATTAATATATTTTCATATTTTTCCTTTGCTGTCCTGGTGAGCTGTTTTTATCTCAACCCGTGAGTTTTCCTTTCTCTCCAATTCTCCTCCCCACCCCAGCGGGGAGTGGGGGAGTGAGCGAGCGGCTGCGTGGTATTGGGTTACAATTTGGGGTTAAACCACGACAGTCCTTTTTGGCGCCCAATGTGGGGCTCGAGAGGGGTCCGGCTAGCTCAGCTGAGAGAGCATCAGATTGAGGGTCCAGGGTTTAAAGCCCCTGATCAGGCTCAAAGGGTTGAGATAACAACAGACTTGAGCAGAGTGTGTTAAAACAATTTGAAATAAGCATCCATTGTATTACTTTAATTGCCGCTGGTCACAATGTTGTTTGAATTGTTTACAGAGTGCTTCTCAGAGTTGTATCGTGTATCACCTTACTGTATGCTGTTTGTCACTGTTTATGCATGGTTTGTTACCTCTGGCCTTTGGGTTAGGTTTATTGCTTCGGTGTGTGGTTTAGCACTGGCTTATGGCATGGTAAAATCATTGGTGTTTAGACCAGTTTACTACCTGTATTCATATACGATGGGGGAGGCGATGTGCAGAACGAAGCGTCACCAACAGTTACAGCTCCGTACTTTGGGAGTAATCTGGTGGGGACTATCAGTAATTATTCCTTTATTTTTTCCTTCCCGGGGGGTCAACAGGGGGAAACTTCCTCCTTTGCTTTCTCTCTCCCCTCCTGGGTAAAAATGCCTTCCTTTGATTTCTCGTGGCCCTCCTGGTTAGTTACGGGAGTTTCTGAAAACTTGGAATACTTTTGGGATGTTCGGACCGGCTTGCTACTCCTAGTACTAGGAATACAGTTGTGTCAAATCTTGCTTAAGGTCAGAAGCCGGTGCAGGCGTAGGCGCAAGGCCATCCCAGCTCCCTGCTACAGCCCCTGCGGCCGCGCCGTCCCCCGCCACGGGCGCCGCGGCCGCCCCACGCTCCGCTATGGGCACGGGGGCTGCTCCGCTCCTCCCCACACGGGCACCGCGGCTGCCCCGGTCCCGATCCCCGCCGCAGGCACCGCGGCCGCCCCAGGTCCCGCCAGGGCCCCCGCGACCGTCCCAGCCCCTGCTGCGGCCCCCGCGGCCGTGTCACCCCCCCGCTATGGGCGCTGCAGCTGCTGCACCCCCCGCCGCGGCCACCGCTGCTGCCCCAACTCTCGTTGCAGGCACCGCGGCTGCTCCAACCCTCCCCGCGGGTATCGCGGTTGCCCCAATCGCTGCTACGGGCCATGGGCGCTGCAGCTGCTCCACCCCCGCGGCCGTTCCAACCCCTGCTATGGGCATCGCTGCTGCCCCGGTCCCTGCCACGGGCACCGCGGCCGTTCAAGCCCCAGCTATGAGCACCGTGGCTGCTGTGACAGGCACTGCAGATCCACCCGTGCCGGTATCAGTTGCCCCTATACAAAAGAAGAGAAGCACAAAGAAATCAGATCTCATCCCGAAAGATGAGGATGAACCAGGGACATCACAAGAACAGGGAGAGGCAGACTCAGAGATAATCACCCGACCCCTATCCCTGACTGAGCTGCGAGATATCCGAAAAGATTACAGCTGTAATCAAGGTGAGCAGCTTGTCACCTGGCTGCTCCGATGCTGGGACAAGGGGGCCAGTAGCCTGGAACTAGAGGGCAGGGAAGCCAGGCAGATGGGATCCTTGTCTAAGGAAGCGGCCATTGACAGGGCAGTTGGAAGAGAGGCAGAAGCCCGCAGTCTCTGGAGGAGACTCCTGTCAGGTGTGAGGGACAGGCATTTCTTTAAGGAAGACATTATATGCCACCCAGACAAGTGGACCAGTATGGAGGGAGGTATTCAGTTTCTGAGGGAATTAGCTGTGCGGGAATTGATTTATCGTGACCTGGATGACCCGCAGACACCCGTAGATCCAGATGAGGTCCAATGTACCCGACCCATGTGGTGGAAGTTTTTACATAGTGCACCATCATCGTATGCCAACTCATTGGCAACAATGGGTTGGAAAGACGATGAGGCACCACCAGTGCGTGCAGTGGCTAACCAACTCTGACAGTATGAAGACAATATCTCTTCCTCCTTACGGGCCTGTGTCTCGGCTGTGGAAAAACTGGCCGAAAGAATGTGCCAGGGAGTTTTGGGAACTCAAAGAGGATAGGTCCTTCTTGCCACCTGTACAGACCAGTATCTCAGCTGTTAGGAGAAAATTTTCACCTGCTCAAGAGAAACGGTACATACGGCGAGGTACCCTGTGGTTTTACCTCCGTGACCATGGAGAGGACATGAGAAAGTGGGATGGAAAACCCACCTCAACCCTAGAGGCAAGGGTACGTGAGTTGAAAAAGAAAACAGCTACAAATAAGGGTTCTTCCAGGAAAAGTGCTGCTCCAGTCTCCAGTGGGCAGTTCCCCAGATGGGGTAGAAGGGCTTCTGATTCGTATTTACAAGAAATGAGAAACAGGGATGAGATTCAACCCCATGTGTCCCACACGAACCCATTGGTTGATAGCGGGTATTATAATCAGAATTAGAGGGGCCCTGCCTCCAGCCAGGTGGAGGAGAGGGACAACCGAGTTTACTGGACTGTGTGGATTCGATGGCCTGGCACATCAGCCCCCCAGAAGTACAAGGCTCTAGTGGACACTGGTGCACAGTGCACCCTAATGCCATCGAACTATAGAGGGGTCGAACACATTTCTATTTCTGGAGTAACAGGGGGGACCCAAGAGTTAACTTCATTGGAGGCCGAAGTGAGCCTAACTGGGAACAAGTGGCAAAGGCACCCCATTGTGACTGGCCCGGATGCTCCGTGCATCCTTGGCATAGACTACCTCAGGAGAGGGTATTTCAAGGACCCAAAAGGGTACTGGTGGGCTTTTGGTATAGCTGCTGTGGAGACAGAGGACATTAAGCAGCTGTCCACCTTGCCCGGTCTTTCAGAGGATCCTTCCATTGTGGGGTTGCTGAGGGTCAAAGAGCAACAGGTACCAATTGCTACCACAACAGTGCACCGACAGCAGTATCGCACCAACCGAGACTCCCTGACCCCTATCCATAAAATGATTCGTCGACTGGAAAGCCAGGGAGTGATCAGCAAGACTCGCTCACCCTTTAATAGTCCTATATGGCCAGTGCGGAAACCTAACGGAGAATGGAGATTAACAGTGGACTATTGTGGCCTGAATGAAGTCAAGCCACCACTGAGTGCTGCCGTGCCGGACATGCTAGAACTTCAGTACGAACTGGAGTCCAAGGCAGCCAAGTGGTATGCTACCATTGACATTGCTAATGCGTTTTTCTCAATCCCTTTGGCAGCAGAGGGCAGGCCACAATTCGCTTTCACTTGGAGGGGCGTCCAATACACCTGGAATCGACTGCCCCAGGGGTGGAAACACAGCCCTACCATTTGCCATGGACTGATCCAGACTGCACTGGAAAAGGGTGGAGCTCCAGAACACCTGCAATACATTGATGACATCATCGTGTGGGGCAATACAGCAGCAGAAGTTTTTGAGAAAGGAGAGAAAATAATCCAAATCCTTCTGAAAGCTGGTTTTGCCATAAAACGAGGTAAGGTCAAAGGACCTGCACAGGAGATCCAGTTTCTAGGAATAAAATAGCAAGATGGACATCATCAGATCCCAATGGATGTGATCAATAAGATAACAGCAATGTCTCCACCAACTAACAAAAAGGAAACCCAAGCTTTCTTAGGCGTTGTGGGTTTCTGGAGAATGCATATTCCAAATTACAGTTCTATTGTAAGCCCTCTCTATGAAGTGACCTGAAAGAAGAACGATTTTAAATGGAGCCCTGAGCAACGACAAGCCTTTGAACAAATTAAACAGGAGATAGGTCATGCAGTGGCCCTTGGACCAGTTCGGGCAGGGCAAGATGTTAAAAATGTGCTCTACACCGCAGCCGGGGAGAACGGCCCTACCTGGAGCCTCTGGCAGAGAGCACCAGGGGAGACTCGAGGTCGACCCCTAGGGTTTTGGAGCCAGGGATACAGAGGATCTGAGGCCCGCTATACTCCAACTGAAAAAGAGATCTTGGCAGCATATGAAGGGGTTCGAGCTGCTTCTGAAGTGATTGGCACTGAAGAACAGCTCCTCCTGGCACCCCGACTGCCGGTGCTGGGCTGGATGTTCAAAGGGCGAGTTCCTTCTACACATCATGCCACCGATGCCACATGGAGCAAGTGGGACGCACTGATCTCACAACGAGCTCGAATAGGAAACCCCAGTCGCCCAGGAATTCTGGAAGTGATCACGGACTGGCCAGAAGTCAAAGATTTCGGAATGTCACCAGAGGAGGAGGTGACACGTGCTGAAGAGGCCCCACCGTATAATGAACTGCCAGAAGACGAAAAACGATATGCCCTGTTCACTGATGGGTCCTGTCGTATTGTAGGAAAACATCGAAGATGGAAAGATGCCGTATGGAGTCCTACACGAAGAATTGCAGAAGCCACTGAAGGACAAGGTGAATCAAGTCAGTTTGCAGAGGCGAAAGCCATCCAGCTGGCTTTAGATATTGCTGAGCGAGAAAAGTGGCCAAAGCTCTCCCTCTATACTGACTCATGGATGGTAGTGAATGCTCTGTGGGGGTGGTTACAACAATGCAAGCAGAGCAACTGGCAGCGCAGAGGCAAACCCATTTGGGCTGCCGAACTGTGGCAAGATATTGCTGCCCGGGTAGAGAAGCTGGTTGTAAAAGTACATCACGTAGATGCCCACGTACCCAAGAGTCGGGCCACTGAGGAACATCAAAGCAACCAGCAGGTGGATCAGGCTGCTAGGATTGAAGTGGCACAGGTGGATCTGGACTGGCAACATAAAGGTGAATTATTCCTAGCTTGGTGGGCCCATGACACCTCAGGCCATCAGGGAAGAGATGCAACATAGAGATGGGCTCGTGATCAAGGGGTGGACTTGACCATGGACACTATCGCACAGGTTATCCATGAGTGTGAAACATGCGCTGCAATCAAGCAAGCCAAGTGGTCAAACCCTCTCTGGTATGGGGGATGATGGTTGAAATATAAATATGGGGAGGCCTGGCAGATTGACTATATCACACTCCCACAGACCCGCCAAGGCAAGCGCCATGTGCTCACAATGGTGGAAGCAAGCACCGGATGGCTGGAAACATATCCCGTGCCCCATGCCACCGCCCGGAACACCATCCTGGGCCTTGAGAAGCAAGTCTTATG
Source organism: Phoenicopterus ruber ruber (assembly GCA_009819775.1). Taxonomy (NCBI): domain Eukaryota; kingdom Metazoa; phylum Chordata; class Aves; order Phoenicopteriformes; family Phoenicopteridae; genus Phoenicopterus; species Phoenicopterus ruber. Next base: position 5,676,568 of record CM020247.1, on the reverse strand, counting down.
GTGACATGGCACCCCAGAAAGGATTGAGTCAGACAATGGGACTCATTTCCAAAACAATCTCATAGACACCTAGGCCAAAGAGCATGGCATTGAGTGGGTGTATCACATCCCCTATCATGCACCAGCCTCCGGGAAAATCGAACGATACAATGGACTGCTGAAAACTACACTGAGAGCAATGGGTGGTGGAACCTTCAAACATTGGGATACACATTTAGCAAAAGCCACCTGGTTAGTTAACACTAGGGGATCCACCAATCGAGCTGGCCCTGCCCAGTCAAAACCTTTACGTACTGTAGAAGGAGACAAAGTTCCTGTGGTGCATGTAAAAAACATGCTGGGGAAGACAGTCTGGGTTATTCCTGCCTCGGGCAAAGGCAAACCCATCCGTGGGATTGCTTTCGCTCAAGGGCCTGGATGCACTTGGTGGGTAATGCAGGAGGATGGAGAAGTCCGATGTGTACCTCAAGGAGATCTGATTTTAGGTGAAAATAGCCAATAGTCTGAACTGTATGATGTTAATTGCTATAATATACTGCATATAATCATTTATGTTATGTATATATTGTATATAATCATTTCTATAGTTGTGTTCTATATCAAAGGTATTACAGGGAGAATCACCCGACTCAATGAAGAGCGAACTCTGATGAAACCGAGCAAAGTGTGGCAGTGATGGACTGACTTCAACAACTGGCGCACAGTCGGGATCAACACCTTCGACCTGCTGACTGCAGACAAGCTACACCAGCCGTGCCAGATACTCTGACTATAAGTTCCAGATGCAGCATGCAACAATCCGACACTGCACACCATCTCTCCTGTCCTGAGAGACTGTTAAGACAGATGCAACCCAAGATCGTGGACTAAATGAACTCAATAGACATTTTGGAGGGATGGTCCATAGACTAAGGGAATGATGTCTGTGTGTATATATTAAAGACAAAAAGTGGCAGTGATTAACTGGAAAGTGAGAGACCTGAGCATAACGTAAATGGTATGGAATAAGGGGTGGATACTGTCCTGGTTTAGGCCAGGACGGAGCTAGTTTTGTTTTCAGCAGCTTCTGTGTTTTGGCTTTAGTGTGAGAAGAACGGTGATAGCACACTGATGTTGCTGGTTGCTGCTGAACGACCAAGGACATTTTGCTGTTTTTCCAGGTTCTGCTAACATGCAGATGCAAAACTTGGGAGGGGTAGAGACAGGATAGTTGATCCAAACTGGCCAAAGAGAGTATTCCATACCATAGACGTCATGCCTGATATAAGCAAGGGTCGGTCGGTGGGCCACTAGTCTTTTGGGCTTTTGAGGCTTTTGAGACCTTTAACTTGCCCTAATCGTTAAGCTTCCCTTCAGGTTGCTTTTTGTTTCCCTATTTTTACCTTTTTGTTTTTCGTTCGTTCGGCTGTTTGTTCCCTCGCCTGCTTTCCCTGGAACTTGCTGTGCTGGGATAGCTGGGGGGGGAACCCCTGCTCCCTGCCTGCTGCTCGGGATGGGCTGTATCAGTCGTCGGGGGGTGAGAAATTGTGTATCGTTTGTTTTATATATTCTATTATCCTTGTATATATTATCATTATTATCATTATTAATCTATTTTCATATTTTTCCTTTGCTGTCCTGGTGAGCTGTTTTTATCTCAACCCGTGAGTTTTCCTTTCTCTCCAATTCTCCTCCCCACCCCAGCGGGGAGTGGGGGAGTGAGCGAGCGGCTGCGTGGTATTGGGTTACAATTTGGGGTTAAACCACGACAGTGTAGTAGCAGCCTGTTACTTTCCAGAACTACTTTTCTTACTGTTTTTACTGCAACCCTTTCCTTCCTGGGTAGGAATCTGAGGTGGAGAGCGTGCATCTGACCAGCACAGGTTCAGATCCTACCAACTGTGCCAGATGTCAGAGGAAAATATATCATGCCAGATCCAGCAGCCTGAGACAGGTGGGGCTGCTGCTACTCCATGTCCTCAGGTCCAACTAGTAGCAAGGCTGAAGATGTGTTCCCAGCAGGCACACAGGGCACACATATACAGTACATATATACATACATATATACATGGCTGGCCACACAAATCACAGACAGACACTCAGAGCACTCACACAAACATAGACAGCAGCAATGACTGAGCAGGATGGAGGTCTGCTAGTGAGCATATATATATAAAAAAATATATCCATATGTACAAGATGGATCCCTCCAGCAGCTAGGCTCAGACACTCACTCTGCCCAGTAGCTCATCCTTGGATCCCAGCCTCCCCAGTTGCTGGCACCTGGATATCCGATCCCCTGAGGCCACAGCCCAGCTCCAGTTGCTGGTACAGACCGTTGCATACACACACACTCAACTGTCCAGGCCTTTTCAGGTCCCCATAGCCAATGCCCCTGTGCTCTCACCCTTAGAGATACACAGGTGCTCTTACACCCAGAGCTGGCCCTTAGAGACCCACTCACCTCCTTGCTCCCAGACCACTCCCACCTGTTCACTGACTAGTCCATCTTGATTTTTGCTAGCGATCACACTCTCTCGCACACCCACACACACTCCCGTTTTTGGCACCATGGACACATGGGCCCTCCTAGCCGTGGTCTAACTCCAGTTGCTGGTACTCATACCCCCATACACACACATGCACACAAAATAGAGAGCCTCTTACCCAGGAAAAGTGTTAAAAATGAATTAAATAAGAAGATAGGACAGACTGCACTGATCAGGCCTCTTTATCCCCTTATCCCTCTGTTTTCCCACATTTGATCCTTCCCAAATCGCCTTTGGTTCTTCCCCATAACATGCCATAATAAGTTCTGTGCAATCCTGAACTGCTTTTCCCCTGCATCCCACCCCCTTAGTCTGAAAGGTGATCTGGAGAGCTGCTCCAGATGAATCATTTTGATGGATTTCACTCCTGGACAATGTTTGTATTACTCTGATTTGCTATATGACCTGTGCTGACACATTGTTTGGAGTAGTGCTGCTTCTGAATTGTCTAGCTTTGGATGGAGGAAAGAATTTAGGGCCTAGGGTGGGACAGGGGAATTGTTCCAAGAGTTCTGCAGGAGTGGAAGTAGGAGACATTAATCCCATAACAAAATGCATTCTGAGGATTGGCCAGGTTTCAAATCTGGCAGTTGATGGTGAAAGGTCTCAAGGGCAAGACTTACGAGGAGAGGCTGAGGTCACTTGGTTTGTTCAGCTTGGAGAAGAGAAGAATGAGGGGAGACCTCATCGCAGTCTACAACTTCCTCAAGGGGGGCAGCAGAGGGGGAGGTGCTGATCTCCTCTCTCTGGTGACCAGTGATAGGATACAAGGAAATGGAATGAAGCTGCGTCAGGGGAAGTTCAGATTGGACATTAGGAAAAGGTTCTTCACTGAGAGGGTGGTCAGTCACTGGAACAGGCTCCCCAGGGAAGTGGTCATGGCACCTAGCCTGTCAGAGTTCAAGGAGCGTCTCGACTGACGCTCTTAGTCATATGATTTAGTTTTAGGTAGCCCTGCGAGGAGCAGGGAGTTGGACTTGATGATCCTTATGGGTCCCTTCCAACTTGAGATATTCTATGATCCCTTTGTACCCAGGAAAGCTTTGTTTGTCAGGCTCTAACCAGCTCTAAATAACAGTATGGGCTATTATTTCCTACTTGGAGCAAAGGTGAATGTACAACACTATTAAATGTGAATAAGCTATTTACACAGTGAAGATTGAGCCCATTGATGCCTAAAGACTGAGGACAACGAGCCATATCACTTCATAATTTCATTCCCCCCGAAAAGTAGGGAAGTAATTATGGGAAATCATCATGGAAACACAGCCACACCATTTGCTATGTACTGATCCAGACTGCACTGGAAAAGGGTGGAGCTCCAGAACACCTGCAATACATTGATGACATCATCGTGTGGGGCAACACAGCAGCAGCAGTTTTTGAGAAAGGGGAGAAAATAATCCAAATTCTTCTGAAAGCTGGCTTTGCTATAAAACAAAGTAAGGTCCAAAGACCTGCACAGGAGATCCAGTTTCTAGGAATAAAATGGCAAGATGGATGTCATCAGATCCCGAAAGATGTGATCAACAAAATAGCAGCTATGTCTGCACCAACTAACAAAAAGGAAACCCAAGCTTTCTTAGGCGTTGTGGGTTTCTGGAGAATGCATATTCCAAATTACAGTTTCATTGTAAGCCCTCTCTATCAAGTGACCTGAAAGAAGAATGATTTTACATGGGGCCCTGAGCAACAACAAGCCTTTGAACAAATTAAACAGGAGATATAGTTCATGCAGTAGCCCTTGGGCCAGTCCGGGCAGGGCAAGATGTTAAAAATGTGCTCTACACCGCAGCTGGGGAGGATGGTCCCACCTGGAGCCTCTGGCAGAGAGCACCAGGGGAGACTCAAGGTTGACCCCTGGGGTTTTGGAGCCAGGGATATAGAGGATCTGAGGCCCGCTACACTCCAACTGAAAAAGAGATCTTGGCAGCATATGAAGGGGTTTGAGCTCCTTCAGAGGTGGTTGATACTGAAGCACAGCTCCTCCTGGCACCCCGACTGCCGGTGCTGGGCTGGATGTTCAAAGGGAGAGTCCCCTCTACACATCATGCCACCGATGCCACATGGAGTAAGTGGGTCACAATGATCACACAACGAGCTCGAATAGGAAACCCCAGTCGCCCAGGAATCTTGGAAGTGATCATGGACTGGCCAGAAGGCAAAGATTTTGGAATGTCGACAGAGGAAGAGGTGAGACGTGCTGAAGAGGCCCCACCGTATAATGAACTGCCAGAAAATGAGAAGGAATATGCCCTGTTCACTGATGGGTCCTGTCGTATTGTGGGAAAGCATCGAAGGTGGAAAGCTGCTGTGTGGAGTCCTACACGATGAGTTGCAGAAGCCACTGAAGGACAAGGAGAATCGAGTCAGTTTGCAGAGGTGAAAGCCATCCAGCTGGCTTTAGATATTGCTGAGCGAGAAAAGTGGCCAGTGCTCTATCTCTATACCGACTCCTGGATGGTGGCAAATGCCCTGTGGGGGTGGTTACAGCAATGCAAGCAGAGCAACTGGCAGCGCAGAGGCAAACCCATCTGGGCTGCCAAATTGTGGCAAGATATTGCTGCCCGGGTAGAGAAGCTGGTTGTAAAAGTACATCACGTAGATGCCCACGTACCCAAGAGTCGGGCCACTGAGGAACATCAAAGCAACCAGCAGGTGGATCAGGCTGCTAGGATTGAAGTGGCACAGGTGGATCTGGACTGGCAACATAAAGGTGAATTATTCCTAGCTTGGTGGGCCCATGACACCTCAGGCCATCAGGGAAGAGATGCAACATAGAGATGGGCTCGTGATCAAGGGGTGGACTTGACCATGGACACTATCGCACAGGTTATCCATGAGTGTGAAACATGCGCTGCAATCAAGCAAGCCAAGTGGTCAAACCCTCTCTGGTATGGGGGATGATGGTTGAAATATAAATATGGGGAGGCCTGGCAGATTGATTATATCACACTCCCACAGACCCGCCAAGGCAAGCGCCATGTGCTTACAATGGTGGAAGCAACCACGGGATGGCTGGAAACATATCCTGTGCCCCATGCCACCGCCTGGAACACTATCCTGGGCCTTGAGAAGCAAGTCTTATGGCAACATGGCACCCCAGAAAGGATTGAGTCAGACAACGGGACTCATTTCCGCAACAACCTCATAGACACCTGGGCCAAAGTGCATGGCATTGAGTGGGTGTATCACATCCCCTATCATGCGCCAGCCTCTGGGAAAACTGAACAATACAATGGACTACTGAAAACTACACTGAGAGCAATGGGTGGTGGGACCTTCAAACATTGGGATACACATTTAGCAAAAGCCACCTGGTTAGTTAACACTAGAGGATCTACCAATCGAGCTGGCCCTGCCCAATCAAAGCCTTTATGTACTGTAGAAGGGGATAAAGTTCCTGTAGTGCACATGAAGAATATGTTAGGGAAGACAGTCTGGGTCACTCCTGCCTCAGGCAAAGGCAAACCCATCCGTGGGATTGTTTTTGCTCAAGGGCCTGGGTGCACTTGGTGGGTGATGCGAAAGGATGGGGAAGTCCGATGTGTACCTCGAGGGGATTTGATTTTGGGTGAGAACAGCCAATGAATTAAACTGTATGATGTTAATTGCTATATAACCCTGTCACTGTATGTCATCTCTGTCATAGTTGGTATATGCCAGATCAATGATATTATAGCAAGAATTACCCAAATTAATAAAGAATGAACTATTGATAAAACTGAACAAAGTGCAGTGATAATGGAAGCAGAACTGGCTTTAGCAACCACAGACCGTGGACATGATACCCCAGCCGAGCCAGATACCACAACTGCAAGCTCCAGATGCAACATGCAACAATCCAACAGTACACACCATCCTCCCACTGCATCCAGTGTCACCTGCCGCACTGCACTGAGACCCAGCCCTGTTTCGCCGACCGAGCGAACTCCATGTCATCTCTTCTGCCCCAAGAGACTATCATGACAGATGGAGCCTAAAGTCATGGACTAAATGAACTCAATAGACACTTCAAAGGGATGGTGCATAGACTAAGGGAATGATGTCTCTGTGTATATATATATATATATAAAAAACAGGAAAAGTGGTGGTGATTAATTGGAAAGTGTAGGATCTGAGCGTGACGTATATGGTATAGAATAAGGGGTGGATAACGTCCTGGTTGCGGCTGGGATAGGGTTAATTTTCGCCAGAAGCTGGCTGGGGTCTATTCTATACCATATGACCGTCACACTCACTATATAGAGGGGGACAACCAGAGGAGCGGGGATCGCTGCTGGGGAATGGGCTGGGCGTTGGGCTCAGGGCGGGGAGCGACCGGGGAAGCATGCTAAGTACACTCTGTTGTTATTGTTAGGGTTTCTTGTTTGTTTGTTTTCTTTCCCTTTGTTGTACTCTTAAACTGTTGTTGTTGTTAACCCCACGAGTTTTGCCTTTCTTTGTCCTGGTTCTCTCCCCCTTCCCGCCGGGAGTGGGGGGTGAGTGAGCGACCGCGTGGCTCAGCCTCCCGCTGGGGCTAAACCATGACAGGACTCTGTGGTGGGTGGGTTCCTCAGTGGCTCAGTCACAGGGCTCAGAGTTTCAATGGAGACCTTTCCCAACAAATGATAGATGGGGCACACCTCATCTCTGTCCTCACACTCCTCTTCTCTCCCTTGACCCAGTTCACATGCCTACTCCTGGTCCTCATCCAGCCTACCCATGAACTTACTATTGCAGTTCTCTGTAGCACCCACTCAATGCTCCATGTTGGCCAGAGCAATACAGAACATAAACTGCACCTCCTCCCTTGTGTTGGGCATGGAGACAGGCAGGGGGGAGATAGGAGTTGTTGCTACAAATACTCTTTGGCACCCACCTAGATTAGAACATAACCAGGCTCTGCGGGACAGAAGCAGAGCTTTGACAACAAAGGTCCTTACAGCCATCTTCTGTCACCATGTGAACACAGAGGTGCTGGTCTACCATGCCTGGGTGCAGACTAAGTGTAAAATAAAATGACTCTGCAGTGTAAGTAAAATTTACCCCAGAAATCACTGAATTGAGTCTTTCTCCCGGGCTTCTGCTTTTCTTTTCTGGAGCAGCTCTCGGTCTCTCAAGCAACGTGTGATGATGTCTATGAGAATAAACTGATTGTTAATAAGACATCCTGGGCAAAGAATTATTCAATCCCTTCCTACCCAGTGTCAGAGCCCCACTGCAGGAAAACAGACTCATGGCTGTCTTCACAACAGAGTGGCTCTCAATACATAACAATTCAGGGCACTGTATTTATTGAATATCCACAGTGTGTTAGAGCATGGCTTGGAGCAATCAGCAAGTGACACTTTATCCAAAGCACTTGGGCACTGGTGTCATACATCAACCTAAGCTTCTAGCTGAAGTTTTCCTCCCACCACTGTTGCCTTTAGGTTACTCTTTTACGATCTACTCATCATTGTAAGGATCTGGAGCCTGACAGAAGCACAGGGTGCTCAAAGGCACTACAAAGTCCCTGGGTTGCATGTCACTAGAGGCTGTGAAATAATTCTTTGTGTTTGCCCCATTCTTACACTCTTCTCCAGATAGGCTTTATTGTCCACTGTCAGAGTCAGGATGCTGGGCTAGATGGACCAAAGGTAGACAGATCCAGCACAGCCATTTTTATGCTAAGTTGACTGGCCCCACCACGAGGGAGACACTCTAGTCCTTCAGGATTCAGTATACTAAATGTGTTTCCCTGCTCTTTGCTGGCTTATGGAGAGCTGCCAGTGTCTGTGATTCCTGAACCATTTCACTAACACTAGCTTGTGTGTCATGTCCAGCAGAAAATCACCAGCAAGCAGGAGGACCAGTGGCCTTCTCAGCATGTCTCCCCTGTGGAAGACCTTGCCCTGCAGGACAAGCCCTGCAACATGGGAACAGGTCTGTAGGAGTAGGTGAGCCAAAGGACGTAGGCTTACTAATACACAAATACTTGTGTGTGTTACTAGACTAAGAATTTTTTAAGAGCCAGTGGCTCAGATAGGGAGCAGGACACAGAACAAGCACACGCTGGTGGTGGAGAGGAAGATGGTCCCAGTGACGATGCAAGCAGCTCTGCTCTGTTCTGCAGCTATAAGGAGAACTATGGCAGGGCTGGAGAAAGACAGGGTTCATCACATCTCATGTTAGAGGGTTCTCATGCAGACATTTCCATTTGGGCAAGACATATATATGTTTCCTGTAGTTACCAAAGAGAAAGGGGTACCTCTAGGACCCAAATCATCTGAGCTCTGTGAAATGCCCTCCTTGGGCCTAGATGAGTTGTGCCTATTTCACTGGCTATGAAGGGTTCCAGATGTCTCCTGAGTTGGAGACATAGCCACCTAGAGCTAGACAAATTAATCCTTTGGATTTCATTGAGGCCAGGACTGAACTCTGCTTTCCTATGTCCTGGTCTTGTTAGACATCATCCATCACCCAGTGGTAATAAGTCTTATGCCTTCTGATCCAATCAGCCCTGGATTTTCCAGCTTGGACCCTGTCCTATGATAATAAAGATCCAGCTTAGATCATGTAGCATAAGGCCATTCCCTTGAGACAAAAGGTAGTGAGGGACTGTTCAGCAGGAATACTACCTCTCTGAAGCCTGAAAAGAGGAGGCTATTTCTACACATACACCAAAGAGATCACAAGAGCACTGATTTTCATTAAGTAGACCTGTGCAATGAAAATTTGTCAAAATTATTTTCTTCATGTTCAACTGGAATTTCCCTTGCTGCCACTTGTGCCCGTTGCCTCTTGTCCTTTCATTGTGCACTTCTGAGAGAAGGCTGGCCCTGCCTTCTCTATAAACCTTGTTTAGATAGCGGACAATTGCAATAAGATCTCTCCTCAGCCTTCTCTTCTCCAGGTTGAACAAAGCCAGTTCCCTCAGCCTCTCCTCGTAGGGCATGTGATCCAGCCCACTGACCATCTTGGTGGCCCTCTACTGGACTGACTCCAGTATGTCCATGTCTTTCCTGCACTTGGTGGGGCAAAACTGGACATAGTATTCCAGATGCAGTCTCAAAATAACAACAACCACCACCCCGATGTTCAATTATTTTTTATTATTGTCTTGTATTGTTCTTTTATTGTCATTAGTACATTTGTTCCTAGAGTTCCTTTTGTTCTGAGTATGGTAGATACATACAGGAGGAGACAACTCCTCTTCCAAAGACCTTTTGCATCTCACTAGACCAAACAGAAGAGATAACAAGACGTAATATAGACAGGAAGGCCATGACATGAGCAGACCGCCAGAGCTTCTCTCCCATGGCAGTGGCCACTAAGACAACTCAGCACACCCAGAAGAGGTGTCAGCCTACAAGAGAAAAAACACTTAATGTGAATTATAAAAAAATACAACTGAGCAGCAAGCCCCCAAACAGGAAGCCGCTCCTCCACATGGAACAGTATCAGAGCTGGCAGGAAATAACTGCCAACCACAGAGCAAAAGGTGGGAAACTGCCTGGTAAGATCTGGTTATGAGTAATAGTAGCAGGATTCACATAAGGCTCCAGTTTAGCTACCAAAGAACATAATAATTTGCACATTCCTGTACAGTCAAGATCATAATTTTTTCTTCTTCAAAATGTTTCGGGGGCTGCAAAAGCATTTTTAGCTGCATGCAATCAGTTGTCTTTCTAATCCATAGTAAACAAATCCTCTTTGCCTGGTTAGAAAACTCCCACTCATTCATTTTAACCAGACAAGGAGACCACTCCCATGCCTGTTTCAAAGCTTCCTGAGCATGTGTTTCCTGTTGCATGCTAGTACTCAGCAGGAAGAGGCATATAGAGACACCAGCAACCTGATATAAAATTATTTAACAGCAGATACAAAGAGATGCAACAAAAGCATTCCTCAAGCAAAAAAAAAAAAAAAAAGACACAGTTTTGTCAGTCTAAAAACTGACTGTATATTAGTAACAATCAGGGTATTTATGTGAGTTGAAAAGAAAGTAGGTTCTTCTGCCCTTCATAATATTAAATACAACACTAAAAAGGCCATCAAATTTTGCAAGCTAAAGGTGTCTCCTCCATCCCCCAAGCATTAATTGGAAATTTTTAATGCCTTTTTAGAAGGCATTAGTGAATTATGAGGATCTCTCTTCCTCCCCCTCTAAAAATTTAAGTTAAGACTGGTCTCAACATTACCTTGCACAGTGTATTTCTCATGGGCTGTGGAGGGCAGGAGGGAAGGGTCCAAGTAAGCATGGTCTTTTCCTAAACTCTCCATTGCTCTTCTCAGTTTTAAATACAAAGCAGCTTAGTTCTTCAGGAAGGGCACACAGAGTTACTGGTGCTACAGAAGGAGACAAAAAAATAGAGACTTCCCACTCAAAATAGCTTATCTAGCTGGGCCACTGGTAGGGTAATAATATGCTCATGATGTAGAGGTGTGCAAGTCTGTCCAGGTCCTACTGCGTGCCCATAAAACATGTTAGTGCTTCTATACCACAAGTTATTGCTCTTCATATAAGAAGTTTGCAGTTACTGCTCCTAAACTGTGATTCAAGCCCCCTCCTACCACATGGCAAGGCATGGTACTGATTTACTGCTGGTTTTCAGAACATTTGTTCCTCTTGTTTGAGGTCTTGAATGGAACATAAATTATTTGGAAAATCAAACAGCAAAACTTAAACACAAAAAGGAAGCATATAGAAGGTGGAAGCAGGGGCAGGTAACCTGGGAGGAATACAAAGACATTATCTGAGCATGCAGAGATGCAGTTAGGAAAGCCAAAGACCACATGGAATTTAATCTGGAGAGGGATGTCAAAGGCAACAAGAAGGACTTCTATAAGAATTTTGACACCATCTCCTGTAAGAACCTCATAGAGAAGCTGATGAAGCATGGGCTGGATGAGCAGATAGTGAGGTGGATTGAAATCTGGCCAAAAGATTGGGCCCAGAGGGTGGTGAACAGTGGCATGAAGTCTGGTTGGAGGCCAGTAACAAGCAGTGTACCCCGGGGGTCAGTACTGGGCCCAGTCCTGTTCAACATCTTCATTAATGATCTGGATGATAGGACAGAGCGTACCCTCAGCAAGTTTGCTGATGACACAAAACTGGGAGGACTGGCTGATATACCAGAAGGCTGTGCTGCCATTCAGCAAGACCTGGAGAGGCTGGAGTGTTGGGCGGAGAGGAACCTCATGAGGTTCAACGCGGGCAAGTGTAGAGCCCTGCACCTGGGGAGGAATAACCCCATGCACCAGTACAGATTAGGGGTTGACCTCCTGGAAAGCAGCTCTGCGGAGAAGGACCTGGGAGTCCTGGTGGACAACATGTTAACCATGAGCCAGCAATGTGCCCTTGTGGCCAGGAAGGCCAACGGCATCCTGGGGTGCATTAAGAAGAGTGTGGCCAGCAGGTCGAGGGAGGTTATCCTCCCCCTCTATTCTGCCCTAGTGAGGCCCCATCTGGAGTACTGTGTCCAGTTCTGGGCTCCCCAGTTCAAGAAAGATGAGGATCTACTGGAGAGAGTCCAGCGGAGGGCTACGAAGATGATTAGGGGACTGGAGCATCTCTCCTATGGGGAAAGGCTGAGGGAGCTGGGGATGTTTAGCCTGAGGAAGAGAAGACTGAGAGGGGACCTCATTAATGCTTATAAATATCTCAAGGGCGGGTGTCAAGAGGATGGGGCCAGACTCTTTTCAGTGGTGCCCAGCAACAGGACAAGGGGGAATGGGCATAAACTGGAACATAGGAAGTTCTGCCTGAACATGAGGAAAAACTTCTTCACTGTGAGGGTGACAGAGCACTGGAACAGGCTGCCCAGGGAGGTTGTGGAGTCTCCTTCTCTGGAGATATTCAAAACCCACCTGGACGCAGTCCTGTGCAGCCTGCTCTAGGTGACCCTGCTCTAGCAGGGGGGTTGGACTAGATGATCTCCAGAGGTCCCTTCCAACCCCTACCATTCTGTGATTCTGTGATATGCCAGAGGTCTGTGCTGCCATCCAGAGGGACCTACACAGGCTGGAGAAATGGGCTGACAGGGCAACCTGACTCCACTTGCTGTACTCACACCCCGATATACACACACACAGAATAGAGAGTCCTTCTATTTTCCCATGCTTGTTCCTCCCCAAATCACCTAGATCCATCCCTTTCCTCCCATAAAAGGCCCATAATAAGTAAATAAGTTTTGTGCAATCCTGAAACACTCTTCCCCTGCATCCCATAATGTGTCCCACATCCCTAGACAGTAACCCCCTCAGTCCATAAGGTGATCTGAGGACAGTCGCTCCCATTGACTCATCGGATGTCTGTCACCTCCAGACCATTAGGCTGATGGTTCTACTGTGACAGACCTGGGAGGGGCTAGGGCAGGGGCTCTGTTCCTCTGGGTTATTGGGTTTCCCACCTGCCTTTGTGCCCCTGTGCTCCTCTGGGCTTGTGGAGATGGGCCTTTGATGGGCTGATGGCTCCTGTGATGGGCCTGAGAGTAGCCTGGGCAAGGTGTTATTTGGGCTCCCCCACCTGCCATTGTCTCTGTGCTCCTTTGTGGGTGTCAAGATCAGGGAACAGAGGTGAATTCACTTTTCAAGATGTTAAAAGGCAAAGCAAGGAGAAATATCATCATGTTGGTGGAAACTGGATAACAACAGCAAAGTGTTGGAACTGTGTCCAGAGGTAGAACAGAATTGGCTGGGTCTAAGGACAGTTCATTTCCTTTCACATGTTCTTTGAATACAGCAACACTCCTAGAGTCCAAGGACACCAACTTTGAGAAAGTATTGGATGGTTTCCCCATTTGCTCCTCTTGTTTAATTTTTATGCAGAACCTTCCAGTTATAAGGACCAGTGTCTCCAAAAACAGAGGATTTCCATTCTTCTTTAAACACCTAGCCCTACTAGAAGTTGTCTTTTGTTTACTTTATTAAACAGGCAAGCCATTAATCTGCAGTGCTCTCGGGAAGCCACAAGCATTTCGGTGAAGTCCCTTACTAAACTTGGGTGAGTTTAGATGGCCTGAGAAAAGACTATGCAAGAGACTGTTTTACAATCAAGAAACAAAAAATATTTCTGATTAAGCTTCTAAAATCCAGTTTCCCATGAATTCCAGTTTTGATTGGGCAGAGCCAGCTCAATTGGTAGATCCCCTAGTGCTGACTAACCAGGTGGCTTTTGCTAAATGTGTATCCCAATGTTTGAAGGTCCCACCACCCATTGCTCTCAGTGTAGTTTTCAGTAGTCCATTGTATCGTTCAATTTTCCCAGAGGCTGGTGCATGATAGGGGATGTGATACACCCACTCAATGCCATGCACTTTGGCCCAGGTGTCTAGGAGGTTGTTGCGGAAATGAGTCCCATTGTCTGACTCAATCCTTTCTGGGGTGCCATGTTGCCATAAGACTTGCTTCTCAAGGCCCAGGATAGTGTTCCAGGCGGTGGCATGGGGCACGGGATATGTTTCCAGCCATCCGGTGGTTGCTTCCACCATTGTGAGCACATGGCGCTTGCCTTGGCGGGTCTGTGGGAGTGTGATATAATCAATCTGCCAGGCCTCCCCATATTTATATTTCAACCATCATCCCCCATACCAGAGAGGGTTTGACCACTTGGCTTGCTTGATTGCAGCGCATGTTTCACACTCATGGATAACCTGTGCGATAGTGTCCATGGTCAAGTCCACCCCTTGATCACGAGCCCATCTCTATGTTGCATCTCTTCCCTGATGGCCTGAGGTGTCATGGGCCCACCAAGCTAGGAATAATTCACCTTTATGTTGCCAGTCCAGATCCACCTGTGCCACTTCAATCCTAGCAGCCTGATCCACCTGCTGGTTGCTTTGATGTTCCTCAGTGGCCCGACTCTTGGGTACGTGGGCATCTACGTGATGTACTTTTATAACCAGCTTCTCTAGCCGGGCAGCAATATCTTGCCACAATTTGGCAGCCCAGATGATGGGTTTGCCTCTGCGCTGCCAGTTGCTCTGCTTCCATTGCTGTAACCACCCCCACAGAGCATTCGCCACCATCCAGGAGTCGGTATAGAGATAGAGCACTGGCCACTTTTCTCGCTCAGCAATATCTAAAGCCAGCTGGATGGCTTTCACCTCTGCAAACTGACTCGATTCTCCTTGTCCTTCAGTGGCTTCTGCAACTCATCGTGTAGGACTCCACACAGCAGCTTTCCACCTTCGATGCTTTCCCACAATGTGACAGGACCCATCAGTGAACAGGGCATATTCCTTCTCATCTTCTGGCAGTTCATTACACAGTGGGGCCTCTTCAGCACGTCTCACCTCTTCCTCTGTCGACATTCTGAAATCTTTGCCTTCTGGCCAGTCCATGATCACTTCCAAGATTCCTGGGCGACTGGGGTTTCCTATTCGAGCCCGTTGTGTGATCAGTGTAAAAATGTGATCATGTAAAATCATTCTTCTTTCAGGTCACTTGATAGAGAGGGCTTACAATAAAACTGTAATTTGGAATATGCATTCTCCAAAAACCCACAACGCCTAAGAAAGCTTGGGTTTCCTTTTTGTTAGCTGGTGGACACATAGCTGCTATTTTGTTGATCACATCTGTCGGGATCTGACGACATCCATCTTGCTATTTTATTCCTAGGAACTGGATCTCCTGTGCAGGTCCTTGGACCTTACCTCGTTTTATGGCAAAACCAGCTTTCAGAAGAATTTGGATTATTTTCTTCCCTTTCTCCAAAACTGCTGCTGCTGTGTTGCCCCACACGATGATGTCATCAATGTATTGCAGGTGTTCTGGAGCTTCACCCTTTTCCAGTGCAGTCTGGATCAGCCCATGGCAAAGGGTGGGGCTGTGTTTCCACCCCTGGGGCAGTCGATTCCAGGTGTACTGGATGCCCCTCCAAGTGAAAGCAAACTGTGGCCTGCCCTCTGCTGCCAAAGGGATGGAGAAGAATGCATTGGCAATGTCAATGGTGGCATACCACTTGGCTGCCTAGGACTCCAGTTCATACTGAAGTTCTAGCATGTCTGGCACGGCAGCACTCAGTGGTGGCGTGACTTCATTCAGGCCACAATAGTCCACCGTTAATCTCCATTCCCCATTAGATTTCCGTACTGGCCATATAGGACTATTAAAAGGTGAGTGAGTCTTACTGAGGACTCCTTGGGTCTCCAGTTGATGAATCAGCTCGTGGATGGGAGCCAGGGAGTCTTGGTTGGTGCGATATTGCCGCCGGTGCACCGTCCTGGTAGCAATTGGCACCTTCTGTTCTTCAGCTCGCAGCAATCCCACAACGCAGGGATCTTCCGAGAGGCCAGGCAGGGTACATGATAGCTGTTTGGTCTTCTCTGCATTCACCGTGGCTACACCAAAAGCCCATCGGTATCCCTTTGGGTCCTTGAAGTAGCCTCTCCTGAGGTAGTCTATGCCAAGGATACAAGGGGCCTCTGGGCCGGTCACAATGGGGTGCTTTTCCCACTTGTCCCCTGTTAAGCTCCCCTCAGCCTCCAATACCGACAATTCTTGGCATCCCCCTGTCACTCCCGAGATCCAGATGGGTTTCGTGCCCCTATGTTCTGATGGCACCAGAGTACACTGTGCACCAGTGTCCACCAAAGCCCTATACTTCTGTGGGTCTGATGAGCCAGGCCATCGAACCCACACAGTCCAGTATACACGGTCATCCCTTTCCTCCTCCTGGCCGAAGGCAGGGACCCTCTATTCCTGTTCCTCGTCAGAGTATTCCCTGTCTGAGCCTTGCAGCGCCAGACCAGAAGGCCCCTCCTCAGGATCAAGGGAGGTGATTTCAGTTCTTCTCTGTTTGGGAAATCGCTGATTGCCTTCGTGTGTCTCTACAGCAACTCTGCTGACAGACTTCCTGGGTGGCCCCTTCTTAAGAGCTGTCTTCCCTCTCAGTTCACGTACACGGGCTTCCAGCTTAAAGGTGGGTTCACCATCCCACTTCCTCATGTCCTCCCCCTGGTTATGCAGGAAGAACCAGAGTGCTCCACGCGGCGTGCGTCTGGGGCTCCCTTTCCCTCTGACCGAGGCAGGAGAGGACTGATTTCTTGGGGCACCCCTGATAGCCCGTAGGGATGAGGAGGGACAGAGATTTTCTTCAGTGTTTTGGAGCCAAGACGACACTCTCTCCACAGTTGGTGTATCAATATCTGGGCAATACATCGCTGCCAGGCTGTTAGAATATGACGCTGGGGCACTCTGAATCACCTTCCTCCACATAGCCCGTGTGCACAGGACATCCTCTGGATCTTTGGAGACCTCATCATTGTCTAGATCCCTGTAGATGACTTCCAGCACCGCTAATTCTCTCAGGTACTGGATGCCTTCATCTGCAGTGGTCCACTTCCCTGGGGAGTTCACAAGATCTTCCTTGAATGGATATCTTGCCCTCACACTTGAGAGGAGCCATCTCCAGAGACTGCAAATTGCTGCCTCTTTTCCCATTCCTTTCTCAATTCCCCGGTTCCTAGCAAGGGATCCCAGCTGTTGGGCTTCCTTGCCTTCCAATTGCTGACGGTCGGCCCCGCTATCCCAGCATCGGAGCAGCCAGGCAGCAATCCGCTCACCTGGCTGGCGGCTGTAATCTTTCCGCATGTCTCGATGCTCTGCTGAGGTCAGGGACCGGGTAGTTTCCGCTTCCTGTCGGAATTCTCTCACTCCTTCCTCCAATGTCTTTGTCAAAGGACCGGCTTCTTGATCAAACCTTTCCTCTTCTTCCTCCTCCCTTACTAATCAAGGATATGGACCTGTTGTTTTCCTTGCCCATTGTTTCTTTTTAACTACTGGGGCAATTACTGTAGTTGGTGGTGTTGTTTGGGTCCCTATCTCAACCATGGTGTCCTCAGGTGCAGTTTGGGTCCCTGCCTCAACCAGAGTCCTCTGAGAATGCTGAACTGCAGCTCGATAGGCACAAGCCAGGCCCCAGTACAGCGCTAGAAGCTGCTGGTTCTCATTGGGATAGGCAAGGCACCCTTCCATCAGGTGACGTGTCAGTTTGCTAGGGTTGCTTGCCTGTTCAGGTGTCAAGTCCCAGGCTATGGGAGGTGATAACTGCCCTAGGAACCTGCCCAAGTCCTTCCACACACCCTGCCACCCTGGGACTGGCTGCCTCAGGTCACTTCTCAATATTGCCTCACTCAAAAGTTGTCTTCTCTTCCACCAGGACGAGACCAGATTCCACAAACCCCGTAAGATGCCAACAATATTAATAAGTAGTACTAAGCAGCTCACATAAGGGTGAGCAAGGACCTCAGGAGCCTGCGTAATAAACCTGTCCACATTAATCCTGGGTAGGGAGAGGGAGATCTATTCCCTCATCCTCTCCACCAGATAGCTCCCCCAGCACAGTAAGGCTGTCAATGCCTGTACAAAGCACGTTCGCATTGTTTGTATTAACATGTTGCCCAAAGTAAAGAGATAAACAGTGCAGCCAACGAACTTTTTTGACCCGTACAGGAGCTTGTCTCTTAATAACTACTACAGCTAGAGCACACAATACAAAAGTGCTGTTGTCGAGCCCCACGTTGGGCACCAAAAAGATCTGTCGTGGTTTAGCCCCAGCTGGAGGCTGAGCCACGTGGTCACTTGCTCACCCCCCCACTCCCGATGGGGAGAGAATCGGGACAAAGAAAGGCAAGAACTCGTGGGTTAACAAGTTAACAACAACAACAGTTTAACAGAGCCTGACGCCCAGCCCACTCCTGAGCAGCGATCCCCGCCCCTGTGGTCATCCCCCTCTATACAGTGAGCATGACGGTCACATGGTATAGAATAGACCCCGCCAGCTTCTGGCGAAAATTAACCCTATCTGAGCCACAACCAGGACAGTAATATCTATCTGTTTAAGGATAGGGGATAGTAGTTAATGAGAATGTATAAATCTGTTTGAAATAAAGATGGTTTAAGTATGTAGTTTGAGTTTTAAGTGTTGGTAAGAAGGGATTTCAGTAATGAGAATTAAATACAGTGGGATGGTTAGAAGAGAGATATATATGTATTAAATTATGTGAGACCTGTGCATGACGGAAATGGTATAGAATAAGGGGTGGATATTGTATTGGGTCTGGCTGGGATGGAGTTTAACCCACCACATCCTGGTTGGGTGGTCTATAACAGACTCCCACCACAATGTCTGCCTTGTTGGCCTTCCCCCTGATTCTTGCCCATAAACACTTGACCCTTTCATCACCATCATCAAGCTCTAGACAGTGAAAACACTCCCTAACATACAGGGCTACCCCACCACCTCTCCTTCCTTGCCTATCCCTTCTGAAGAGTTTATAGCCATCCATTGCATCACTCTAGTTGTGTGAGTCATCCCACCATGTTTCCGTGATGGCAACTATATCATAGTTTTCCATCTGCATAATGGCTTCTAACTCCTCCTGTTTGTTGCCCATGCTGTGTGCATTGGTATAGATGCACTTCAGTTGGGCTATTGATCCTGTCACCTTTTGGGGCGAGAAGCCCTAATTCCTACGTGACTGTTTTCAGGTGCTTCTGTGGTTTCTAACACATCAACAACCCTCGTGTCTTTGCTGCCGTGTGGATCTCCATCCCTACCCCCAGTGAGACGGCTAAGGAGCATTCATTGCTGCTCTGGTTGGCTTGACTTTTTACCCTATTGCTTTCAACTTCACAGATCTCACCACTATGGACCCCATCCCCCAGGCTTGTCAGTTTAAAGCTCTCTTCACCAAGTTTGCTAGCCTGTTGGCAAAGATTCTTTTGCCTTTTCTAGTCTTAGAATCATAGAATCATAGAATCATAGAATTGTTCTGGTTGGAAGAGACCTCCAAGATCATCGGGTCCAACCATTAACCTATCACTACCAAGTCCCCCACTAAATCATATCCCTTAGGGCCTCATCTAAACGCCTTTTGAATACCCCCAGAGATGGGGACTCCACCACCTCCCTGGGCAGCCTGTTCCAATGCCTGACAACCCTTTCGGTAAAGAAGTTTTTACGAATGTCCAATCTAAACCTCCCCTGGCGCAACTTGAGGCCATTTCCTCTTGTTCTGTTGCCTGTTACTAGGGAGAAGCGACCAACCCCCATCTCTCTACAACCTCCTTTCAGGTAGTGGTAGAGAGCAATAAGGTCTCCCCTCAGCCTCCTTTTCTCCAGGCTAAACATCCCCAGTTCCCTCAGCCACTCCTCATAGGACTTGTGTTCCAGACCCTTCACCAGCCTCGTTGCCCATCTCTGGACACGCTCCAGCACCTCAATGTCTTTCTTGTAGTAAAAGGGGCCCAAAACTGAACACAGTACTCGAGGTGCGGCCTCACCAGGGCCGAGTACAGGGGGACAATCACCTCCCTACTCCTGCTGGCCACACTATTTCTGATACAGGCCAGGATGCCGTTGGCCTTCTTGGCCACCTGGGCACACTGCTGGCTCATATTCAGCCGGCCGTCAACCAACACCCCCAGGTCCTTTTCCGCCGGGCAGCTTTCCAGCCACTCCCCCGCAAGCCTGTAGCGTTGCCTGGGGTTGTTGTGACCCAAGTGCAGGACCCGGCACTTGGCCTTGTTGAACCTCATACAATTGGCCTCGGCCCATCGATCCAGCCTGTCCAGGTCCCGCTGTAGCGCCTGCCTGCCCTCCAGCAGATCAACACTCCCTCCCAATTTGGTGTCATCTGCAAACTTACTGAGGGTGCACTCGATCCCCTCGTCCAGATCATTTATAAAGACATTAAACAGGACTGGCCCCAGTACTGAGCCCTGGGGAACACCACTTGTGACCGGCCTCCAACCGGATTTAACTCCATTCACCACAACTCTTTGGGCCCGGCCATCCAGCCAGTTTCCTACCCAGCGCAGAGTATGCCCATCCAAGCCATGGGTAGCCAGCTTCTCCAAGAGAATGCTGTGGGAGACGGTGTCAAAGGCTTTACTAAAGTCCAGGTACACAACGTCCACAGCCTTTCCCTCATCCACTAAGCGGGTCACCATGTCGTAGAAGGAGATCAGGTTGGTCAGACAGGACCTGCCTTTCATAAACCCGTGCTGACTGGGCCTGATCACCCGGTTGTCCCGTATGTGCCGCGTGATGGCACTCAAGATGATCTGCTCCATAACCTTCCCGGGCACCGAGGTCAGACTGACAGGCCTGTAGTTCCCCGGATCCTCCTTCCGGCCCTTCTTGTAGATGGGCGTCACATTTGCCAGCTTCCAGTCAACTGGGACCTCCCCAGTTAGCCAGGACTGCTGATAAATGATGGAGAGTGGCTTGGTGAGCACTTCTGCCAGCTCTTTCAGCACCCTTGGGTGGATCCCATCCGGCCCCATAGACTTGTGCGTGTCTAGGTGGCATAGCAGGTCACTGACCATTTCCCCTTGGACTTCGGGGTTTACATTCTGCTCCCCATCCCTGTCTTCCTGCTCAGGGGGCTGGGTGCCCAGAGAGCAACTTCCCTTGCTGTTGAAGACTGAGGCAAAGAAGGTATTTAGCACCTCAGCCTTTTCCTCATCCCTTGACACTAAGTTTCCCTCCGCATCCAATAGAGGAGGGAGATTCTCCTTAGCCCCCTTTTTATTGTTAATGTATTTGTAGAAGGACTTTTTGTTGTCTTTTACAGCAGTAGCCAGACTAAGTTCTAGTTGGGCTTTGGCCCTTCTAATTTTCTCCCTGCATGACCTCACAACATCCTTGTAGTCCTCCTGAGTTGCCTGCCCCTTCCTCCAAAGGTGGTAGACTCTCTTTTTTTTCCTAAGTTCCAGCCGGAGCTCTCTGCTCAGCCAGGCCGGTCTTCTTCCCCGCCGGCTCATCTTTTGGCTCATGGGGACGGCCTGCTCCTGCGCCTTTAAGATTTCCCTCTTGAAGAATGTCCAGCCTTCCTGGACGCCTTTGCCCTTCAGGACTGCCTCCCAAGGGACTCTGCCAACCAGACTCCTAAACAGGCCAAAGTCTGCCCTCCGGAAGTCCAAGGTGGCAGTTCTGGTGACCCTCCTCTTTACTTCTCTGAGAATCGAGAATTCTATCATTTCGTGGTCACTGAGCCCAAGACGGCCTCCGACCGTCCCATCACCCACAAGACCTTCTCTGTTCACAAACAACAGGTCCAGCGGGGCGCCTTCTCTCGTGGGCTCCCTCACCAGCTGCGTGAGGAAGTTATCTTCCACACACTCCAGGAACCTCCTGGACTGTTTCCTCTCTGCTGCATTGTATTTCCAGCAGACATCTGGCAAGTTGAAGTCCCCCACGAGAACAAGGGCCAGCGATCGTGAGGCTTCTCCCAGCTGCCTGTAGAATACTTCATCTGCCTCCTCATCCTGATTGGGTGGTCTATAACAGACTCCCACCACAATGTCTGCCTTGCTGGCCTTCCCCCTGATTCTAACCCACAGGCACTCAACCCTCTCGTCACCATCCTCCAGCTCAAGGCAGTCCAGACTCTCCTTAACATAGAGGGCTACCCCACCGCCTCTCCTTCCTTGCCTATCCCTTCTAAAGAGTTTATAGCCGTCCATCGTGGCACTCCAGCTATGTGTGTCATCCCACCATGTTTCCGTGATGGCAACTATATCGTAGTTTTCCCCTTTCACAACAGCCTCAAGCTCCTCCTGTTTGTTGCCCATGCTCAGTCAGTAGGAGGTCTAGCAGAGCACCTCTCCTCATTGGCTCTGAAGCGGTGTTGTTCGGCATGTAGTATCGGACAAAGGTGTACTAAAATAGATAAAACTCACCGGGCATCAGAACAAGATCTAACTGATTTGTTTAAGCCTCCCCCTCGATCACAGAAACAGGATGTGGACTTGGACGAGACCTCCATTCCCCCGGACAGCCCTGTATCCTCCCGTACTAGAAAACAGTCTGCCCTAACAGTCTTACAGGCACCTCTCCAAGAGGTGGTAGGGCCGGACGGGGGGGACGGTGTTAATCAAGGTACCTTTTTCCACCTTCAATTTAGAGGCATGGAAAAGGGTTGCCAAGAATTACAGGAGTGATCCGGTAAGTGTAACCAAACATTTTCAGTTTGTTGTAAAACAACATAACCCCGATTGGAGTGACATACAGTTATTATTAGAATGTATGACTGAGACGGAAAAACAATTAATTTTAAAAACTGCAGGGGATTTGGCTGAGGATCATTATAAAACTACGGGAGGAGATGTTAAAGAATACCTCCCCCTTCAAGATCCAAAATGGGATGCAAACAGGTCTGCGGAGATGGAGAAATTGCGGGTATACCAAGAGTGGATTTCAAAAGGAATGGAGAGAGCCATTCCCAAAACCATAAATTGGTCAGCATTATATGCAATCAGACAAGGTCCTTCCGAGTCACCATCTGAATTCTTGGATCGACTAAGGGACGTAATGCGCCGTAACACACCGCTGGATCCTGGGTCAGAGGTAGGAATACAACAATTAGTGTCTTTGTTCTTAGGTCAGTCTACAGGAGATATTAGGCGTAAGCTCCAAAAGTTACGTCCTACAGAGGGAAGGAATCTAGAAGTATTGCTGGATGAAGCATGGAGAGTGTTCAGTAATAGAGAGGATGATTACAGACGGGGACAGAGGAGACAGAGGATGATGGCGGTCGTCAACGAGGAGGGAGAAAGAAAACCCAGACAAGGACCTCCTCGACTAGGCAGGGATCAATGTGCTTTATGCAAAAGATTTGGTCACTGGAAAAATGATTGTCCGGAAAAGCAGAAAAAGAAGGAGAAGGGACGAAACAATCAGAAAGGAAGAACAGTGGCCCCGTTAAAGGAAGACTGACGGGAACCTGGGGAATCCACCCTAGCGGATCCACTGGTTATAATGAAGCTAGGGAAGAAACAAAAGGAGGTAGAGTTTCTGGTTGACACAGGGGCAACGTATTCGGTTTTAAATCAAGCCTTGATGCCCCTGGGAAATGACTATATCATGGTAAAAGGGGCAACTGGCCAAAGTGAAAAGGCATATTTTTGTGAACCTCTGAGATATAAATTGGGAAAACAATGGGGCATTCACAGATTCCTGTACATGCCCAACTCCCCGAAAGCACTTTTGGGGAGAGATTTATTGGAACAATTGGGAGCAGTAATTAAATTTGAAAAGGGAGAGATTACTCTGGAGGTAAATGACCGACAGTATATCCAAATAATGAGTTTATCCTTAGCTAGTGTTCCCACAGAAGGAGAAATCAGTGAAGAAATTATGGACCAGGTATACCCCGGGGTATGGGCCACCGATGCGCCCAGGAAAGCAAAAAATGCTCCACCTGTTGAGGTCAAACTCAAGGAAGGACGACAGCCGGTAAGAATCAAACAGTATCCCCTGAAGAAGGAGGATAGGGAGGGAATTCGGCCAGTAATAGAAAAATTTTTACAACTGGGATTACTAAGGGAATGTGAATCTGACTTTAACACTCCCATATTACCTGTCCGTAAACCTGACGGGTCATACCGGGTGGTCCAGGACCTCCGGGCTGTAAATAAGATAACTGAAGACCTCTACCCGGTGGTGGCGAATCCATATACCTTGCTGACTGTATTGACACCTGAACTAACCTGGTTTACTGTTTTAGACCTGAAGGATGCCTTCTTTTGCCTCCCTCTCCATAAAGCCAGCCAAAAAATATTTGCATTTGAATGGGAAAACCCTAAAAGCGGGCGTAAAACTCAGCTTACTTGGACGGTGTTACCACAAGGGTTTAAAAACAGCCCTACTATATTTGGTAATCAACTCGCAAGAGATCTTGAGTTCTGGGAAGCCCCGCCTGACGAAGGGAAACTGTTACAATATGCGGACGATATCCTGATTGCCACCAAAACAAAGGACGCTTGTATGACCTGGACGGTGAGTCTGCTAAATTTTTTGGGGCTCCAGGGATACCGGGTATCCAAGAAGAAGGCTCAAGTAATGCAGCGTAAGGTGATTTATCTGGGCTATGAAATCAGTGCAGGACAAAGGACTTTGGGACAGGCCCGGAAAGAGACAATATGCCAAACTCCGAGGCCGCAAACAGTGAAAGAGTTACGAACTTTTCTGGGGATGACTGGGTGGTGCCGACTATGGATTTATAACTATGGACTGCTTGTTAAACCTCTGTACACACTAACAACCTCTGAACACAAATACCTGAAATGGAACAAAGAGACCATACGGGCCTTTGAGTTGCTAAAAAGGCCCTGATGTCGGCCCCAGCCTTAGGACTCCCAGACGTGAGTAAGCCGTTTTTCCTTTTTTCCCACGAGAAGCAGAGGATTGCCCTAGGAATATTAGCACAAGATCTGGGCCCGTATCGACGAGCAGTTGCCTACTTTTCCAAACAATTGGATGCAACTGCAAAGGGTTGGCCTGGATGCTTGCGAGCGGTCGCGGCCGTAGTACTAAACATCCAGGAAGCCCGAAAATTCACCCTGGGCCAGAAAATGACTGTGTTGGTGTCTCATACAGTATCTGCAGTATTAGAAGCAAAAGGTGGACACTGGCTTTCCCCACAAAGATTCTTGAGATATCAGGCTATAATAGTAGAACAAGATGATGTGGAAATTGTAGTCACTAACATTGTCAATCCAGCCTCTTTCCTCTGTGGGAACACAGGAGAACCAGTGCATCATGACTGTCTGGAGACCATCGAAGCAACATATTCAAGCCGTTCGGACCTGAGAGACAGTCCTATGGAAAACACGGAAAACTGGTTCACGGATGGAAGCAGCTATGTCCTAAGCGGTGAAAGGCATGCCGGATATGCCATTACCACCAGTCAGGAAGTAATAGAGTCAGGGCCGTTGCCCATGAACACCTCAGCACAGAAGGCAGAAATAATTGCTCTGACCCGCGCCTTGGAATTGGCCCAAGGCAAAGCTGTAAATATCTATACAGACTCGAAATATGCTTTTGGAGTCGTACATGCGCATGGAGCAATCTGGAAGGAGAGAGGATTATTGAACTCACAGGGAAAAAACATCAAGCATGCAGAGGAGATCCTGAAACTGTTGGAGGCAGTCCAACTCCCTGAGAAAGTGGCGATCATGCACATTAAGGCACACCAGAAAGTAAGCTCGGAGTTGGAAAGAGGAAATGAGCTGGCGGACAGAGAGGCAAAACAGGTAGCCAAAGCAAAGGTAAAAACAGAAGGGGCTTTGATCCCTGACGGGCGAATCTCCCTAGAAGGTAAGCCAGAATATACAAAGGAAGATCAGAAGCTTATCACAGATCTAGAAGGATCATATAATAAAGAGGGGTGGGCTCTCACCCCACAAGGGAAACTAATCATTCCCTCTTATCTAGTATGGTCTCTTATAAGGGAAGAACATAGGAAGAGACACTGGGGAGCAGAGGCCCTATATAAACACCTAATAAGAGAGATTGTAGCCAGGAATTTATACACCACTGTGAGACAAGTGACTCAGCAGTGCGATCTCTGCCTTCAGACTAATCCAAAGAATACCCCCAAACTAGAAATGGGCCAAATTGGGAAAGGCAACGGGCCTGGGCAACAATGGCAGATTGATTTTTCAGAACTCCCAAGAAAAGGGGGGTATCGATATTTATTGGTGTCAACTGATACCTTTTCAGGTTGGCCAGAAGCATACCCTACCAGGACAGCCAAGGCTCGGGAGGTAACCAGAATATTAATACAAGAGATAATACCACGTTTTGGGGTCCCAGCAACCATATCTTCTGATAGAGGACCACATTTCATCTCAAAAGTAGTACAACAAATTAGCCGCCATTTGGGTATAGATTGGCAGCTTCATACCCCATATCGCCCTCAGTCGAGTGGCCAAGTGGAAAAAATGAACCACTTAATCAAACAGCAGATTGTGAAATTGGGACAGGAGACGAACTTGGCCTGGCCTCAGTCTCTTCCTTTGGCTCTCTTGCGCATACGAACTAGGCCAAGAGCAAGAGAAGGACTGAGCCCTTTTGAAATTTTGTATGGACGACCCTACGGAATACAGAAAGGGATGTCCACACAAACTGGGGATGAAATCATGACCTCCTACATGGTGGCATTAGGCAAACAACTCAGTAAAATTGAGAAACATGTGGTTGGGACTCGAAGTAGGGGCTTGGATAGGCCTGTACATAACATACAACCTGGAGACTATGTGTATATAAAGTCTCTTACAGAAAAGACTTTGGAGCCGCAGTGGGAAGGACCATTCCAGGTACTCCTCACCTCCTTCACAGCGATCAAGATCAAGGAGCAGAGCGCCTGGATCCATCACACCAGAGTGAAAAAGACTCATAAATCTCCATGGAAGGTCACGCAAGTCCAACCAGGAAAATTATTCTTCTCTCGGTCGTAATTATAATTCAGGTTTGGGAGGGCACTTCTAGCCAAAATAATAATGAGCGGCAGCCTTGGTCTCAAGCTTATATTGGGTATACTGGATCCATGGGGGAACAGTTTACTCGAAAGAATTTAAATCTAGCCACCGTGGTTATGCATGGAAGTCAAGTATATTTAAAAGAAGAATGGAGTAAGGATATAAAGGGAATTTATCAACTTCAAGGAACTGTAGGAGAAGAAATCAAAGTAGGATGCCGAATGGTTAATGGGACCACCCATAAAAAGGCATCCCAAATTACTATCTCAAATACTCCTACAAATGAGAGCTCAAAGGCCTGTACTTCCAGAGAATTAGATTGCTGGCATAACTTTACATTAGTACGGACCATTGAGGTGGTTTGTCTCTGGGCCTATGATACTATTGGACTTTCATTCAAATTTAAAATAAATGCTGTAGCTAGGCCCGTTGCAACAGTCACACACCATAGAAAAGATACATTTCCCACACAACCTACGCCATCACTCAAGCTCGAACCCAGAATTTATGAGATTGGTCCGTATATAATAAGAAACACAGGCCAACAGCAGATGCTGTTTAACCCGGAATGGTCTCTTAAACAAGTTGAGTTGCTGATGCAAAACAATGTTTCAGAAATTCAACCAGCCTGTTCTCCTTTTTTACGAACCTCTTACGAGGGGTGGACCACCTGGTTAGCAACAGCAACTCTTCAAAGACGAATATCAAGAGACCTAACTGGTGTTTTAGGAACAGGGCTGGGGGTTCTGAATAGCATAGACTCAGAGATAATAATGAATAAATTGGCTACCTCCACTGCTGAGTTGACAAAGTTACAATGGCCGTTACGATCTTCCCTATTGGCTTTGGGAACTCATCAGTGGCAAGTGTCAAAGGTATTACAAGATTGGGAAAAAACAAACATAAGAGATCACGGATTAATTATAGATGCACTTGGCGGGCTCCAAAGTAACGTTTCTTTAGCTCTCAGCTGTATCCAGGCTCAGTTGTGGATGCAATTAGTGACTGCTTCAATCATAAGGGAAGGTGAAGAGGGGATCTTTCCCACTGAAATCCGGAAAATAATCTGGGACAAGGCTACTGACTTTGAGAGAAGACTCCAGTCCTGGTGGAATTTGGTAAACTTTACCTAGGACCCCACTACAAACACAGTTACAATGTTTGTATTAACTATTCGCAATGCATCAATATACATAATTCATCCCGTTGTAGCGTTAGGATTAAATCACAACGGGACTATACTCTATCCTTCTGAGCATAGAACGTGGGCTCGAAAGGTAGAAAATAAATGGCAAACGGTAGACCTGGAATCCTGCATTGTACGAGAACAACAAGGGTTGAGAGTAACGCCATCAGTGCACAAGATGTTTGTCTTGACACTGACCAGAAAGTCTGCCATTTTGAAGTTCATCCTAATGATGACCTTAAAACCTTATTAATATACACTGGCAAAGGTTGTGTATGTTTGAGAACTGCTTGTAGTTTTATATCTGTAGAGAACACAGAAGTAGACATTAGGAATCACTCAAATTTTTGTATTTGCAATTTTACGAAAATCATTGGATGTGACTTTAATTATTCCACTCCAGTCATATCCCATCAGATTTTTAAATCTAACTATACATTAATCCATGAATTAGTGCCTACATCCATCGGGATAGACTTAAATCTAACTAAGAAATTATTACAGCATCACGGTCTAATACGGACACTAGAGGAGATTAAAAGCAACGGGCAGGAAACTTTAATAACAATCTATCATGATGTAGGTGAAATAAAAGAAGTTTTAAAAAGAGTAGATGGGAGTAGTAAATGGTGGGATACACTTTTCGGATGGTCACCCACTGCTACAGGCATCCTTAATAAGTTATGTCACCCTATTGTTGTTCTCCTAGTTCTGAGCTTGATTAGTATTGTTTTATCTATAGTGTTATATGTTTTAAACCGGCGAGTGATAAAGCAGATGAGGCATTTGATATATGCTCATCAGCAAATCGAAGTAGGCAAAAATCTTATAAAGAATCTAGAGAGAAATGGAATAATATGAAAGGTATTAATATGAAGTAAATGAATTTACTAACTTTTTAGAAAAGGGGGGATTGATATAGGGAAACTAACACTCAAGGGCTAATAGTAGAGAGATTGCTTAGTCTAAGCTCATCATGTAAGATGTAAGATGTTTAAACAAGAAAGAACGTGTTGAAGCGACAGAGCGGTCACGCCGACCTTGCTGGGAGATAAGGGAACAATCTGTGTTCAAAGGAGGAACCTGCTGAGAAAGCAGTCGTGACTGACCACCATCGGCCTTGCTGAAGTCGCGGCAAGGGTGAAAGTGTGAAAGTGCATAGCGAGGAAGACATACGGCCTTCATCCCCGAGACCCCGGCCCACGACCACCAGAAGGCACTGCGCATGCGCAACTGGGAGGAGTTAAAGGCAGTGAACTCATTTTAATAAAGACCGCCTTTTCGGGGAAAGGTTATGAATATGTATAGGCATATGATGAATATGTAACACTTTGCTGCACATAGTCCAGGCGAACGGTCACGGTGGGAGCGGGCACGATTGTGGTGGGGCGACCCCCCGTGCCGCTCAGCGCTGAATAAACATACCTACTTTACAACTTTACAAGTTGTGGAGTCTGCTTTCCGCACGTCAACGCTTAGTTACCCTCTTGCCCATTGGTCCTTACGTGTCTCATCTCTACTTAAAGACACAGCACACATTTATTTTACTACGCATGCTCTATGGGGAAGGGGCTTCTGTGAGTAGAGGGTGACTACAGTCTAGGGGTGTGACTTTTACTATGTTAATTAGCTAAGTTCACACAGAGTTCTGTTTATCTTCTCTGGAATGCTCCTTCAGTTACAAATTCAAGGACTCAAACAAGGATGTGCCATCCTTGGGCCTCTTGATTAGGCTTCCTTATCCCATTGTTTTGTCTCCTATACTCCCTGCTCCAGGGCATCGTGTCCTCTGGAAAATCACTCCTTCACTTTTTCATCAGGAAATCGTTTGTAAATCGTTCCTTCTTTCATCAAGTTCATAACACTTAATCTCTGCCGCTCCTTCCTCCTCACACTTTTCCCCTGCTCCAGTGTGGGGTCCCTTCCACAGTATACAGTCCTTCACAAACTGCTCCAGCATGAGTCCTTCCCACGAGGTATAGTCCTTCAGGAACAGACTGCTCCAGCGTGGGTCTCCAATGAGCCACAGTTCCTGCCAGAAATCCTGCTCCTGCATGGGGTCTTGTCCACGGGCTGCAGGGCAGGAACCTGTTCCTTTGTGGTCTCTCCACAGGCTGCAGCTTCCTTCAGGGCACATCCACCTGCTCCAGCATGGGGTCCTCCATGGGCTGTAGTGTGGATATCTTCTCTGACATGGTCCTTCATGGGCTGCAGGGGGAAGTGTTTCACCATAGTCTTTACCACCAGCTGCAGGGGAATCTCTACTCCAGTGCCTAGAGCACCTCCTCCCCCTCCTTCACTGATCTTTGTGTCTGCAGGGTTGTTTCTCTCACATTTTTCTCACTCTTCTCTCTCCCATCTGCTATTGCACAGTGTTTTCTACCCTTCTTCTTTACTATGTTATCACAGAGGTGCCTACGGCATCACTGATTGGCTCAGCTTTGTCCAGGGGTGGGTCTGTTTTGGAGCCGGCTGGAATTGGCTCTGTGCGATATGGGGCAGCCCCTGGTCTCCTCTCACAGAAGACACCCCTGTAGCACCCCGCTACCAAAACCTTGCCACGTAAATCCAATACAGCATAAGAAATTATTGTTCATGATGGACAGCAGTCTAAATCTCCAGAGGTTTGGATCAACTTGGACAAGGAGTGATAAATCTGGACTTTCTAAACTCCAGTAGGCTCCTTTGACCATCTCTTTAACACTCTGCTTTATTGTAAGCTTCTAGCAAGGGGCTCTCAAAGTTTGTTTTTAAACTCTTTGACTCACTGGCCTCAATTTGTTTTCACTCTATGACAGATATTTTGGTTTCAGTTGTTGGATACTGGTATAAGGCAGCTCTGTTCCAGATTCATGAATCTCAGTATTTAAGCAGTTACATGACTATTATTCAGTATTAAGTCTCCAATACATGCCACTGGAAAGGATAACTACTAAACAATGATGAAAACATAGCTTGATTATCTAAAACAGTTACCTGGAAAGCATGGGAAAAGTTGACATGTTGTTGTCAGTGTACCTAGAAAGTATTGTACAGTAAATTACACTTTGCACATGCTAAAAATACTACTTTTAAAAAAAAACTTACTTTCAGTTCACTTGTAGTGTGTCATGTGTAGCACAAAGGAAGTAAAAATGTTTCCCATTGTATTTTTTTTCCAAATGTATTGGTAACTAATCCTAAACCAGCTATTTTCTACATTTAGCCTCTCTGACACATGCTTAGGAACTTTTAACAAGCTAAATCCCTTTTTCCTCGGAGTTGTGTTGGACACTTTCACTTCTTTTTTTTAATCAACTTTGTGTGACTTACAACAGAAAGCTTTTATTTATGATTTAAACTTTCTGACTGAAAAATCATTAAATGTGTCCTAAAGATTATGTTTTGTTTTGGAGTCCTCCTGAGGTGTGTGTACTTTCAGTAGCTTTGGATTTTTCTGAAAGTGCAAAATCTCTGCTTGTCTATGCATTCAGCAGATTTCAGAGATCCATCTCTCTGATTTTAGGAACAAATTACTTGTGGATATCAGAAATTTAACTCATATAATTTCTTCATTTGGAAGGCATAACAAACTGTAACTATTAATAATTATCACTCAGATTCCTGACTCTATTTTTGTCATTGGAACATTGAACCTGGAAATAGTGACACACACACATATGCATACACACTCAATCCCCAAAGAAAATATTTTCAGAAGAAAGCAGTATCAATGAAATTTGAAGTGGCAATTTCTTGAGTTTAGATGATGAAATGAGTAATTAGAAGCCTTCTACTGAATATTCTGTTTTGTGGAATTTCAAATTCATTGGCAATGTTTAAAATTTTCCTCCTTTTTTTTAATGACACAGTTGAGAAGATAAGATTCTAAAACAAATAAAACAGTTAACATCTCATAAAAAATACCTACATTTCCTCTCCTTTCCCACTTAGCTTCACTTGTTTGCTACATCCTTCAGCAGTAGAAAGTTGTTTACTTTCCAAATACACATTCCAGGCTAAATCTCTGCTAAATTTTATTCTCTTAAGAAAAAAAAAAAAAAAGAAAAAAGCCTACTATTTAAAATATGTCTGGAAAATAAAACTGTTGTGGTTTAATCCCAGTAGGCAGCTAAGCACCACACAGCCACTCACTTACTCCCCCCACAATTGGACGGGGTAAAAGTGAGAAAACTGATGGCTTGAGATAAAGACAATTTAATAGGTAAAGCAAAAGCTGCACGCGCAAGCAAAGCAAGATAAGGAGTTCAATCACTACTTCCCATCGGCAGGCAGATGTTCAGCCATTCCCAGGAAAGCAGGGTTCCATCACGCATAATGGTTACTTGGGAAGACAAACACCATAACTCTGAACATCCCCTCGTCCTTCTTCCCCGCAGCTTTTATTGCTGAGCACAAGGTCATACGGTACGGAATATCCCTTTGGTCAGTTGGGGTCAACTGTCCCAGCTGCATCCCCTCCCAACTTCTTGTGTAACCCCAGCCTACTCACTGGTGGGGTGGTGTGAGAAGCAGAAAAGGCCTTGACGCTGTGTAAGCACTGCTCAGCAATAACTAAAACATCAAAAATCCAAGACATAGCACCATACAAGCTTCTATGAGGAAAATTAACTCTATCCCAGCCAAAACCAGTACAAAAACTCTTATCAAATGTTTTCATTGCAGACATTACATTATCTTATGTTTTCATTACAGACTTTTCCCTGTAATGTGTTCTTCCTTTTCTTGTTGTAAAAATTTTTACATTTTCTAAGGCTAATAAGGCACAGAGTGGATACACTGTTTTATTTGACATTGTCCTTGGAGACATATACTGTCAAATCACTGGTTGAAAGGAGAAAAAAAAAAAAAAAAAAAGTAAATTTTCTGTTCCAGCAAAGTGGAATAGCTTTACAAACCACCTGAATGCAATTTTAATTTTGTACTTAAACTAAGAACCAGGTAGTCTGAGGAATACATATTCATAGAATCATAGAATGATAGAATCATAGAATTGTTCTGGTTGGGAGAGACCTCCAAGATCATCGGGTCCAACCACTAACCTAGCACTACCAAGTCCACCACTAAATCATATCCCTTAGGGCCACATCTAAACATCTCTTGAATACCTCCAGGGATGGTGAGTCCACCACCTCCCTGGGCAGCCTGTTCCAATGCCCAACAACCCTTTCAGTGAAGAAATTTTTACGAATATCCAATCTAAACCTCCCCTGGCACAACTTGAGGCCATTTCCTCTTGTTCTGTTGTCTGTTACTAGGGAGAAGAGACTGACACCCATCTCTCTACAACCTCCTTTCAGGTAGTTGCAGAGAGCAATAAGGTTTCCCCTCAGCCTCCTCTTCTCCAGGCAAAACAACCCCAGTTCCCTCAGCCGCTCCTCATAGGACTTGTGTTCCAGACCCCTCACCAGCTTCGTTGCCCTTCTTTGGACATGCTCCAGCACCTCAATGTCTTTCTTGTAGTAAAAGGGGCCCAAAACTGAACACAGTACTCGAGGTGCGGCCTCACCAGGGCCGAGTACAGGGGGACGATCACCTCCCTACTCCTGCTGGCCACGCTATTTCTGATACAAGCCAGGATGCTGTTGGCCTTCTTGGCCACCTGGGCACACTGCTGGCTCATATTCAGCCAGCTGTCCACCAACACCCCCAGGTTCTTTTCCGCCAGGCAGCTTTCCAGCCACTCCTCCCCAAGCCTGTAGCATTGCATGGGGTTGTTGTGTCCCAAGTGCAGGACCCGGCACTTGGCCTTGTTGAATCTCATGCCATTGGCCTCGGCCCATCAATCCAGCCTGTCCAGATCCCGCTGTAGAGCCTTCCCTCCCTCAAGCAGATCAACACTCCCTCCCAATTTGGTGTCATCTGCAAATTTACTGAGGGTGCACTCGATCCCCTCGTCCAGATCATTGATAAAGACATTAAACAGGACTGGCCCCAGTACTGAGCCCTGGGGAATACCACTTGTGACCGGCCGCCAACTGCATTTAACTCCATTCACCACAACTCTTTGGGCCCGGCCATCCAGCCAGTTTCCTACCCAGCGCAGAGTATGCCCATCCAAGCCATGGGTAGCCAGTTTCTCCAGGAGGATGCTGTGGGAGACGGTGTCAAAGGCTTTACTAAAGTCCAGGTAGACAACATCCACAGCCTTTCCTTCATCCACTAAGTGGGTCACCATGTCGTAGAAGGAGATCAGGTTAGTCAAGCAGGACCTGCCTTTCATAAACCCATGCTGACTGGGCCTGATCACCCGGTTGTCCCGTATGTGCCGCGTGATGGCACTTCAAGATGATCTGCTCCATAACCTTCCCGGGCACCGAGGTCAGGCTGACAGGCCTGTAGTTCCCCGGATCCTCCTTCCGGCCCTTCTTGT
This sequence comes from Phoenicopterus ruber ruber, assembly GCA_009819775.1. Taxonomy (NCBI): domain Eukaryota; kingdom Metazoa; phylum Chordata; class Aves; order Phoenicopteriformes; family Phoenicopteridae; genus Phoenicopterus; species Phoenicopterus ruber. The sequence goes on along the minus strand of CM020247.1, from coordinate 5,642,244 downwards.
AGATGGGCATCACATTTGCCAGCCTCCAGTCAACCGGGACCCCCCCAGTTAGCCAGGACTGCTGATAAATGATGGAGAGTGGCTTGGTGAGCACTTCTGCCAGCTCTTTCAGCACCCTTGGGTGGATCTCATCCGGCCCCATAGACTTGTGCATGTCTAGGTGGCGTAGCAGGTCACTGACCATTTCCCCTTGGACTACGGGGTCTTCATTCTGCTCCCCGTCCCTGTCTTCCTGCTCAGGGGGCTGGGTGCCCAGAGAACAACTTCCCTTGCTGTTAAAGACTGAGGCAAAGAAGGCATTAAGTACCTCAGCCTTTTCCTCGTCCCTTGACGCTATGTTTCCCCCTGCATCCAATAGAGGAGGGAGATTTTCCTTAGCCCCCTTTTTATTGTCAATGTATTTGTAGAAGGACTTTTTGTTGTCTTTTACGGCAGTAGCCAGACTAAGTTCTAGCTGGGCTTTGGCCCTTCTCATTTTCTCCCTGCATAACCTCACAACATCCTTGTAGTGCTCCTGAGTTGCCTGCCCCTTCCTCCAAAGGTCATAAACTCTCCTTTTTTTCCTGAGTTCCAGCCAGAGCTCTCTGCTCAGCCAGGCCGGTCTTCTTCCCCGCCGGCTCATCTTTCGGGTCATGGGGACGGCCTGCTCTTGCGCCTTTAAGATTTCCCTTTTGAAGAATGTCCAGCCTTCCTCGCCTCCTTTGCCCTTCAGGACTGCCTCCCAAGGGACTCTGCCAACCAGTCTCCTAAACAGGCCAAAGTCTGCCCTCTGGAAGTCCAAGGTGGCAGTTCTGGTGACCCTCCTCTTTACTTGTCTGAGAATCGAAAACTCAATCATTTCATGGTCACTATGCCCAAGATGGCCTCCGACTGTCACATCACCCACAAGACCTTCTCTGTTCACAAACAACAGGTCCAATGGGGCGCCTTCCCTCATTGGCTCCCTCACCAGCTGTGTGAGGAAGTTATCTTCCACACACTCCAGGAACCTCCTGGACTGTTTCCTCTCTGCTGCATTGTATTTCCAGCAGACTGGAAATAATCTCCTGTCACCTTTTGGAAACCATTTAAACAAGTACGTTTAGTGATTATTTTATCTCTGCATAGCATAGCATCTGTTTGAAAATAAGCCTTTTGCCATTAAGAGCTAATCTGCCCTGCCCACTTATTGCTCAGCTAGGACATTATTCCTGTAAATCCTTGCAGGGTGTGCAATGGGAAGCACGGGTGTTCTGACCCCAGCTGTAAGGGTTATAAGTTTGTATCAAAACATACAATGTCAATGGGCTCCAACTGCTTTGAGCTCAGGCCTCAAATGAAGTGACAGTCACGTGTAAGATCAAAACATAGAAGTGACTTTCTGTAGTGAGAAGAGAGAAGCTCCAGGCACTGCAGCTGCTTCATTACTCTGAAAGTGTGAGAGACAAAGCTGAGGGGGTTAGACTACTTTTGTCATTAGATGATTGAGCCTGTAGACCTACACTGAGCCTTCCTTGTCCTATGGGGCAAGGTGATTCTCTGGTCACAGGACAGTAGTCTTGTGTGCACATGCTGCATTCCACACTTGCATGTCAGGATTCTTGGATCTCTCAGCACCTAATCATCACCACAGCAACCAATGGCCATGTTATAAACACTGCATAATAATGAGTCCCTCCTGGGGGCTAAGCAGCTGGAGGAGATGAAATCTTAACAAAGATAATCTCAAATAGCCATAAAAGTTCAGGAAGAGAAACAAAGAACACCTAAGATCACTCTATGTAATGTATTCCTCACCACTGCAATCTCTCAAACTGTCACATTCTATTTTCATGATGCATTGGGGAGAAGCAACTAATTAATTAGACATAGGCATAGGCTGGATTGTGCTTATTACTCACAGGTTTATATAAAACTTCCGGGGAGACAGCTCCTCATTGTTTTAGGGTCCTCTCGCTCAGCTCTGCTGGCTGATTTCTGTAAGAAAAGAATGAAGTTGAGGGCAGATTGTCATCTTGTTTTTCTGGAATCACTTTAATTGCAAGCACTCCTAAGTTCAGGAGTAGAGACTAGAAACAGGAAATTGTAGCTGGACTGGCAGAAAGGGACACAGCCACATTTTGGCACTTTGTCTATACATATGTGCTGGAGAAACACATACAAAGATGGACTGCATGTGCTATTTTAGAATTTTTATATCTGAAAAAAAAACCAAACCAGTTTCAGCACTGTCTTTGGTACCTCTCAAATAAATGAGACAAGAAAGTAAAACACTACTTTTTCGCAAGCTAACTAATCTGAACATGATTCTAGGCACTGCATAATATATTTATAGTACTTCATAACATATGGTGTCTAGAGGAAATGTTCCTTTCTTTCAACAGTCTGGAAAATAGGTTTTAATAGTTTAATGACAGGAATGATTCAAGGGTTTTCACTGATTTGCTCTAGCACATGGGTAATCTGGATACAACACAAGTGCTTTTAAATGACATTTTCAAAACTTTCCATAAGATAATGGTAGTTCTTACAGGATTTACTTCAAAGCAAAATAGATACACCTTTTATCTCTGTCCTCTCCTACACATCTAAAGAGACCACACCTTTGAGTAAGACATTGTATTCTTTACTGCAGGTTCCATGTATCTGAGTTAGGTGGAATAATTCGTCTTTCTAATGAAAAGAAATGCAAATAGAACTCTCTTCTTGGAAGTGGTGCTTCTACCTTGAGAATTTAAAGGTTTTAAACAAATGTGCCATGCTTGTATCTGAATAGTTGCATTATATCTTTTTATTAATACCATATGTGTTGGCTGCTGTGGGAAGTGACAATGTATCAGCACAAGAGAACAATCATCAGACATAGCTGGGTTAAATGTTATTGTAATCTAACTTAGTTCAACTCATATAAAGTTATTATGGCCTGTAGCTTCTAACAGCTGGCCCCATTATAATTAGAATTTGTTAGTATTGTTGGTAGTGTACAGTCTATTTTTATGCTCCTGGTTTTCTTGCTGGAATGTCCAAAAGGTGTTAGCATGTTGTACTGCTCCATCACCACCTTGTGAAGGTGAGATGTTGATAGATCATAAGCCATGTGCCAGTCTTATAATAGGAACCATATGGTTTGGAAGGCCTAAGACCACTGCTGGGAAAAATAGAGATGAGACAATCATGGACCATTTGGGACAGGAAAAGAACCAACCTTTTACAGAAAATATTTTAAGCCTGCAGCAGACTTATATTTGATTACACATTTGGACTGCTTCAGGACACATGTTGTTTTGGTATCTTTGTCTCTCGGTAGAACTCCATTGATGTTCTAATGTGTAAAGTGTTGATTTATTAACTCACATGCTTTACATTTTCACTGAAAATGAAATAAACCGGGAATGGAGGGGACAGGATTTGAGCTCCTGTGAAGCTGAGCTAATCCATAGAGGCAACAGAGACACACAGAATTAGTCAAGATGGCCAGATACACTGTACTTTTGAAAAGCACTCTGGGTGCCAGGGACAACAGACTTGGAATCATCTTTATCAGTAGGTTGGTTAAAAGCAGTATAGCATTTACATGTCTGTCTTCTAGATTTACAGCAAAAGTTGATTGAGTTTATGAGCAAAACAGTAGATGAACCCAGGTTTTCCCCTACTTTGTTAAATAAACTTCGGGAAGTCTCTCATGAGTTTCTCAGTTTGAGTCTCAGATTAGGTGTTGCTGTAGTATAAATATGTAGCTATGGAGCACCATTACTAAAGAACACAGAATGGTGACAAATCTCCTGGTTATTGAGTCTAATGCTTGCTATCACAGGAGTTATATCATATCATGCCTTGCATAAATTTAGGATTATTTGAAGCTTTGGCCTTCAATATTACCATGCTAAGTTTGTCCTAGAAACTCATTCCTCTGAAAGAAAGTGTTCTCAATTCACTATATATTATAGACAAACTTCCACAGGGAAAACCACACAGAACTTTTCTAAAATTACCTATGACAGATTTGATATTAATTCTATAGACCAAGTTTTACTAAACTAAGAAGGGCTTAGACAAATGCTAGGGAAGGGACAACTAACAAACGGGTAAAATTAAGGAGCTTTTGTAAATCAGAAAGCTATCCTGAAGCTTGGATACTAAAACTTTGTCAAAAGTCATTGGAAAAGTCATAACAACAATACATGCATAAAATCTTCTTTTGGAGGAAATATTTTTAAAGATTTGAAGTTCTGTTTCTTAAAAGAATCAGCTGTCCTGGTTGCAGCTGGGATAGGGTTAATTTTCACCAGAAGCTGGCCAGGGTCTATTCTATACCATGTGACCGTCATGCTCACTATATAGAGGGGGACAGCGAAAGGGGGGGATTGCTGCTAGGGAGAGGGCTGGGCATCGGGCTCTGGGTGGGGAGTGACCTGCGCTGGGAAGCACCACTAAGTACACTGGGTTGTTGGTATTGTTGGGGTTTCTTGTTTGTTTGTTTTCTTTCCCTTTGTTGTCTGGTTAAACTGTTGTTGTTGTTAACCCATGAGTTTTGCCTTTCTTTTTCCCCATTCTCTCCCCGGTCCTGCTGGGAGTGGGGGGGGCGAGCGAGCAACAGCGTGGCACTCAGCTTCCGGCTGGGCTAAACCACGACATCAGCCCACCTCACTTCATTAAATAATTATGAAGGATAATACTGCAGCATCAAGAAGTGGCTTTCTTTAAGATGTCAATGTATAATTCAATATGCAATCTCTATCTTTCTATGTTTTTGCATTACCTTACCAAGATATTAGTGGAAAAGTGCTTGCTACTGTTCACTTCAGATCAGTTATTAAATATGTTGCATGGATTTTTTTTTGTTTGAAGATAAAGTACATTTGTTACAAATTAAATATTGCTTTGAAACTGTCGTGGTTTAACCCCAAATTGTAACCCAATACCACGCAGCCGCTCGCTCACTCCCCCACTCCCCGCTGGGGTGGGGAGGAGAATTGGAGAGAAAGGAAAACTCGCGGGTTGAGATAAAAACAGCTCACCAGGACAGCAAAGGAAAAATATAAAAATATATTAATAATGATAATAATAATATATACAAGGATAATAGAATATATAAAACAAACGATACACAATTTCTCACCACCCGACGACTGATACAGCCCATCCCGAGCAGCAGACAGGGAGCAGGGGTATCCCCCCCCAGCTATCCCAGAACAGCAAGTTCCAGAGAGAGCAGGCAAGGGAACAAACAGCCGAACGAACAAAAAACAAGAAGGAAAAATAGGGAAACAAAAAGCAACCTGAAGGGAAGCTTAACGATTAGGGCAAGTTAAGGGTCTAGAAGCCTAAAAGCCTTCAAAAACCTAGTGGCCCACCGACCGACCCTCACTTATATCAGGCATGACGTCTATGGTATGGAATACTCTCTTTGGCCAGTTTGGATCAACTATCCTGTCTCTACCCCTCCCAAGTTTTGCATCTGCATGTTAGCAGAACCTGGAAAACAGCAAAATGTCCTTGGTCATTCAGCAGCAACGAGCAACATCAGTGTGCTATCACCGTTCTTCTCACACTAAAGCCAAAACACAGGAGCTGCTGAAAACAAAACTAGCTCTGTCCTGGCCTAAACCAGGACAGAAACTCAGAAGAGATAAGATGCAAAAATTGGTTTCTGAGACACAGAATGCATTATTTTTCCCTTTAGACATATTCAAGAAGTATACTATTGGCTCTCCTATTTTTTAATGAATTGAACAAATCCATCAAACCCAAAAAGAAAACTAATTAGTTTGCAGAGAGAAAATTAATTGAAAGACATTGGCCACTTATGCTTTTTTTTTTTTCTTGGCCAGTAATATAGCATGTGGTAGATCCTTTATCACAGTTAATTGTTTATACTAGAAAGCCAAACTGAAGCATCTCCTTGCTGGCATGGATAATCTTGCCAAGTGGAATTATTAGGTCTGATCTCCTGCCAGAGTTTACTCTCAGACTTCATTATTTAACCTTTTCTTTGTATAGAGCTAGGTTGTCATTGAGGGTGGCACAAATTACTATGCTACTTTTGTGCATACATTCACCAGAGCAGTAAGAACAAAATGAAGGCGCTTGCATATACGCAGATATTACAGTAAGAGGCCTAATTTCCTTTTGCAATAAGTTAACAGCATGTGAAATGGGAAGTATGGAAAACCATGTGTGAAGAGCACAAAGAACTCGGAATTCATTTTAAGAAAATGTGGATTATGCATTAATTTTCTTAATTGCCATCAAATACTTCCTGACAAGGTAGCTCGCTCTCACATGGAACCTTCCTGCCTGACTGGTCGCCATTCCCTACACAGTATGATGTATATAGACAGACAAAACAATTTCTTGCTCTCTCAATTGCTTAAAGCAAGTTGCTTTTTGAAGAATCTAGAGGTCTACAGGACACAGTCAAAACATTATTCTGGTAATGCTGATGCACTGCAGAAATCTCATAAAACTGCCATGTTGAACCATGCTCTGATTTGTGATCTTCACTGTAAAGGTTATGCAAATTCTGGAGGGCACATGGCTTACAACAATACTGAGTAAATGAAAGCTGCTATAATCTCAGAGGAATTCTGTATAGTTTTAAACTGACAGAAAGGATGAGAACTCTGACAGAAGGAACATATGAGTCATCAGATGAATTTGACAATTTGCTCATTAAAAGCATTTGAATTTGACAATTTGCTCATTAAAAACACAAAGACCTACCAGAGACATCGTGGAGGTGGATATACAGCATACAGTAGCAGCATGATTTCTCCTTCCTTTCCCAAACATCACTGACATTTCAGAAACTCAGAGCACAAAGGTCCACCTGGAATACAGAAAGAAAAGACTGATCTTACCCCTGAATTCTTAGGTCATCATTATTTTTTTTTATTATTGTTATAACTATTCTTATTTGTCATGGTTTGACCCTGGCTGGATGCCAGGTGCCCACCAAAGCCACTCTATCACTCCCCCTCCTCAGCTGGACAGGGGAGAGAAAATATAACGAAAGGCTCGTGGGTCGAGATAAGGACAGGGAGATCACTCAGCAATTACCGTCATGGGCAAAACAGACTCAACTTGGGCAAAAAATTAATTTAATTTATTGCCAATCAAATCAGAGTAGGGTAAGGAGAAATAAAACCAAATCTTAAAACACCTCCCCCCCACCCCTCCCTTCTTCCCGGGCTCAACTTCACTCCTGATTCCTGTACCTCCTCCCCCCGAGTGGCACAGGGGGACAAGGAATGGGGGTAGCGGTCAGTTCATCACACGTTGTCTCTGCTGCTCCTTCCTCCTTAGGGGAAGGACTCCTCACACTCTTCCCCTGCTCCAGCATGGGGTCCCTCCCACGGGAGACAGTCCTCCACAGATTTCTCCAACGTGAGTCCTTCCCACGGGCTACAATTCTTCACGAGCTGCTCCAGAGTGGGTCCTTTCCATGGGGTGCAGTCCTTCAGGAACAGGCTGCTCCAGCGTGGGTCCCCCCATGGGGTCACAAGTCCAGCCAGAAAACCTGCTTCAGCATGGGCTCCTCTGTCTCCACGGGTCCACAGGTCCTGCCAGGAGCCTGCTCCAGCGCAGGCTTCCCACCAGGACACAGCCTCCTTCGGGCATCCGTCTGCCCCGGCATGGTGTCCTCCACAGGCTGCAGGTGGATATCATCTGCTCCACTGTTAACCTCCATGGGCTGCAGGGGGACAGCCTGCCTCACCATGTTCTTCACCAGGGGCTGCAGGGGAATCTCTGCTCTGGCACCTGGAGTACCTCCTCCCCCTCCTTCTTCACTGACCTTGGTGTCTGTAGAGTTGTTGTGCTCACATCTTCTCACTCCTCTCTCCCCTGCTATATTCCTGCAGCAGTTTTTTTTTTTCCCCTTCTTAAATACGTTATCACAGAGGCGCTACTACTGTCACTGATTGGCTTGGCCTTGGCCAGCAGCAGGTCTGTCTTGGAGCCAGCTGGCATTGGCTCTATCGGACATAGGGGAAGCTTCTAGCAGCTTTTCACAGAAGCCACCCCTGTAGCTCCCCCGCTACCAAAACCTTGCTGCACAAACCCAGTACATTATTTAAATGACATTCATAAAACAAAATCTTCCATTGTTCAAATAAAAACTGAATATGGACTCTGCTACTTAGCAGATACTTGGAAGGTGGTATTATAATCACATTGTAGGACAGCTGATTTACCTCACCATGAGAAAGACTATGACAGAACATAAAAGCATTTTGCTTGTCAGCATTGCAAGTCTCTGGGTCTGAGAAGAGTTGTATAGTGATCTGAAGGCTGGTAAGACAGGCACTCAGACTTGTGCAAGCATCAAGGCTTTATAAGTACAACAGAATAAAGAAATAAGACACTACTGCTGAATCCCCTTTTGTGAATTGCTAAAAGTACTCAGAAGAGAAACAATTAGAAGATGAAGATTTCCTCAGACTTCATTGTTTGGGGTCATTCACAGTGGGGAAAAAGCCTGTCCCTTGTGAATGTTGACTCCATTTAAATTTAGTAAGTGCTTTGGGGCAAATATTTATATTGTAAACGAGGATTTTGACCACAAAATACACATTTTAAAAATATATGATAACTTTTGACAGGCTCTGCTTTTCTACAGCATATTGTAACATTGAAGTTGGAGCCCTTGGGACTGTGAAGCAATTCAATTTCAGGTTCTGTGGAAAGGATGAAGGAGATGATAGAAGAATGGCATTGATTTCAGAGCTCTGACATAGACACCAAGCTGAAATCTAACTTTTCCATTTCTCTGAACTACTACATATCCTTTAAACAATTGGCCCTGCTGTAGTCTATTAAGGGTTGTTATAATCAGTTGCTGCCTCCAGCAGTTCCAGGGCCTGGGAATTCCGCTGGAGGCCAGTCCAGAGCATCCAGGGACCTGGGAGGTCTCTGCACTATGCCGAGGGATGTGGCTGCTGCTTTCCTGCTTGCAGGTTCAACCAGTAGCAAAGCTGAGAATGTATCCCAGAGACACAGACTCACATAGGACACCCGCATGGTTGGCTACATAGACTGCCACAGACAAGGTGCTGCCTTCAACAGCACCCACATATAACACTAGTGGGACTCTCATAAAACATAAGCATAGACAGCAAATTCCCTTTCCTCCTCTTGGGCTGGTAAGGATTGAAGTTCACTAGTGAAAGCACACACACAGCACTTCCTAGATTCACAGGCACATGCACATTCACAGATCCCTCAAGTACCGGCATGACCTCTCTGTCCCTCCAATACCCCTGTCCTGATCCTGAGCCCTCTTACCTGCTCCACGAGTCTCCTACTTGCTGGCTAGCCCAGCTTGGTGCTCGCTAGCAAACAAACACACGCACTCACACACTTGTCTCACAGGCACTCCACACTCACAGGTTCCCTCGAATACCAGCATGGACCCTCTGTCCGCCTGATACCCCTGCCCAGACCCAGGGCCTCCTAATTGTTAGCTAGTCCAGCTTGAAGTTTACTAGTGAATTACACACACATGCACACCACGTTTGGGCAAGATACAGACACTTGTCTCCCCTCTCCAGCACCTGGCATCAGGCACATGGGCCTGTGACCCCCGGTCCCACTCCAGCTGCCAGTGCTGAGCCCCTCACTTGCCTCACTCATGCTGGTCCCCCAGTAACTGTTTTTTTGGGACACACACACACACATGGTTCTCACTCTAGTGGCTGGAGCCAAGACCTTCAACACACGGTTCTCGCTCTAGTGGCTGGAGCCAAGACCTTCACCTGCTCCAGTAGCTGGCACTGAGACCCCCAGTCGCTCCAGTTGCTGACTGGAGATGACCCCACAGGCCCAGGGTGTATCCCTGGTCTGACTACAGTGGCTGACACCAAATACACTCATGCTGGTCCCCCCAGTAGCTGGCACTCCGGACACAAAGTCTGTAGGACTCCCAAGAGCTATGGCCCCTCCAGCTACTGATGCTGAGACCCTCACTCTCTCCTGTTGCTGGCACCACAGGCCCAGGAGAGCCTACTCCCTGGTCTAACTCCAGTTGCTGGCACCATATACACTCACGCCTGTCTTGCCAGTGGCTGGCACTTAGTCCTTGCAGCCCTCACACACACAGGATAGAGAGTGAAATTGCACAGAAAGATAGTTAAGGAAGGATTTAATAAGATAGGACAGACCATGGTGATCAGGTGCATGCCTGGGTCAAAGTGTACTGACTGGTCCTGTTTAAAACCCGACCAGTCCCTTTTATACCCTTTTCTGTTTGTTCCCCTCTTTGTTCCCCACTAATCCCCTTTCCCTAAACATTCCTTCCTAAGTTTTGCATAGTCCCACAGACCCCCCCTTGAATAGCCTAAATTCTCATTTCCCCCTTCTTATCAGTTACAAAGTCCAGGTTGGTCCTCTCCAAAGCTTAATGGCCCATCAATTAGTGACTGGAGTCTTTGGCATCTTCTCAGTCTTGTCTACCAGGTTTGTGTCTCTGTGTGTTTCTGTTTATCGCTTCCTCCTTTACTTATGTCGCGAATGAATTTTTGTCGCAATTGAGTGGCTTTACACAATGTGATTTAGCAGTAGTCTAGAATTTATTTACGCCCTCACGGCAAATCACAGAATTAGATTGTGATATTTGATAGCACTCAATTATTAGTTGATTAACAAGGTGATTTGACAAAATTTGTTCTAATCAAGCAGCGACTTAGTTAAAGATTCAAAAATGGCAAGGTTCACTCTGTTACTACATGGAAGGAGTCTATCAGGGAAAATCAAGACAGAATTGACTACACAGAATAAAAGGACACAAAAGGGTAAGGAGGACCCTCCCGTTGAGTCACAAGGTTTGGAAAGGACCCCCTTGCTTTCTAAACTCCTTCAGAGAGGAGTCTAGGGGCGGCTAGATCCAATCCTAGTCCCAGACTTGGTCAACGGTTCATGTCTAAAGGATTATATGTGTATGGCAATGGTCTACCGTTGAGTCACGAGATTCAGAGAGGACCCAATTGCTTTCTAAACTCCTTCAGAGAGGAGTCTAGGGGCAGCTGGATCCAATCTTAGTCCCAGACTTGGTCAATGGTTTATTGCTAAGGTTCATTCACAGTTTAAGGTAAATCACAAGATTGTTAGTAACACTTAATCATTGACTAATTCAACATTTACAAAGTGATTGAATTAATTTACACACACATATGCACACAGACATAATATTCATATAAATGTACAAAAGGTATATCTGTTAAAAATTCCCCTTGAGTTCAGTGGAATACATCAAATGCTCTGGCATTTCTCAACAGGCGAGGGTTGAGCCTCAAGGAGTAAGGGGTTTCAGCCCAGGTCCCGTCGTCGGCTTTCGGCGACGGTCCTCCAAATTTCGCAAACTCGAGAGTTGCGAGCTCTGAGAGGCGTCCCACTCAGAGGGAGATGCTGGGCACAGCCCGCTGTGGTCCAGGAGAGCTCAAAGGGCCTCACTTGGTCGCAAGATGATTGGCTTTGGTCATCAGTAAATTTCCATCCTGGCCACAATTCGGGTCGTCCCGCTCTCGTTCCACTCTTGTTCCCCACCAAGGCCAGGCACTATCAGAGTTCCTGGTACAGCCAGTGCCGCTGCCCACCTCAGCCATACAAGAGTTCCTGATACAGTCAAGGGATGCTTCACTGCTCAGCTCATTGCACAAGGCTAAGGCCAGGTAATCAGAGTTCTTTGTACAAGTGGTCCAGGGAAAGGAAAAGGGGGGGTGTAAGAGACTGAGGGGCTGAAAGAGTTAATGTCTCAAACACTCAGCAAAGAAGGACCTTGAAGAAACTGAGAAGTTGGAAGAGTTATTGTCTCAAACGCTGGACAAAGGAGGACCTGGTGTGAAGGATGTTACCACACTAATGAGAGAAGGTGCAGCTGGAAGGGAGGATCTTGGGGAGGCAGGATAGCGCTTTTCTGGGCCTTATCTTGAGTAATTGCTTAAAAAACAGACAAGCCTGAGACACCAAAATCACTAGCCTCAACCCCCCCAACCCATTTTGAGAAGGTTCGAGAACAACAAACTACGCATGCGAAGTAATTAGCATATGCAGTGGGACTAGTCAATAAATAGCGCAACTCAGAGGGGCTGGGTGCACGCACCCACCATCTGACGGAACCGGACCAGAGACATCACTGGAACCCAGGGTGGTGGTCTTTCCTTTACCTCTATCTTTTCTCTGTCTCTATCTTTTAATTTAGCCCAAGAGTATCCCGCTCAAAGTGAGTCGTCCAGGATGGCCTTCTCTGGACATGATATACTCCTTTAGACATAAACTGTTGGCCAAGTCTGGGACTAGGATTGGACTCAGCTGCATCTAGACTTCTCTCTGAGAAGGAGTTTAGAAAGCAAGGGGGTCCTTTCCGAACCTCATGACTCAACGGGAAGGCCTCCCTGACCGCTGACCAGAGACCCCCGTTGGCTGGACCAACGCTGGACCCCGGACTGATGATTTCTCTCTCTCTCTCTTTCTCCTTCTCTCTTCCTTTTTACTGAAAAGCGGGATTAGCAATTAGTGAACTTTATGTTATTCAATGACAATTTGTATGCCCAGATATTGGATGACAACTTGTATGCCCAGTTATTGAATGAATAAATTGTATGCCTGAATTGTGAACCTTAGCACCGTTTGTGCTCAATTCCAACAAAGTAGATTGGCTAACCTGAGTCACTCCTCCCTCTTCCCTGCCACTGTTTGTTTATGACCCATAGCTGGGACGCAGCATTGCTGCGGGCAGAAAGTTGGGATGTGATGGGGTGGGGAGGATGCACCACCACAATTTATTATCTTGTTTTGCACTGAAAAGGTCCTTGATTGGATAACCTTAATGAAGCAAACACTTTCACCTTCCAAATACCCTTACATAGTTTTTCTTCACAACTGTCTGCCCCCACACCCTTTCAGTGAGTGTGTGCCGTTGATTAGTGTGTGCACATGATTATGTGCCGTTGTTCTTTTTTCTACAGAAAGCACCTTCTGAGAAATAGTTTTAGAAAGATTCCTAAGATATCTCTTTCCCTTGCTTCATCTATATCCCATCTTATACCACCTTTTTTCCTTTTTTTCCTTTTCCTTCTTTCTTCTAACTCATCATTTTTCAGAAACTTGCAAAGTTCTGAGTTTCCCAGTATCAGTTTTTCTGACCACTTTCTTCTTTTTCTTCCAATCTTCCCACCTCTCCTCATGTGTTTTATATCCTATATCTGTGTTACTGTAAAATATTCCCAAGTGTTTAGGACCAGACAGGAACCAGACAAAAAAGGACCATGCCTTGTACCCAGTCCTCATCTTACCCACAAAGGGGAGGGAGTATGTAATCACAGCTCTGTGCCATTCCCAGAAAGGTTTGGCATTTTACAAAACAAAATGAATTTGAAATGTGGCAAGGCAGCCACAGTATCTTATCTTTGCAAGTCTTTTACAGAATCCTTACTTCTGAGGGAGGCCCAACGAAGCGAGCCAGGAGTCTGGAGAAGGTACCTCCTGGCCCTCATGTCTTGCCACCAGCTGGAAGGCATTTTTGTGCATGAGAAGACAGTTTCCTCCTCTCTCCCTTGCCATTAATCTCTTCTGAAAGTTGTGGTTAGGGCTTACTGCTGTTGCTGCCGCTATCCCACTTGTGATCTTTGGTGAACCCAGGAAAAATGACAACTGTTTCTTCAATGAGATTTTATATCATCAAAGGAGCCGGGGAATCTGTTCCCAGTTGTGGACTGGAAGAGGCTGATATTAATAATGATTAACTTAGCTCACTTTACCCTAACAATGCTATGGCATGGTGAAATAGGATGTCCGCCTCAGAACAAAAACCCCAAAGTGAATGATAGACTGCTTTGTTAACGCCCCGTGAAGGACTGTTTAGTGTTGCCAAATTTAAGTGAAACTAGAGGAAAGGTAATTCCGACAGGGGGAGATCACGACCAGTGACTCGTTCTGTTTAAGCCCTGCGTAAGGTGTATCAGAGGGGATATACAGCAGTGGCCTGGGAAGCCCTGCATAAGGCATATCAGAAAGGATACGCAGCAGTGGCATAGGAAATTCTTTTCGGTACCGAAACGGGCTCTGCTGCTTCTCAGGAGGCACCCCTTTGTTCTCCTCTAGGATGCATCCTAAAACATTGGAATAAATTTGGTGGGGACCCCACGACAAAAGATAAATTGAAAAGATATTGTAATCAATGGTGACCACAATATTGTTTGGAAGATGGTGAAAATGGGTCTTTAAAATACAATACCATTTTGCAATTGATGTTATTTTGTTGAAGGACAGAAAAATGGGATGAACTTTCATATGTGGATTTGTTTTTCACCTTAAGGAATGACTGGGAGATTAGAAAGAACTGTGGTTTGGTGGATTCTAAACATCAAAATGGAATATATGTGGTTAAAAAGAAAAATAGTGACTCTTGTTGTACAGGTTGTAAAATTAGGAAAAATGGTTTGGAAGAAAGTGAGGAAGATGTTCAATTGTTGGTGGTGCCATCTAAAGCCAATGTATCTGAAAGTTCAGATGAGGGAGATATTGTTAGTCTGGTAGCTGGGAGAACGAGGGGTCAGACGTCTAGTGTTCAAGCTCCTCTAAGACAAGCAGTGGGCCCAGAAGGAGGCCCTGTGTATGTACATGTTCCGTTTACTACCTCAGATTTATTGAATTGGAAACAGTCAGTCGGGTCTTATTGGAATAACCCAGAGGGTATGTATAGCACTGTTAAGACTGTAATGATAACTCATAATCATAATTGGGGAGATATATAAGCTCTTTTAGAGTATTTATTTACCCATGAGGAAAAGAAGACAGTCCTAGAAAAGGCTAGAGAAGGATTATTCCAACAGCATGGAGGAGTACCTGATGCTGACACATATCTCCCCAAGGAAGATCCAGGGTGGGACCCTAATACAGATGAGGGATTAACGAGAGTAAAGGAATACCAGAAACTAATTTTATATGGAATCCAAAATGGGATAGAAAACCCCCAAAATTTATCAAGTTATATGAAATAAGACAAGGAGAGAAAGAGACCCCATCTGCCTTTTATGAAAGGATGTGTGAAATAGCTTGAAAAATGGACAAATTCGGATCCGGATGATGCTAATAATATGAAATTGTTTAATATGCTGTTTATTGGCCAATCAGCGCCAGATATTAGAAAAAAATTACAAAAAGTGGATGGTGCAGACAGAATGACAATTTCACAATTGATGTCAATTGCATATAAAGTTTAGAATAATCAGGATGAAACAGAAGAAAAAGAAAAACAAAAAAAGACATAGCTACAGGCTTCCTTGTTAGCCGCTTTGGCAGAAGGACAAGGGAGAGGTAGAGGAAGAGGCAGAGGAAATCCACCAAGTGGATTTAGGGGAGGCCGTGGAAATTCAAGGGGGAATCAGTATGACACCCCTTTAAGACCTAATCAATGTGCTTGTTGTAAGCAGGATGGTCATTGGAAAGAAAATTGCCCGTATCGGTCAAATAGTCAGGAAAAAGGGACAGAGACAGCTGCTGAGGTACTGGCAGAAATAGGATTAGACTGAAGGGGACCAGAGGAATCTATTAAAGTTTCCCCAGCTGATCCTCTGGTTCCAGTGAAGCTGGGGAATGAAACAATAGATTTTTTTAATAGATAGTGGGGCAACACATTCTGTACTTACAGACTGTAGGGGACCATTAAGTAAAATCAAAGCTAGTGTAATTGGTGCCACCAGGAAAAGGACTCTAAAAACATTTTTGCAACCAATAGAATGTACAATTGGAAATCTGTCCTGGTTGCGGCTGGGATAGGGTTAATTTCCGCCAGAAGCTGGCCGGGGTCTATTCTATACCATGTGACCGTCATGCTCACTATATAGAGGGGGACGACCGGAGGGGGGGGATCGCTGCTCGGGAGCGGGCTGGGCTCCTGGCGGGGAGTGACCTGCGCTGCGAAGCACCGCTAAGTACACTCTGTTGCTGTTATTGTTGGGGTTTCTTGTTTGTTTTCTTTCCCTTTGTTGTCCGGTTAAACTGTTGTTGTTGTTAACCCACGAGTTTTGCTTTTCTTTGTCCCGATTCTCTCTCCCGTCCCGCCGGGAGTGGGGGGGTGAGCAAGTGACCGCGTGGCTCAGCCTCCGGCTGGGGCTAAACCACGACAAAATACTACGGTAACTCATTCCTTTCTCTGTATGCCAGAGTGTCCCCTGCCACTGTTGGGGAGAGATTTATTATGTAAATTGAATGCGCAAATAACTTTCTCTGAAAATTCTGTACAGTTACACATTCCTCCAGAAAATGCTTGGAAGGCACAGATGTGTTTGCTGACTCAATGTGAGAACCATGAAGATGCAGATATGCCTGAAAAAATATTGAATGCAGTAATACCATTGGTATGTGCATTGGGAAAACCAGGACGAGCAAAGAATAAAACTCCAATTAGAACTGAATTGAAACCTGGAGCTCAACTGGTAGGAAAAAAAACAATACCCTATAAAATAGGAGGTGAGGAGAAAACTGGAACCACTTATCAACTCCTCCTTAGAATATGGACTGTTATGAGAATGCCAATCGGAATTTAATACCCCCATCTTACCAGTAAGAAAATCTAATTCTCAAGAATATAGATTAGTGCAAGACTTGGGGGAAATTAATATATGGACAGTCGATGTCCACCCTGTGGTACCAAACCTGTATACGTTGCTTGCTTCCATCCCTGAAAATAGTATGTATTTTACAGGCCTAGATTTGAAAGATGCTTTCTTCTGCATCCCGGTGGATGAACAGAGTCAACTCATTTTTGCTTTCAAATGGGAAAACCCGACTACTGGATGGAAAACACAATTATGTTGGACTGTACTGCCACAAGGATTTAAGAATAGTCCCACGTTATTTGATAACATATTGGCAAAAGACTTGGAACAATGGCAAGGTGATAATGAACATATAACTTTGTTACAGTATGTTGATGATTTATTAATTGGCTCAAATAATTACAGCAAATGCCTTGAAGCTACAATTAGTTTATTGAATTTCTTAGGACTTGCAGGATATCATGTCTCCAAGAAAAAGGCACAAATAGTAAAAGACAAATTCACCATGAGCCAGCAATGTGCCCTTGCAGCCAGGAAGGCCAATGGCATCCCTTGACTGAGAGGGGACCTTATCAATGCTTATAAATATCTCAAGGGCGGGTGTCAAGAGGATGGGGCCAGACTCTTCTCAGTGGCGCCCAGAGACAGGACAAGGGGAAACGGACACAAACTGGAACACAGGAATTTCCATCTGAACATGAGGAAAACCTTCTTTACTGTGAGGGTGACAGAGCACTGGAACAGGCTGCCCAGGGAGGTTGTGGAGTCTCCTTCTCTGGAGATATTCAAAACCCACCTGGACGCAGTCCTGTGCAGCCTGCTCTGGCAGGGGGGTTGGACTAGATGATCTCCAGAGGTCCCTTCCAACCCCTACCATTCTGTGATATTTGGGATATTTGGGATTTGACATAATGCAGGGATAGAGGGAGTTAAGTGCAGAATGAAAAGAAGCAATTTGTAGAATTGTGGTACCCACCTCAAAGAAACAATTAAGAGGATTTTTGGGCATGGCTGGATGGTGTCAGATGTGGATCCCTAATTTTGGACTGATTGCTAAACCATTATATGCTGCTGTTAAAGGGCTGGAAGAGCTGTTGGAATGGACTGCCGAATGCCAAAAGGGGTTTGATGAAATCAAGAAAAGACTAATGGAAGCTCCTGCATTAGGACTTCCAAATTTGGAGAAACCCTTTCAGCTATATGTACATGAGAGGCAGCAAGTAGCCCTAGGAGTCCTAACCCAAATGTTGGGAAGCTGGAAGAGACCTGTGGGGTATTTTTCTAAACAGTTGGATGAAGTCAGTAAAGGATGGCCTGCTTGCCTGAGAGCTGTTGCTGCAGCAGTGATCTTGATTGGAGAGGCCAGGAAACTGACTTTGGGACAGCATATAACTGTATTTGTACCCCATGCTGTGATCTCTCTCCTAGAAAATAAGGGACACGACTGGATTTCTCCTAGCAGATTGGATAAATACCAGGCTGTCTTGCTGGAGCAGGATGATGTCACCCTTTCAATATCTACTACCTTAAATCCTGCAACTTTACTGCCAATTTCAGAACAAAACAAATTACAGCATGATTGCTTGACAGCAATTAAACAAGTTTATTCTAGCAGACCAGATTTACAAGATACTTCTCTTTCAGATTTTGATTTAGAATTATATACAGATGGGAGTAGTTATATGTCTGAAGGAAAGCAATGTGCTGGATATGCAATAGTGACTAGAGACCGTATTCTGGAAGCTGAGTCTTTACCTCATAATACTTCAGCCCAGAAAGCTGAATTGATTGCTCTGATTTGAGCTTCAGAAATAAGTACTGGAAAGAAAGTTAATATATACACTGACTCAAAATATGCCTTTGGAGTTGTCCATGCTCATAGGGCAATTTGGAAAGAAAGGGGCCTCCTAAACTCACAAGGAACTCCTGTTAAATACGACGCTGAAATTATGAAATTGTTACAAGTTGTTTTACAGCCAGAAGAAGTTGCAATAATTCATTGTAAAGCACACCAGAAGGGAAAAAACAAGGTAATCAGAGGAAATTGGAGCGCAGATGCAGCTGCCAAAGAGGCAGCCCTAAAGAAACCAAAGATAGAAGGAGCTCTAATTCCAGAACATTGCCTAGATTTAACTCCTCCACAATACACAGAAAGAGAAGATCAACTGGCTGAACAACTAGACTCTACCAAAATCGAACAAGGACGGTGGATGACACCTTTAAAACAACTCAAAATTCCTGAAAGGACAATGGAATTTGTATTGAAGAAACTACACCAGGAAACACCTATGGGCTCTGATGCTGCATTGGTTCTTGTTGTGAAAAAATATGTCATAGGACCAAAAATGCAAAGCCTTGCTGTGGTAAACAAATGCCCAGTATGCTGTGCAAATAATCCGAAAATTGTAAAGAAAACACCAGGAGGAAATATAAAACAAGGAATAATGTCCAGAGAATACTGGCAAATAGATTTCTCAGAGTTACCTAGGTGTAATCAATATAAATATCTGCTAGTTTTAGTAGATACCTTTTCTGGTTGGCCTGAAGCTTTCCCCTGTCGCGCCAATAGAGCCAGGGAAGTGGTTAAGGTAATGCTGAAAGAAATTATTCCTAGATTCGGTATTCCAGAGGGAATATCTTTGGATAATGGACCTCATTTCATAGCAGAAGTAGTACAGGGAGTATCTAAATTTCTAAAGATAAAATGGGATCTCCATGCTCCATGGAGACCTCAGGCCAGTGGTAAAGTAGAACGAATGATCTGTTAGTAACCACGGAAACGCCTGTGAATGGTCACATAGGAATTAGGACTTCTCCCCCCAGAAAGGTGGCAGGATCATTAGCCCAGCTGAAGTGCATCTACACGAATGCACACAGCATGGGCAACAAACAGGAGGAGCTGGAAGCCATTGTGCAGGGGGAAAACTATGATATGGTTGCCATCACAGAAACATGGTGGGATGACTCGCACAACTGGAGTGCTGCAATGGATGGCTACAAACTCTTCAGAAGGCATAGGCAAGGAAGGAGAGGCAGAAGGGTAGCCCTCTATGTTAGGGAGAGTCTTGACTGCCTAGTGCTTGAGGATGGTGATGCGAGGGTTGAGTGTCTACGGGTAAGAATCAGGGGGAAGGCCAGCAAGGCAGATATCATGGTGGGAGTCTGTTATAGACCACCCAACCAGGATGAGGAGGCAGATGAAATATTCTACAGGCAGCTGGGAGAAGCCTCACGATCGCTAGCCCTTGTTCTCGTGGGGGACTTCAACTTGCCAGATGTCTGCTGGAAATACAATGCAGCAGAGAGGGAACAGTCCAGGAGGTTCCTGGAGTGTGTGGAAGATAACTTCCTCACACAGCTGGTGAGGCAGCCAACAAGGGAAGGCGCCCCACTGGACCTGTTGTTTGTGAACAGAGAAGGTCTTGTGGGTGATGTGACGGTTGGATGCCGTCTTGGGCATAGCGATCATGAAATGATAGAGTATTCAATTCTTGGAGAAGTAAGGAGGGAGGTCCGCAGAACTGCCACCTTGGACTTCCAGAGGGCAGACTTTGGCCTGTTTAGGAGACTGGTTGGCAGAGTCCCTTGGGAGGCAGTCCTGAAGGGCAAAGGAGTCCAGGAAGGCTGGACATTCTTCAGGAAGGAAGTCTTAAAGGCACAAGAGCAGGCCATCCCCATATGCCAAAAGATGAGCCGGCAGGGAAGAAGACCGGCCTGGCTAAACAGAGAGCTTCGGTTGGAACTTAGGAAAAAAAGGAGAGTCTACCACCTTTGGAGGAAGGGGCAGGCAACTCAGGAGGACTACAAGGATGTCGTGAGGTTATGCAGGGAGAAAATGAGAAGGGCCAAAGCCCAATTAGAACTTAGTCTGACTACTGCTGTAAAAGACAACAAAAAGTGTTTCTATAAATATATTAGCAACAAAAGGAGGGCGAAGGAGAATCTGCCTCCTTTATTGGATGCGAGGGGAAACGTAGTGACGAAGGATGAGGAAAAGACTGAGGTGCTTGATGCCTTCTTTGCCTCAGTCTTTAACAGCAAGGGAAGTTGTTCTCTGGGCACCCAGCCCCCTGAGCAGGAAGACGGGGACGGGGAGCAGAATGAAGCCCCCCATAATCCAAGGGGAAATGGTCAGTGACCTGCTACGCCACCTGGGCACACACAAGTCTATGGGGTGGGATGGGATCCACCCAAGGGTACTGAGGGAGCTGGCGGCAGTGCTCACCAAGCCACTCTCCATCATTTATCAGCAGTCCTGGCTAACTGGGGAGGTCCCAGTTGACTGGAGGCTGGCAAATGTGATGCCCATCTACAAGAAGGGCCGGATGGAGGATCCAGGGAACTACAGGCCTGTCAGCCTGACCTTGGTGCCGGGGAAGGTTATGGAGCAGGTCATCTTGAGTGCCATCACGCGGCACGTACGGGACAACCGGGCGATCGGGCCCAGTCAGCATGGGTTTATGAAAGGCAGGTCCTGCTTGACCAACCTGATCTCCTTCTACGACATGGTGACCCACTTAGCGGATGAAGGAAAGGCTGTGGATGTTGTCTACCTGGACTTTAGTAAAGCCTTTGACACCGTCTCCCACAGCATCCTCCTGGAGAAACTGGCTGCTCATGGCTTGGATGGGTCTACTCTTCACTGGGTAAAAAACTGGCTGGATGGCCGGGCCCAAAGAGTTGTGGTGAATGGAGTTAAATGCAGTTGGCGGCCGGTCACAAGTGGTGTCCCCCAGGACTCAGTATTGGGGCCAGTTCTCTTTAATATCTTTATCAATGATCTGGACGAGGGGATCGAGTGCACCCTCAGTAAGTTTGCAGACGACACCAAATTTGGCGGGAGTGTCGATCTCCTTGAGGGCAGGCAGGCGCTACAGTGGGATCTGGACAGGCTGGATCGATGGGCCGAGGCCACCTGTATGAGGTTCAACAAGGCTAAGTGCTGGGTCCTGCACTTGGGTCACAACCACCACAGGCAATGCTACAGGCTTGGGGAGGAGTGGCTGGAAAGCTGCCCCGAGGAAAAGGACTTGGGGGTGTTGGTGGACAGCTGGCTGAATATGAGCCAGCAGTGTGCCCAGGTGGCCAAGAAGGCCAATGGCATCCTGGCTTGTATCAGAAATAGCGTGGCCAGCAGGAGTAGGGAAGTGATCGTCCCCCTGTGCTCGGCCCTGGTGAGGCCGCACCTCGAGTACTGTGTTCACTTTTGGGCCCCTCACTGCAAGAAAGATATTGAGATGCTGGAGTGTGTCCAAAGAAGGGCAAGGAAGCTGGTGAAGGGTCTAGAGCACAAGTCCTATGAGGAGCGGCTGAGGGAGCTGGGGATGTTTAGCCTGGAGAAAAGGAGGCTGAGGGGGAGACCTTATCGCTCTCTACAACTACCTGAAAGGAGGTTGTAGAGAGATGGGTGTCGGTCTCTTCTCCCAAGTAGCAAGTGATAGGACAAGAGGAATCAGTCTCAAGTTGCGCCAGGGGAAGTTTAGATTGGATACTCGGAAAAATTTCTTCACTGAAAGGGTTATCAGACATTGGAACAGGCTGCCCAGGGAAGTGGTGGAGTCCCCATCTCTGGGGGTATTTAAAAGACGTGTAGCTGTGGCACTTAGGGACGTGGTTTAGTGGTGCACTTGGCAGTGATAGGTTAACAGTTGGACTTGATGATCTTAAAGGTCTCTTCCAACCTAAACAATTCTAGCATTCTATGATTCTGTGAATGAACCAGACTGTTAAAAGACAAATTTCAAAATTATGTCAGGAAACCCATCTTAAATGTGTAGAGGCCCTATGTCTAGCCCTATTAAGGATTAGGATAACTCCAAGAATTAAAGAAAAAGTGTGTCCCTTCAAAATACTCTGTGGAAAACCATATCCTTTTAATACAATCACAATACAAGGGGATCAAATGCATATTAAAGGACAAGATACAGTCAAAGAGTATTTAATCTCTCTTTCCAGATTTTATCTTCTTTACATAGATAACTAAATCAGAGGACACTGTTACCATTGGATACCACTGTTCACACCTTTCAGACAGGAGACTCAGTCTACATAAGGACCTGGAAGGATGAACCCTTAAAGAAAAAGTGGAAAGGACCATATACTGTTTTGTTAAGAACTTACACCGCAGTAAAGGTAGGAGTGGATTCTTGGATTCATTATGCGAGATTTAAGAAGGCACCACTCCTGGAGCAGAAACAGTGATCTTCAGAGTCTACAAGAGGGTTGAAATTAAAGATTTCAAGGAAAAGTTAACGGTTCTTTTATATTTGGACAATCGCTGCTAGTCTTGAGTTATAAGTATACGGATTGTATTTGGAATATTGAAAATTCTTATGATGGATTGAATTGTATGCAAAGAACACCAACAATAATTATAGCATTGTGTTTAGTAGTACCAATTGTTTAGAGAATTGATATCGGGTTTTGCAAGGGAAATCCAAACATGATAAAACTGAAGATAGTATTAGTATTACTGATTTATCAATGTATGAACATTTCCGATAGCAATTTGGTTTTGCAACTCGTCCAGCCTTTTGGGAGAATCCACGTTAGCCAGATTACCGCATGTTTACCATTACCAAAATCTGCTGCTTCTCCTTTAGAATGGGGAATTTTAACTATAGACCTGAATTGAATCTTTGACACTATGTTAGCTAATGGGACAGGAATATTACAGTTTAACTTAAAGAAAGAGAAAGTATTTGGATTAGGAAAATGGAAAATTTTGGGTAACGAATCAAAAAACTTGTGTTGGCATAATGTACTGGGTTCACATGGCAAGGTTTTGGTAGTGGCAGGGCTACAGAGGTGGCTTCTGTGAGAAGCTGCTAGAAGATTCCCCTATGTCTGATAGAGCCAATGTCAGATGGCTCTAAGATGGACCCGCCGCTGGCCAAGGCCAAGCCAATCAGTGACAATAGTAGCGCCTCTGTGATAACATATTTAAGAAGGGGAAAAAAAAAACTGCTGCAGGATTATAGCAGCAGAGAGAGGAGTGAGATGTGAGCGCAACAACTCTGCAGACACCAAGGTCAGTGAAGAAGGAGGGGAAGGAGGTGCTCCAGGCACCAGACCAGAGCTTCCCCTGCAGCCCCTGGTGAAGAACATGGTGAGGCAGGCTGTCCCCCTGCAGCCCATGGAGGTTAACAGTGGAGCAGATATCCACCTGCAGCCTGTGGAGGACCCCATGCCAGAGCAGGTGGATGCCCGAAGAAGGCTGTGTCCTCGTGGGAAGCCCATGCTGGAGAGCAGGCTCCTGGCAGGACCTGTGGACCCGTGGAGAGAGGAGCTCATGCTGAAGCAGGTTTGCTGGCAGGACTTGTGACCCCATGGGGGGACCCATGCTGGAGCAGTCTGTTCCTGAAGGACTGCACCCCATGGGGGGACCCATGCTGGAGCAGTCTGTTCCTGAAGGACTGCACCCCATGGAAAGGACCCACTCTGGAGCAGTTCGTGAAGAACTGTCTCCTGTGGGAAGGACCCCACGCTGGAGCAGGGGAAGAGTGTGAGGAGTCCTCCCCCTGAGGAGGAAGGAGCGGCAGAGACAATGTGTGATGAACTGACTGCAACCCCCATTCCCCATCCCCCTGTGCCGCTCGGGGGGAGGTAGAGAAATAGGGAGTGAAGTTGAGCCCGGGAAGAAGGGAGGGGTGGGGGGAAGGTGTTTTTAAGATTTGGGTTTATTTCTCATTATCCTACTCTGATTTTGATTGGCACTAAATTAAATTAATTTTCCCCCAAGTTGAGTCTGTTTTGCCTGTGGTGGTAATTGCTGAATGATCTCCCTGTCCTTATCATCTCAACCCATGAGCCTTTCATTATATTTTCTCTCCCCTGTCCAGCTGAGGAGGGGCAGTGATAGAGCAGCTTTGGTGGGCACCTGGTGTCCAGCCAGGGTCAAACCACGACACATGTCAATGAAGCACATCAGCCAGGAACAATTAAAGAAGCTGAACCCTGTGACCAATTCCCTTGGGGAATGCAGTTTCCCTCTGTTTGGAAAACTGCTGAAGAAGGAGAATGGCATTATGTGCAGTCAACTCCTTGGTGTATTGACTGGACAGGAGACCAATCAAAAGAAAAGATAAGGAGGTTAATTCTACCTTTGAATTTAAGAGAAAATAGAATAGAAATCCCTAAAGCTTACAATTCGAATTGCACTTGAATCTTTAATTGTTCGGCTAATATATCGGACATTCAGAGAATAGGACTATTGGCCAGAGCTTTAAGATTAGGATGTTTATGTTGAAATTATACCACACTCTTAAAGGATACCTGGACAGGAACTATGATCAAAGATGAAGTAATTAATTGTGAATGGGAAACCATTTCCCCCATTGCACATACTGTCTGGGTAAGTAGTGATGGATCTTGGTCTACACAATTGGCTCTAAAAGGACCCAGAAAACAGATGACATTGGGAATGCTAACTTTGTGCCCTTTATGGAGAAAACAACCCCTAACCTCTGAATTATGGGGAAAAATTAAGAGATCTAATATAGATCCACGGCAACATCCATCAACTGGAACAACAGTAGGGTGGATATTAGAGTCCATATTTAGCCCTCAGATATAACTTCTTTTAGAAATTGTGTATGGTTACACAATTTGACCAGACTTTAGTAAAGCCTTTGACACCGTCTCCCACAGCATCCTCCTGGAGAAACTGGCTGCTCATGGCTTGGATGGGTCTACTCTTCGCTGGGTAAAAAAACTGGCTGGATGGCTGGGCCCAAAGAGTTGTGGTGAATGGAGTTAAATCCAGTTGGCGGCCGGTCACAAGTGGTGTCCCCCAGGACTCAGTATTGGGGCCAGTTCTCTTTAATATCTTTATCAATGATCTGGATGAGGGGATCGAGTGTACCCTCAGTAAGTTTGCAGACGACACCAATCTGGGAGGGAGCGTTGATCTGCTTGAGGGTCGGAAGGCACTACAGCAGGACCTGGACAGGTTGGATCGATGGGCCGAGGCCACCTGTATGAGGTTCAACAAGGCTAAGTGCTGGGTCCTGCACTTGGGTCATAACAACTTGTCGTGGTTTAACCCCAAATTGTAACCCAATACCACGCAGCCACTCGCTAACTCCCCCCACTCCCCAGTGAGGTGGGGAGGAGAATCAGAGAGAAAGGAAAACTAGTGGGTTGAGATAAAAGCAGTTCACCAGGACAGCAAAGGAAAAATATAAAAATATATTAATAATGATAATAATAATAATATATGTAAGGATAATAGAATATATAAAACAAATGATGCACAATTTCTCACCACCTGATGACTGATACAGCCCATCCCAAGCAGCAGTCAGGGAGCAGGGGTATTCCCCCCACAGCTGTCCCAGAACAGCAAGTTCCAGAGAGAGCAGGCGAGGGAACGAACAGCTGAACGAATGAACAAAAAAAAGGAAAAACAGGGAAACAAAAAGCAATCCGAAGGGAAGCTTAAGGATTAAGGCACCAAGGGTAAAAAAGCTCGTGGCCTACCGGCTGGCCCTCACTTATACTGGGCATAACGTCTATGGTATGGAATACTCTCTTTGGCCAGTTTGGATCAACTATTCTGGCTCTACCCCTCCCAAGTTTTTGCACCTGCACATTAGCAAAACCTGGGAAACTGCAAAATGTCCTTGATCGTTTAGCAGCAACCAACAACATCAGTGTACTATCATCACCATTCTTCACATACTAAATCCAAAACACAAGAGCTGCTGAAGACAAAACTAGCTCCGTCCTGGCCTAAACCAGGACACAACCTCATGCAGTGCTACAGGCTTGGGGAAGAGGGGCTGTAAAGCTGTCTCAGAAATAGCGTGGCCAGCAGGACTAGGGAAGTGATCGTCCCCCTGTATTCGGCCCTGGTGAGGCCGCACCTGAAGTACTGTGTTCAGTTTTGGGCCCCTCACTACAAGAAAGACATTGAAGTGCTGGAGCGTGTCCAGAGATGGGCAACGAAGCTGGTGAAGGGTCTAGAGCACAAGTCCTATGAGGAGTGGCTGAGGGAGCTGGGGATGTTTAGCCTGGAGAAGAGGAGGCTGAGGGGAGACCTTATTGCTCTCTACGACTACCTGAAAGGAGGTTGTAGAGAGATGGGTGTCAGTCTCTTCTCCCTAGTAACAGACAACAAAACAAGAGGAAATGGCCTCAAGTTGCGCCAGGGGAGGTTTAGATTGGACATTCGTAAAAATTTCTTCACCGAAAGGGTTGTCGGGCATTGGAACAGGCTGCCCAGGGAGGTGGTGGAGTCCCCATCTCTGGGGGTATTCAAAAGACGTTTAGATGAGGCCCTAATGGATATGATTTAGTGGGGGACTTGGTAGTGATAGGTTAATGGTTGGACTTGATGATCTTGAAGGTCTCTTCCAACCAAAATGATTCTATGATTCTATGATTAACTTATCTCACTTTACCCTAACAATACTATGGCATGGTGAAATAGGATATCCGTCTCAGAACAAAAACCCCAAAGTGAATGATAGTCTGCTTTGTTAACAACCTTTCTTTGATGATGACTCCCCAGAAAACTCCTACTAACTACAACTGAGCTCTGGGATGTTATGTGCTTTTGGAAATTTGAGCTTGTTAAGTAGTTTGTCTTTTCAGTCATGGAAATAATTGTCTGTTATATGCATCGCTTTCTCTTATTTGCCAATGCTAAGGGTCAGTTTCCAGGGTTTTTTTTGTTTCCTTTTCCTATGCTGCCTCATTACTGTGTATTCACTCATCCAGAGAAGCAGGCAAAGACATTTAAGTGGGGGAGTGTTAGGTTTACCTGATAAAGCTCCTCTGCACACCTACAAAGGAGCACAGAGAAACAATGGCAGTGGGGGAACCCAAAGAATACCCTGCTGGGCTACTCCCAGGCCCATCACAGGAGAGCGAGCCATCAGCCCATCAAAGGCCCATCTCCACCAGCCCAGAGGAGCACAGGGGCATAATGGCAGGCAGGAACCTGAATTGAGGACTCCAAGGAAGGGACACCCTGTCTAGGGCTCCCCCTAGGGCTGTCCCAGAAGAGCCATCAGCCCTGTTGTCCAGGTGTGAAACCCATCAGGATGAGTCATCGGGAGCAGCTCTCCAAATCACCTTTCAGACTAAGGGCAGTTGCTGCCTAGGGATGTGGGACACATTATGGGATGCAGGAGAAGAGGATTGTGGGATTGCACAGGACTTATTATGGGATGTTTAGGGGACAAACCAAAGGTGGGAGAAGGGAGGGGTTTAGGTGATTTGAGGAGGAACAAGCACAGGAAAATATATAGAGAAGGGGCCACTACATGTAAATAGTCTGCTGGTTGGAATGCTTGCCTGGCTATGCCCTGTGCCTGATCAGTGCAGTCTGTCCTATCTTCTTATTAAATTCCTTTCTCACTCTTTCCTGGGTGAGGGCTCTCTATTCTATGTGCATGTGTGTGTATGGGGGTGTGAGTGTCAGTAACTGGAGTGAGACCACAAGTCGTAAGGCCCGTGTGTCTTTGGTGCCAGTGACTGGAGAGACTGGAGTGAGTGGACTTAAATGCCAGGAATTGGAGTGGGACCTTGGATCATAGGGGCCCGTGTGTCTGTAGTGCCAGCAACTGGCGTGAATGTGGGTGTGTGAGCAAAGGTCAAGCTGGACTAGCCAGTGAATAGGTGAAGTGGCCTTGTTGTCCCTCAAGTGGGGTCATTTACCCGGTGTGCAAAATGCCAATCTTACACACAGAGCAGAGGTATTTTAATTTAATTCATGTTTGCGCAAAGATGGGTGCTAGGTGGTAATTCCACAAAGCTAGCTAATACACGGTTAACATTTATACACTTTGAGCAACTGTTATCAGTACTTTCACAGTTACGCTTAGTTACCCTCTTGCCCATTGGTCTTTACGTGTCTCATCTCTACTTAAAGACACAGCACACATTTATTTTACTACGCATGCTCTATGGGGAAGGGGCTTCTGTGAGTAGAGGGTGACTACAGTCTAGGGGTGTGACTTTTACTATGTTAATTAGCTAAGTTCACACAGAGTTCTGTTTATCTTCTCTGGAATGCTCCCTTCAGTTACAAATTCAAGGACTCAAACAAGGATGTGCCATCCTTGGGCCTCTTGATTAGGCTTCCTTATCCCATTGTTTTGTCTTCTATACTCCCTGCTCCAGGGCATCCTGTCCTCTGGAAAATTGCTCCTTCACTTTTTCATCAGGAAATCGTTCGTAAATCTTGCCTTCTTTCATCAGCCTGGGAGCCAGGGGCATGAGTGGGTCTCTAAGGGCCAGCTCCGGGTGTGAGAGTGCCTGTGTATCCCCCAAGGGCGAGAGCACAGGAAGATCGACTATTGGGACCAGGGGAATCCCTGCCAGTTGTCTCTTTGTATGTGTGTGTGAACATGCATGAGTGAAAGTCTGTACCAGCAACTGGAGTGGGGCACCTACTGGGCAAACTGAGCTTCTGAGCACAGCTGCTGGAGGGATCCACATTGTATATATGTACAGATTTCCCACTAATGGACCTCTATCCTGCTCAGCCAGAGAGGGGAGCAGGATGAGGCCATTGGTGCTGTCTGTGTTTGTGAGTATTCTGTGTGTCTGTCTGCGATCTGTGCCTGACCATGTATATATGTATATATGTGGTGTATACATGTGCTCTGTGCATATGCCTACTGGGGATACATCTTCAGCCTCACTACTGGTTGGACCTGGGGGCATGGAGCTGCAGTAGCCTCCCCTCTCTTGGGCTGTCAGATCCGGCATGATATATTTTCTTCTAATAGATATTCTCATTTCACTGAAAAGGAACAGCTCTATTTCGCAGTTATAACAAATATGACAATGGTCCTACCCTAAATGCTTCCATTAATTTTTTAGTAAGATTTCTTTAGCTACTGCATTCACATAGTTCTATGCAACTGAAATATTGTGTATCACATTCAGTAATGTCTTAATGTAAAAATGTCACTAAAGCAATCAAATCAGAATTGTATCAGAAATAGTGTGGCCAGCAGGACTAGGGAAGTGATCGTCCCTTTGTACTCGGCCCTGGTGAGGCCGCACCTCAAGTCCTGTGTTCAGTTCTGGGCCCCTCACTACAAGAAAGACATTGAGATGCTGGAGTGTGTCCAGAGAAGGGCAACGAAGCTGGTGAGGGGTCTAGAACACAAGTCCTATGAGGAGCAGCTGAGGGAGCTGGGGATGTTTAGCCTGGAGAAAAGGAGGCTGAGGGGGAGACCTTATCACTCTCTACAACTACCTGAAGGGAGGTTGTAGAGAGATGGGTGTCGGTCTCTTCTCCCAAGTAGCAAGTGATAGGACAAGAGGAATCAGTCTCAAGTTGCGCCAGGGGAAGTTTAGATTGGATACTCGGAAAAATTTCTTCACTGAAAGGGTTATCAGGCACTGGAACAGGCTGCAGAGGGAAGTGGTGGAGTCCCCATCTCTGGGGGTATTTAAAAGACGTGTAGATGTGGCACTTAGGGACATGGTTTAGTGGTGGACTTGGCAGTGTTAGGTTTACGGTTGGACTCGATGATCTTAAAGGTCTCTTCCAACCAAAACGATTCTATGATTCTATGAAATTCCTCAGTAAAGGTTCAGGGCCTGATCCTTGAGCCCTTTAATGTGCAGTGACACTTTCTATCCTTACAGATCACTCCAATACTCTGCAGAAGCAGTACACTATTTTTTCCTAAGAAAAATGAGTTGAAGTTTTCTCTTGTGTTTAGGAAGTCATAGCTACAAACCAAAACTTGTTTAGGCAAGCTGTAGAAAAATGAGGTTTGAACTACAGAAGGAATAAATATAACAAAAGTAACGTGACAGAAAAATCTGTTTCAGTGGGTTTCCTATAGTGTTTTGTTTACTTTTTTCAGTTTTATGCTGTCACTGAAGTAGAATGAAGCTTAAACAGAAAAACTCACTCAAGAAAATTTCACAGTTTAGGAAGTTTGGGAGACTGTTTCTTGCAGAATTGCTGAATTTCTATTAACGCTGACCTCAAACTCCAATTTTGCTAAAATGGATCTCTTTCAAGTTGTCGTGGTTTAGCCCCAACTGGCAGCCAAGCACCACGCAGCGCTCGCTCCTCCCCTCCCAGTGGGATGGGGAGAGAATCGGGGAAAAAGAAAGGCAAAACTCATGGGTTGAGATAACAACAGTTTAAAAGGACAGCAAAGGAAAAGAAAACAAACCAACCCCAACAATAACAATAACAGAGTGTACTTAGCGGGTGCTTCACAGCAAGGTGCCTCACCACCAAGAGCCCAATGCCCAGCCCGCTAGGAGTAGCGATCCTGCCCCTGGCACCCATCCCCCTCTATGTAGTGAGCATGATGGTCACATGGTAGAGAATAGGCCCCCCTCGGCCAGCTTCTGGTGAAAATTAACCCTATCCCAGCCGGAACCAGGACACAAGTGTATTCCCCTTGCCATTTGGAACTGCAGATGGATTTCTTAAATGAACACATTAATGTTATGCGGATGAAGGGTCATGTTTGTGCTCTTTCTGTCTTTTAAGAGCAATACAGAATTTCTAAAAAATTATTTTATTTTTCCTGTGTCTGTGTTTGATTTTTATTAATATAACTTTACGTCTCACCTACAGTGGAGGTTTGGTGAATGAAGGCACGTGGTATCTAAAATTGCCACAGTGCTAGGAAGTGAGACTGAGTGAACAACTAAAATAGAATTTTTATTCAGATTTTTTAATTCCTTAGGGTATTTTGCTTCCTTGTGTTATTGCTTATTGACATAGGTTTCACAGAATCACAGAATCACTGAATCATAGAATGTTTGAGGTTGGAATGGACCTCTGGTGGTCATCTGGTCCAACCCCTCTGCTCAAGCAGGGCCACCTAGAAAAGGCTGCCCAGGACGATGTCCAGACAGCTTTTGAATATGTCCAAGGAGAGAGACTCCACAACCTCCCTGGGCAGCCTGTTCCAGTGCTCAGTCACCCTCACAGTAAAAAAGTGTTTCCTGAGATTCAGAGGGGATGTCCTTTGTTTCAGTCTGTGCCCACTGGTTCTTTTTCCTGTCACTGGACACGACTGAAAAGAGCCTGGCTCTGTCTTCTTTGCACCTTCCCTTTAGGTACTTGTACACATTGATGAGATCTCCCTGAGCCTTCTCTTCTTTAGGCTAAACAGTCCCAACTCTCTCAGCCTTTCCTCATAGGAGAGAGACTCTAGTCCCTTAATCACCTTCGTGGCCCTTTGTAGGACTCTCTCCAGTATGTCCATGTCTCTCTTGTACTGGAGAGCCCAGAACTGGACACAGGACTCCAGTTATGGCCTCACCAGTGTCATCTCCTCCCGGTTTTGTGTCATCTGTGAACTTGCTGAGGGTATACTCTGTCCCATTAGCCAGATCATTAATGAAGATGTTGAACAGGATTGGACCCAGTATTGACCCCTGGGGTACACTGCTGGTTACTGGCCTCCAACTAGACTTCATGCCACTGATCACCACCCTCTGGGCCTGCCATTCAGCCAGTTCTCAATCCACCTTACTGTCTGCTCATCCAGTCCATACCTTCTCCATAGCTTCTCCATGAGGATCTTATGGGAGACAGTGTTGAAAGCCTTACTGAAGTCCAGGTAGACAATAGCCACTGCTCTCCCCTCATCTACCAGGCCAGTCCTTTCATCACAGAAGTTTATCAAGTCGGTCAAGCATGAATTCCCCTTGCTGAAGCCATGCTGACTACTCCTGATTACTTTCTTGTCCTTCATGGGCCTGGAAACGGTTCCCAGGATTACCTGTTCAAAAAAATGTGCCAGGAGTTTCAGCAACTCAAAGAGGATAGGTCCTAATTCCCACCTGTACGGACCACTATCTCAGCTCTTAGGAGAAAATCTTCCCCTGTTCAAGAGAGATGGTACACGCAGCGAGGTACCCTGTGGTTTTACCTCTGTGACCACGGAGAGGACATGAGGAAGTGGGATGGAAAACCCACCTCGACCCTAGAGGCAAGGGTATGTGAGTTGCAAGGAAAAAAAATCAATCACAAATGGGGATTCTTTCAGGAAAATTGCTGCTCCAGTCTCCAGTGGGCAGTTCCCCAGATGGGGTAGAAGGGCTTCTGATTTGTATTTAGAAGAAATGAGTAACAAGGATGAGATTCGACTCCATGTGTCCCACACGAACGCAATTGCTGATAGCAGATACTATGATCAGAATTAGAGGGGCCCTGCCTCCAGCCAGGTGGAGGAGAGGGACAACCGAGTTTACTGCAGATTCGATGGTCTGGCACATCAGCCCCCCAGAAGTATAAGGTTCTAGTGGACACTGGTGCACAATGTACTCTAATGCCATCAAGCTATAAAGGGGCAGAACCCATCTGTATTTCTGGAGTGACAGGGGGGTCCCAAGATCTAACTCTATTGGAAGCCGAAGTGAGTTGAAATGAGAATGAGTGGCAAAAGCACCCCATTGTGACTGGCCCGGATGCTCCGTGCATCCTTGGCATAGACTACCTCAGGAGAGGGTATTTCAAGGACCCAAAAGGGTACCGGTGGGCTTTTTGAATAGCTGCTGTGGAGACAGAGGACATTAAGCAGCTGTCCACCTTGCCCGGTCTTTCAGAGGATCCTTCCATTGTGGGGTTGCTGAGGGTCAAAGAACAACAGGTACCAATTGCTACCACAACGGTGCACCGATGGAATTATCGCACCAACCGAGACTCCCTGATCCCCATCCACAAACTCATTTGTCGACTGGAAAACCAAGGAGTGATCAGCAAGACTCCCTCACCCTTTGATAGTCCCATATGACCAGTGCAAAAATCTAATGGAGAGTGGAGACTAACAGCAGACTATCGTGGTCTGAATGAAGTCATGCTACCCCTGAGTGCTGCTGTGCCAGACATGCTAGAACTTCAGTACGAACTGGAGTCCAAGGCAGCCAAGTGGTATGCTACCAGTGATATCTGTAATGCATTTTTCTCAATCCTTATGGCAGCAGACTGCCAGCCACAGTTTGCTTTCACCTGGAGGGGCGTCCAGTACACCTGGAATCGACTGCCCCAGGGGTGGAAACACAGCCCCACCATTTGCCATGGACTGATCCAGACTGCACTGGAAAAGGGTGAAGCTCAGGAAGGAATAAAATGGCAAGATGGACATCGTCAGATCCCAATGTATGCGATCAACAAAATAACAGCTATGTCTCCATCAACTAACAAAAAGGAAAACCAAGCCTTTTTAGGCATTGTGGGTTTCTGGAGAATGCATATTCCAAATTATAGTTCTATTGTAAGTCCTCTCTGTCAAGTGACCTGGAAGAAGAATGATTTCACATGGGACCCTGAGCAACAACAAGCCTTTGAACAGATTAAACAGGAGATAGTTCATGCAGTAGCCCTTGGGCCAGTCCGGGCAGGACAAGACATAAAAAATGTGCTCTACACTGCAGCCGGGGAGGATGGTCCCACCTGGAGCCTCTGGCAGAAAGCACCAGGGGAGACTTGAGGTCGACCCCTGGGGTTTTCGAGCCAGGGATACAGAGGATCCAAGGCCCGCTACACTCCAACTGAAAAAGAGATCTTGGCAGCATATGAAGGCGTTCGAGCTGCTTTGGAGGTGGTTGGTATTGAAGCACAGCTCCTCCTGGCACCCTGACTGCCGGTGCTGGGCTGGATGTTCAAAGGGAGAGTCCCCTCTCCACATCATGCAACTGATCCTATGTGGAGTAAGTGGGTTGCCCTGTTCACACAGCAGGCTCTAATAGGAAACCCCAGTCGCCCAGGAATCTTGGAAGTGATCATGGACTGGCCAGAAGGCAAGGATTTCGGAATGTCGACAGAAGAGGAGGTGACATGTGCTGAAGAGGCCCCACTGTGTATTAAACTGCCAGAAAACGCAAACAATATGCCCTGTTCACTGATGGGTCCTGTTGTATTGTAGGAAAACATTGGAGGTGGAAGGCTGCTGTATGGAGTCCTATAAGACAAGTCGCAGAAACTGCTGAAGGGAAAGGTGAATCGAGCCCATTTGCAGATGTGAAGGCCATCCAGTAATTGCTGAATGATCTCCCTGTCCTTATCTCAACCCATGAGCCTTTCATTATATTTACTCTCCCCTGCCCAGTGGAGGAGGGGAAGTGATAGAGCGGCTTTGGGGGTGTCCTGGTTTAGGCCAGGATGGAGCTAGTTTTGTCTTCAGCAGCTCCTGTGTTTTGGATTTAGTGTGAGAAGAATGGTGATAGTACACTGATGTTGCTGGTTGCTGCTGAACCACCAAGGACATTTTGCAGTTTCCCAGGTTTTGCTAATGTGCAGGTGCAAAAACTTGGGAGGGGTAGAGCCAGAATAGTTGATCCAAACTGGCCAAAGAGAGTATTCCATACCATAGACGTCATGCCCGGTATAAGTGAGGGTCAGTCGGTGGGCCACTAGGTTTTTTTTTAGACCCTTAATTTGCCTTAATCCTTAAGCTTCCCTTCGGGTTGCTTTTTGTTTCCCTATTTTTCCTTTTTGTTTTTCGTTCATTCATTCGGCTGTTCGTTCCCTCGCCTGCTCTCTCTGGAACTTGCTGTTCTGGGATAGCTGGGGGGGATACCCCTGCTCCCTGACTGCTGCTTGGGACGGGCGGTATCGGTCGTCGGGTGGTGAGAAATTGTGTATTGTTTGTTTTATATATTCTATTATCCTTATATATACATTATCATTATTAATATATTGTTATATTTTTCCTTCGCTGTCCTGGTGAATTGTTTTTATCTCAATCCGCGAGTTTTCCTTTCTCTCCGATTCTCCTCCCCACCCCAATGGGGAGTGGGGGAGTGAGCGAGCGGCTGCGTGGTATTGGGTTACAATTTGGTGTTAAACCACGACAGGGGGGCACCTGGTGTCCAGCCAGGGTCAACCCACCACAACACCCCAGAACAAATTGAGTCAGAAAATGTGACTCATTTCCAAAACAACCTCATAGACACCTGGGCCAAAGAGCATGGCATTGAGTGGGTGTATCACATCCCCTATCATGCACCAGCCTCTGGGAAAATCGAATGGTACAATGGACTACTGAAAACTACACTGAGAGCAATGGGTGGTGGGACCTTCAAACATTGGGATACACATTTAGCAAAAGCCACCTGGTTAGTTAACACTAGGGGATCCACCAATTGAGCTGGCCCTGTCAATCAAAGTTTTTACATACTGTAGAAGGGGATAAAGTTCCTGTAGTGCACATGAAGAATATGTTAGGGAAGTCAGTCTGGGTTAGTCCTGCCTCAGGCAATGGCAAACCCATCTGCCAAATTGATTTTGCTCAAGGACCTAGGTGCACTTGGCAGGTAATGCAGAAGGATGGGGCAGTCCGATGTGTACCTCGAGGGGATTTGATTTTGGGTGAGAATAGCTAATGATTTGAACTGCATGATGTTAATTGCTATATGACCCTGCCACTTATTGTATGTCATCACTACCACAGTTGCTATATGCCATATCAATGGTATTACTGTAAGAATCACCCATACTAATGAAGAATGAACTTTAATGAAACCGAGCAAAGTGCAGTGGTGATGGAACCAGAACTGGCTTCAGCATGCAACAATCCAGCACCACACACCATCTCTCCTGCCCTGAAGGACTGTTATGACAGATGGAACCCAAAGTCATGGACTAAATGAACTCAGTGGACGTTTTAAAGGGATGGTTCATAGGCTAAGGGAATGATACCTGTGTCTATATATCAAAAGACAGGAAAAGTGGTGGTGATTAATTGGAATGTATTGGAAAGTGTAGGACCTGGGCATGATGCAGATGGTATAGAATAAGGGATGGATACTGTCCTGTTTTTGGCTGGGATAGAGTTAATTTTCTTCCTAGTAGCTGGTATAGTGCTGTGTTTTGGATTTAGTATGAGAATAATGTTGATAACACTGATGGTTTTAGTTGTTGCTAAGTAGTGCTTATACTAAGTCAAGGACTTTTCAGCTTCCCATGCTCTGCCAGCAAGGAGGTGCACAAGAAGCTGGGAGGGGGCATAGCCAGGACAGCTGACCCAAACCGGCCAAAGGGGATACTCCCTACTATATGTCGTCATGCTCAGTATATAAACTGAGTTGGCCAGGGGGAGGCAATCGCTGCTCGGGGACAGGCTGGGCATTGGTCAGCAGGTGGTGAGCAATTGCATTGTGCATCACTTGGTTTGTATATTCTTTTATTATTATTATTATTATTAGCCTCTCTTCCTTTGCTGTCCTATTAAACTGTCTTTGTCTCAATCCATGAGTTTTACTTTTTTTTTCCATTCTCCTCCCCATCCCACTGGGAGGGGGGGAGTGAGCAAGCAGCTGTGTGGTGCTTAGTTGCCAACTGGGGTTAAACCATGACAGCCACAGTCTTGTGAAGACGTTGCACTTGGACTTCCTCCCTTCCAAGTTTCTAAACGACAGTGTGCTGTGTCCAGGAGAAATCTGAAGATTTATTAGAACAAGGTGCCAGAATGTTTTGCCCTCCCTTGCATCAGGCTAGTGGTAATAGTAACATGTAAAAAGACACCATCAATCCATTTTTTCTGTCAAATTTATAAGGTTTTTTTTCCTTTTCCCAACAGTGTTTGGAATAACATTGAAAATAACTTGAAAGAAAATGCTTACTGATCTCTCATATCTCCTTGTGCGCTTGAACTCAAGGAGAACAGCTGTTTGCATCTCCTGCCACACTTTTGTTACCACACTTTTGATAGTAAACTATTGACAGCAAAAAGACCCATTAAATTTAAAATATTATTTATAGCTTTATTGATTGATATTTATTAATTGTGAATTGGCTAGATGGATTAAACAAAATAGCAAATCAAAACAAAGCTTCATTTCAATTTGATTAAGAAGAAAGATAATTTAGCATGTGAGGCCTATCAAAAAGGTTCACTGTGGCTTCCTCAGTTTTGAGGTGTTCTGAGAGATGGAGTTATCATCTGAGGGGGAATGTCTCCATTTAGATGTCTGCTGTTTTCTTGTAATTCTTCTTTTCTTATAATTAAGATATTTAAAATATTTTATATATTTAAAATTTTTATTTTTTTTAAAGATTTTTAAATATTTCATATATTACCACCATGGCACGATTATTAGATACATACCATGACTTATGTTAAGGAATTAATAATTGGTAATAATTGCCATTTCGCAGCATGACTTGATACAGCATATTTTTTCCTTGTATGTGATGTACGAAAAAACTGTTGTATGCTGAGCTTTACTGTGTGGTAATGTTGGATTTATGGTGGAGACCATGGTTCATTAGAGAGCCTGATCACTCATTTAATAGAAACACTGCCTTTGTATTGAGCTGATTTAAACTTTATATGTGAGAAGCTCCACATGAAAAAGAAAAAGCTTGAGTGCAGAACATTGAGTGTAAGAAAGCACTCAGGTTTTCAAGTGGGACACAAGTCAGGAATACTATAGTATTGTATATGATTCATGCAGTTTTTCTTTAAGGCACAGTGGCAGCACAAACTGAAACCCTCCTAGAGAGAATACAGAAGGGTCTTTGAGAAGCCTGAATTGTTAAACATTTGTTACTAATAAACCAAAAGACTTTACCAATTTTCATAAACACAAATTGTGATTATCCTCTTGTAGTTGTGTTGTCTGAAATGCGGATCCATTGCCCGGTGTGTGATATGCCAATAATCACACACTCAGGAGAGACATTGTATATTTATTTCAGAGTTGCGCAAGCCTGGGTGCTCGGTGGTTTCCCACAAATCAAGCACACCCAATGCCCATTTCTTTGTTACATTTATACATTAAATTCATGCATATTCTATCTATCTAATACATATCTAATCTACATAAGTTACGTAATTATGTGGTGTCATTCTTCTTGGCTTCTTTTCAGATCTTTCTGCACATGTCCTTCTCCTTTTGGGGGGGTCCTTGGGGGTCCTCCCGGATGAAGTACCCTAACTCCTTTTATCCATATATGGTCACATATTACCTAAGGGCCCCTTAAAGGCTACTTTGCTTTACGCTACTTAAACACAGACAATTTAAATCCTATACCCTGACGCCATCTACTAGTTAAACAGTTACAGGACATAGCCACAGTCCTTTAGATCTTATACACTGACACTATCTACTGATCAAACAGTTACAGGACACAATCACAGTCCTTCAGGGGTTCATGGCTACTGGACATGATCATAGCCCCTTAGATCTTTACAGTTACTGGACATAGTCATAGCCCCTTAGATCTTCATGGTTGCTGGACATAATCATATACTTAAGAACTTCATGTAACAGTTGGACTAAGACTTCATGTTTTAATGCAAATTGGTCATGTCCCACAGACACAGTTGGACTTTAAAGTATGAGGATTTAGTTTTTTCTCAAAGTGTCAACAGGTAAGATAAAACTGTTCAGGAAATTTATTAACAATTGTCACTTTTTCTCTATTTGTGAAAGGCAATTCTGACACTGATTGTGGTGAACAGTGTCAGTACGCATAGTAGATGTGAATAGTTCCCTATTACCATATTGGCATAGACAAATTAGGAAAATCAATTAAAGGTAAGCTGTGAATTTTATTATGATGTTAACATTTCAGAACAGGAGACCTGAGAAAGAAGATGGTGCCTGCGATGAGATGCCAGTAAAAGCAAATTAAATGGTGGAGTGTCGGTCTCTTCTGCCAAGTAACAAGTGACAGGACAAGAGGAAATGGCCTCAAGTTGCGCCAGGGGAGGTTTAGATTGGATATCAGGAAAAATTTCTTCACCGAAAGGGTTATTAAGCATTGGAACAGGCTGCCCAGGGAAGTGGTTGAGTCACCATCCCTGGAGGTATTTAAAAGACGTGTAGACAAGGCGCTTAGGGACACGGTTTAGTGGTGGACTTGGCAGTGTTAGGTTAACGGTTGGACTCGATCTTAAAGGTCTTTTCCAACCTAAATGATTCTATGATTCTAAATGCTGTACCACTAGTACAGCACCACTAGTGTTCTCCGTCACATTCATATATAAGAGGGAGGATCCTTTCAGCACTTTCCTGTCAGTTTGTCATCGTGGAGCATACACTGAGGACAGTGTTTATATCGCCTAGTTTTAGATAGTACAACAAGGTATCTAGTCTTTTTGAATTTTCCTCATTCTTCTAGGGGAGTTTTGAAGCAGGAAACAACTTAGGCGATTCTCTGGTCTTTGAACAGAGTCAAATTTTGCTTTAATCACGCATGCAAAGAATAAGGCCTAACACTCCAAGATATATCTAATCTCCAACATGTCAGTTAAAACTGATTGTGGTTTAACTATACTGCATTGTGTTGTGTAGACATGGCCAGTGTCTGTTTAAAGTTAATGTATTCAACTCCTCCCTTCAAATACAAAGAGTGTTCTTCAAGGAAAACTGAAACTTGTCAGTTTTTGTGGATTTTTTTCATTCAGTGGCTACTGGAACATACATGTAGGGAATAATTCAAACTTTTCTGCTCCCCTTGCTCCCCAGTCTCTTTCAGCAGTTAAAATAAAAACAAAAATGAGAAAGTTCCAATGTACCTGCCCTGTATGTCCATTAATTGAAAGTTGCACCACCAAATGTTTTAATAGTGGCTTGTATTGTCATTTTAAATTAAAGTCAAGCCACATTAAAATATGCAAGTTGTCCTTTGAAAACTAATGCAATTTTGCAGTAAAAATGTACTTAATACTATCTATCTGATTAATTTGAAGAATGCTATATGGAGTTAAGCGTTCCATTTATAGTGTTTGTTTCCATTAGTGTGAGAAGTTCGGTTCTGTTTCCAAATGATCACAACCCAAAATATTTCTAACAGTAGCATGGATTTTAGATTTCTAGTTGATAGGATAGTACTCATAATTTGTTTTGGGTAAAAAAGGGGCAGAACCTGACTTGTGAATGTTCTGTAATTGCCACATCACCAGGAAGGAGACAGTACTTTACTTTCTTGAGATTTAAGTGTTCAGAAATACAAAACATTTAAGTCCATGGAAGTT
Source organism: Phoenicopterus ruber ruber (assembly GCA_009819775.1). Classification (NCBI taxonomy): domain Eukaryota; kingdom Metazoa; phylum Chordata; class Aves; order Phoenicopteriformes; family Phoenicopteridae; genus Phoenicopterus; species Phoenicopterus ruber. The sequence goes on along the minus strand of CM020247.1, from coordinate 5,601,782 downwards.
TTGCATTTAAATTAATCTTTGATTGCATTTAAATTAATCTTTGATGACTATTGCTTGCAATGAAAATAAATCCAGATACAGCAAATAATAAACCTGTATTTTGCATGCATCATAAATCTTGTTTCTATTCAGAGAATTATTCTCATGGATTCTCATTGAGAATATATGGAAGAACAGAATCTATTTAAAGAAGTAACTCTGAATTTATTTTTTTTAATGGGATTCTGGGAAACTACTTTAAATTAATACAAATAAACATAAGGTGGCAGAATACTGTAGCCATTAATAGAATGTCATTGATCTAGAATTCTGTCCTGGTTTCAGCTGGGATGGAGCTAATTTTCTTCCCAGTAGCTACTGTGTTTTGGATTTAGTATGGGATTTGGTATGTGAAGAATGTTGATAACACACTGATGTTATTAGTTGTTGCTACGAGATCAAGGACATCTTCCAGCTTCCCAGGTTTTGCTCATGTGCAGGGGCAAAAACCTGGTAGGGGTATAGCCGGTATAGTTGACCCAAACTGGCCAAAGAGAGTATTCCATACCATAGACTTCATGCACAATATAAGCGAAGGTCAGCCGGTGGGCCAGGAGTCCTTTTTGTTCATTCGGGCCTTTTTCGTTTGTTATGCTTTCGTTCGTTCATTCGGCTGTTCGTTCCCTCGCTTGCTCTCTCTGGAACTTGCAGTTCTGAGATCACTGCTGGGGAATATTGCTGTTCCGTGATCACTACTCACGACGGGCTGTATCGGTCATCAGGTCATCAGGTGGTGAGAAATTATGCATAGTTCATTTTATATATTCTATTATAATTATTTATTATTATTATTAATATATAATTATTATTATCTTTTTCCTTGCTCTCCTGGTGAACGGTTTTTATCTCAACCCATGAGTTTTCCTTTCTTTCTGATTCTCCTCCCCACCCCACTGGGGAGGAGAGGAGTGAGTGAGCAGCTGCATGGTATTGGGTTACCGGCTGGGGTTAAACCACAACAAACTTACTTTTTTGAAAAGCAAGGACTTCTCTCTTATTCTTTATGTACAGTTTACATTGTCTAATTCTTCAGTCTTGATTTTTTTTTTTCTTGTTCTTTATTTCTGCATTACCAAAGGAGCTTGGAACTATAGCTCTCATTTGTGTTAACATGAACTACTGTGTGATCCATTCTGAAAATCAGGCTGTTGTTATTCACAGGACATTACTTATAATCTCCAAGGAAAACTGTCATTTGGACTTTGATTTTTGCCAAAAACTGAGCACTTTGATTTTATGCATAGCTTGAACATGTGTTTACATTTGGAGTTAATGGGAAAGTGATTTCCTTGATTGAGACCAAAGCATGCAGTACCTTGTCAGATCAAATCCTTATAAAGGTAGGGAGTCAGCTGCTGCCAGAGCATATTGCAAAATACAAGAAAGATGAAAATGGCTATTATGTTTTCACTTCTTGTGGCTCTGTTTGCTAGAACTCTTTATTTTCAAGGATACTTTGGCAAGATGATATTTATCATAAATTATAGGAATTTAGTAGTGAAGGCCTTTTGCTTTGACAGACTTTTCTCATAGCAAACAGTCATGATATATTAAACTTGCCAAGGGGCAGGCCTGATGACAGGGGTTTTAAGTTGAGTTTACAGACCTTGGTAATCCAAAGGACAAGTGATAATATTTTTTCCATTAGCAGCTTATTATGATATCTTTTTCTGCTCTCCATGGTATAAATAGAGTCTTAATACAATAATCACCTTCCATTTCTCTGATACTGTGGTGCATCCTCTTGCACATGTCATCAGAAACAAGAAGGAATGAGACTGGTAAGGTGGTGCTATTTCTTTCCCTTGTACTGTTTTTAAAAAACTATGCTATTCCCATCTTTATATTTTCATAAAAGAATACCAGAGATTCAGTTAATCTAAATAAAGCACTATTTGGCCTTGAGAGTTCAGTGACAGCTTCCATTCTTTTGAATAGCAGAGGATGTGGCATAAAAGACACAAAGGACACCAGTCTTATATATTGTCCATGAAAAACACTATTTCCAGACAAGCAAAATGTTTTCTGGAAACTGAGCTATAACACATTCAGGAGAGAACACACAACATCTCTGCATGGCTTTTACAATGGGTTCAGATGATATGCTCAAATCTTGGTAGTTCTGTGAATTATGTTTTATTTCCAACATACAGAATCTTGATCTAAAAGTAAAAAGCAAAATACATGTTCTTACATGAAGGTGAGACTAGTTGCACCAACTATTGAGGGTGTCTGACATTTTCACTATAAGAGCCTGTTTGCAGTTCCCTGTTGCTTTAAACTTTGCTGAATTTTAATCATTTGAACTTAAGCTTTCCAGGTGAGATGTGTGCCTCAGTCTAAATGTAATTATGAGGAAAATATCTGGGTTTTTTTAGAAAACAAGAATAGACAAAAGTACATTATTTTGTTCTTTTTAGAAGGAATTCTGGCAACTTTTCTTTGAGAAGTTCCAGGAACTTGAGTGCTGGTAACACAAGCCCCTTTTATGATGTATGTGCTCTTGAAAATCTTTAATTATAAGCATTTCAAAGGTATTATTACTAGAACTCTAGAAGTGATGAAGATTTTTGCCCATGCTGAATGTATTTAAGCCCAGAATTTGGCAGGACTTCCCTTGCAATTTAATGTGTAATCTGCTGCATAGTGGGAATTGGTTGGAAACTATATACAGTAAAGGAGACTTCTGTGCTTCCTTGGTGCCTTGATGTACTCCAACAGTATGGCAGAAACTGCTTGAATTGGATGTTGAAGTGAAAAATGCAAGAACTGGAACAGTGTTGATAAGGGACCTAGGGAGGAGGGGACTGAGATGGAAACTGGGCAAGGGGAAAATGGTGAATGGGAAATAGAAGTTGGAAATTAGTTGGTGAAAAAGGATTAGGTGATGAACAGTGGAAAAGGGGAAACAACCCTTGAACTGAAAAACAAGAAGACTGGGATCCGATGTGATAAAGAATAAGAGAAACAGCTGATAAGGATCTGAAGCATATGGAAAGAGCTGGGCTTAGCTGAATTAGAAATCAAACCATGGAGCACAGAGATTTAGAAGAAGGGACAGTAAACGAGGGCCATTTGCGATGAGTGCAGGTCAGGAAGAGAAAAAGAAGTAATGAGGACATGGGATAAATTGAGAATGGCCAGGCAAAATGGAAATAAGAAACAGTTGCATTTGGAAAGGAAATATGGAAACTGGACATGGATACTATGAATAGTGAAAGAAATTGTCATGACAAAGATGTTAGGAAGACAGAATAAATTAGAGAGAAAAGAACAGAAGAGTTGAAGACTAGGTAGAAAGTACTGCATTATGTGGAATACACTCTCCTCTGGAACCTCGAACAGAACTGAGGATGCACCACTCCCCTCCTGTTAGCAAGTATTTGTAAAATCTACTATTTCAGTCTGCTCTGTTGCTGACAACATAGTAGTAGTTTGCTTGCTTCTATCAGTTCTGTTCTTAGCTCCAATGGCAAGGCAGGATGTTAAGTAATTCAAAAGGTCTTAATTCTAGTGATGACTCGTGTCCCATGGAAATATGATATCATACTTTAAGCTTACTTTTTTCCCACACCTGAACTGTATCAGAAGAGCTTGTTGAATATTGGAGATATACTGCAAAGGTAAGGAGTTCTCCTGTTATTAATTATGATACTGCCTTTAATCATAGCTGCAGACTACTTTAAATCCTGCCTTTCCTGACTTTGAGCACATAACCTTGCAGTCTTACTGATTTTATTTTACTGCAGGTTTGTGTGGGTTTGTGCAATATGCAGGTGATTTGATGCTATCCAGGCTCTGGTTATTAAGTATCCTTACCTTTTACCAATTCTCCTCCTCCTTCCTGAACCCCTTCCTCTGACTGAGAGGATAGAAACCACCTGTGCTCCTGATCCTTTTACCATTGCTCTGAGGGACATATAGTCTCATTTGATAGTTTTAAGTTGCCTCTTTGCAGTATCATTAGACCCTACGTGGAATAGTAGGAGCATATGATAATCTATAAGGTTCACCAGGCTTGGCAGCCTCTCAGTGATATCATGAATGCAGGCTCCTGGTAGGCAGCAAACATCTCTAGAGAGATTGTCTGGATGGCAAATGGGTGCTTTGGTGCCTCTCAGCAGCTACAGGTCTCAAAGGGCACTCTCGTTGCATATGACCTAAATTTCCACAATAAAAACATTCTAAAGCATTAATATTTGGAGGACCTGTGTATGCCGGATTTAAAAATCTCCCTCCCCTTCTTCCTCTGCCTCTATAATTCCCACGGCTGACACCTCTTCCCCTTCCCCTAGGGTTATAATTTTGAGTAATTGCCGCAGCTAGAAGGCTAATTTCTCTTTCTTTCTCTTTCCGCTCTCGCTTTCTTTCCTGTTTCTGTCTTTCATCCTCTTTCTTCTGTCGTTCTTCATCTCGACCGTCAAAAACAAAGGTGGCAATACTAAGTATTTTTGATAAAGTTTCACCCTGCCACCCCGGCATATGTTTTTTAAAGTACTTATTGATGTCCGGTGCAGATTGTTCTACAAACACACTAATTGCTAATGGTTCTTGAAAATTATCCCTTGTCATCCCTCCATACTTTAACAAGGTTGTTTTTAATCGCAGCCAATAATCACTCGGATGTTCATCAGGCTTCTGTCTACATTCTAACACTTTAGTCCAATTAGTTACCCTAGTACCACATTGTCTAACTGCTTCTAACAATTGTCTTACAGCTGTGTGATATGTTTGAATACCTTCAGTAGTAGTCAAATTCCAATTCGGATCGTCACTCGGCCATGGGTTTAATCCTGGGCCTTGTTGTGCCAATTCCCTGTCTTTTTGAAAAATTTGGTCTCTTTCTTCAGCTTGAAATAATTCCCTTAATAATGTCTTCATATCACTCCAACTCGGAGTGTAGTCAGTCACAATACCAGATAGTAATTGTGCACATTTTTCAGCATCATCCCTTAATCTTGGCATTTTACTTTGCCAGGTAATCAAATCTCCTTGCTTCCAAGGTTCATGCCTCATTATGGCCGTTACGGCCGAAACTTCAGGCAGGGCCCCAGGACCAGCCTGGGGATTTGGAATGTATTCAAGCCTCATTGGATACATTCCGGCTGCTGAGGGCAGGTCAGTTTCCTCAGCTTCTGGAGCAGAGGGAAGTGGGCTAACCCTTGGCTTTGAATTTCCATTTTTCCGTCTTTGCTGCGCCCAATTATACCAAATATACCAGTAATCAATATCTTGACTCCCAGAGTCTTCTAAGATTATTCGAAGGAACTTTTGTTTATGAGGCTTAAAAGTTCCTTTGGAGGGCCATACATCCATCAGGCTTCCTCCTCTATTTCTAGTTAAGAATGGCCATTCCTCTTGACATAATGTAATCAACTTCTTTCTCTGCAGAGTGCGAGCTAGAGGTATCTTACTCCAATTTTCTAGCACCTCAGCAAGGGGCGTCCCCCTTTCTATGCTGGGTGTCTGTCCCATATTAAATGTTTTCTTACCTATTAGTAGCAAGTTTAAACACAAGAATTGCAGACCCGTCTGGGATTACCCGTGCCCAAGTCTCAAAGGTGAACTCACCCTTCTCAGTTGCCGGCAATGAGCGTTGGTCACGGGTAGGTCCAGAGGTTGGTCCTTCCACCTTCTTGTGTCCTAGTGTCCTATCTGGGTCGCCATCTGAAAAGGAAAGGTTCAAAACACAGCGTGGGTACCACTAGGTTTGCTTTATGCACAACTCGGAGTTGGGCCACCACCTCAGTGAATGGCAAATCATCAGTGTTCACATACAGTTTATATACCTTTTTCTTACACAATTACAATGGTTATAAAAGTTTCCCATGAACCTTTTCATTTTTCAAAATCATCATTTACAGAGTCCACAATTGTTCTCGGTTCTCAGCGCCTTTCTTCTCTCCTGGTTTCAGGTCCGGTTTTAGTTTCACCGATGTCCTCATTTTTTATTCCAAGGTTTTCTTAGAAGTCTTCAAGATGTTTTATTAACCTGTGCTTGAACAACATATTCTACCTACCTAAGGACTCTTTTATCTAAGCCACCTGTTTTTATTAATCTATCATCTTTTATTAAACTGTCTTACCTATTTTTATTAATCTGTCATCTTTTATTAAACTGTCTTAACTGTCTAAGCTTGACTGGGTTTTAAGCCAGCCTTGGGTAGGGCTATACAGGGGGCTAGGCTAAGAACAGTACTCTGTGGCCTATTAAGCAGCCTAGTAGCTTGGTTCATTCTGCTTAATTGTCTACTAGTCAATCATTCCTTTTTCATTCTGTCAGTTTGTATTGGGGCAAGGTTGGGGGGGAGGGGCTGAAGGGGTGGCTTCTGAGAGAAGACACCAGAAGCTGCCCCGATGTCGGACAGAGCCAGTTCCAGCTGGCTCCAAGACAGATCCGCTGCTGGCCAAAGTTGAGCCAATCAATCAGTAACACTGGTAGCACCTATGTGATAACATTTAAGAAGGGGTAAAACCTGCTGCGCAGCAGCAGCTGTGAGAGAGGAGTGAGAATATGTGAGAGAAACAGCTATGCAGACACCAAGGTCAGTGAAGAAGGAGGGGAAGGAGGTGCCCCAGGTACCAGAGCAGAGATTCCCCTGCAGCCCATGGTGAAGACCATGGTGAGGCAGGTTGTACCCCTGCTGAGCACATCTCTTGCTATAGAATAAAAGCGCCTTTCATAGAAAAGTAATGCAAAAAATGTGGAATTTACTATTTCCTAAAGATATCTCATTCTGGAAATCACTTTGGTAAAGCCAAACTTATGCTTGCCTAATTGAAGCCAAATCCATTTGCACAACAAATGTTTACAGTTTCCCACTCAGGTTTTAACATCTAACTTTTGGCACCCACCACACAATTTAAATAGTACCTTTTTGGTAACATTATTTTCTCTAATGAAGACTACAGCCTAGGAGCGTGATATTCAAGCAGAATAACAAAGACGACAAGAAAACAAGGCAATTGTTCAATCACTCAGCAAAACACTGCCCAGATTAATTCATAATTAATCTGGCAACCTGATCTAGTTGAGGATGTCCCTGCTTATTGCAGGGGGGTTGGACTAGATGACCATTAAAGGTCACTTCCAACCCAAACTATTCTATGATTCTATGATTCTATGACAATGTGGGTTTTTTTCTTTTTAAATATGAGCAGGTAGTCTTAGTAGGCTATTCAAAAACAAATTGTAAAAGCAAAAAATACCAACATATTGCCATGGAGATGAATCTTTTTCCACCAATTTACTTAGTCCTCTTGTATATTTCTTAAGCTGATGACAGAACTGCAACAGTATCTCTTGGGAAACTGACAGGACCCATGTTGCTTAAATTATCCATATCTATATGGCTTGATAAATTACTAGTTCCTAAATCCTTCATGTCATGCTGTCGTGGTTTAACCCCAAATTGTAACCCAATACCACGCAGCCGCTCGCTCACTCCCCCACTCCCCATTGGGGTGGGGAGGAGAATTGGAGAGAAAGGAAAACTTGCGGGTTGAGATAAAAACATCTCACCAGGACAGCAAAGGAAAAATATGAAAATATATTAATAATGATACTAATAATAATAATAAATAAGGATAATAGAATATATAAAACAAACAATACACAATTTCTCACCACCCGACGACTGATACAGCCCGTCCCGTGCAGCAGGCAGGGAGCAGGGGTATCCCCCCCAGCTATCCCAGAACAGCAAGTTCCAGAGAGAGAAGGCGAGGGAACAAACAGCCAAACGAGCAAAAAACAAAAAGGTAAAAATAGGGAAACAAAAAGCAACCTGAAGGGAAGCTTAAGGATTCAAGCAAGTTAAGGGTCTAAAAGCCTCAAAAGCCTAGTGGCCCACCGACTGACCCTCACTTATACCGGCCATGATGTCTATGGTATGGAATACTCTCTTTGGCCAGTTTGGATCAACTATCCTGTCTCTACCCCTCCCAAGTTTTGCATCTGCATGTTAGCAGAACCTGGAAAAACAGCAAAATGTCCTTGGTGGTTCAGCAGCAACCAGCAACATCAGTGTGCTATCACCGTTCTTCTCACACTAAAGCCAAAACACAGGAGCTGCTGAAAACAAAACTAGCTCCATCCTGGCCTAAACCAGGACACATGCTTAGCAGACTAGCGTACATTAGAGGAAGCACCACACCCATTCCTTCCATATCCAAAGCAACATGGAGAAGGAAAGGAGAAGGGGGACAGAAAAGATGTGCTTCCCTAAAGGCAAACATCAGACAGAAAAAGTTGAATAATTCTCAGTAACAGCTGAATAGTTGAATGAATATTATCGTTCGCCTGGGTAAGAGCATTAAACTTTGCTTGCAATCTCCTAACATGAAACACTTTTTATGCTTCCTCCTACCTCACTCCCAGCCCTCTCATTCCTTCATAGCTGTTGCCAGTGCTGAATCCTTAGAACTCAGTCAAGAATTTGAGATAGTCAACTGACAGGCCTTCTAGTCTAGACATAAGGGATTAAATCTAACTATTAAATATTCTTGATGATAAGAATGAGAGTATAATAACCTTTTCTTCCTAAATAAAAAAATCACAGAATCACAGAATCACAGAATGGTAGGGGTTAGGAGGGACCTCTGGAGATCATCTAGTCCAACCCCCCTGCCAGAGCAGGGTCACCTAGAGCAGGCTGCACAGGACTGCGTCCAGGCGGGTTTTGAATATCTCCAGAGAAGGAGACTCCACAACCTCCCTGGGCAGCCTGTTCCAGTGCTCTGTCACCCTCACAGTAAAGAAGTTTTTCTGCATATTTAGACGGAACTTCCTATGTTCCAGTTTGTGCCCGTTTCCCCTTGTCCTGTTGCTGGGCACCACTGAAAAGAGTCTGGCCCCATCCTCTTGACACCTGCCCTTGAGATATTTATAAGCATTGATGAGGTCCCCTCTCAGTCTTCTCTTCCTTGGGCTGAACAGCCCCAGCTCCCTCAGCCTTTCCCCATAGGAGAGATGCTCCAGTCCCTTAATCATCTTTGTAGCCCTCTGCTGGACTCTCTCCAGTAGTTCCTCATCTTTCTTGAACTGGGGAGCCCAGAACTGGATGCAGTACTCCAGATGGGGCCTCACTAGGGCAGAGTAGAGGGGGAGGATAACCTCCCTCGACCTGCTGGCCACACTCTTCTTAATGCACCCCAGGATGCCGTTGGCCTTCCTGGCCGCAAGGGCACATTGCTGGCTCATGGTGAATTTGTTGTCTACCAGGACTCCCAGGTCCTTCTCCACAGAGCTGCTTTCCAGGAGGTCAACCCCTAACCTGTACCGGTGCATGGGGTTATTCCTCCCCAGGTGCAGGACCCTGCACTTGCCTGTGGTGAACCTCATGAGGTTCCTCTCCGCCCAATGCTCCAGCCTCTCCAGGTCTCGCTGAATGGCAGAACAGCCTTCTGGTGTATCAGCCAGTCCTCCCAGTTTCGTGTCGTCAGCAAACTTGCTGAGGGTACACTCTGTCCCTTCATCCAGGTCATTGATGAATACATTGAACAAGACTGGCCCCAGTACTGACCCCTGGGGGAACACCACTAGCCACAGGCCTCCAACTAGACTCTGTGCCGCTGATCACCACCCTCTGAGCTCTGCCATTCAGACAGTTCTCAATCCATCTCACTGTCCACTCGTCTAGCCCACACTTCCTGAGCTTACCTATGAGGATGTTGTGGGAGAGTGTCAAAAGCCTTGCTGAAGTCCAGGTAGACAACATCCACCGCTCTCCCCTCATCCACCCAGCCAGTCATGCCATTGTAGAAAGCTATCAGATTGGTCAAGCATGATTTCCCCTTGGTGAATCCATGCTGACTACTCCTGATCACCTTCTTTTCTTCTACATGCCTGGAGATGGATTCCAGAATGAGCTGCTCCATCACCTTTCCAGGGATGGAGGAGAGGCTGACTGGCCTGTAGTTTCCCGGGTCCTCCTTCTTGCCCTTCTTGAAGACTGGAGTGACACTGGCTTTCCTCCAGTCCTCAGGCACCTCTCCTGTTCTCCATGACCTTTCAAAGATGATGGAGAGTGGCTTGGCAATGACCTCTGCCAGCTCCCTCAGCATACATCAGTAATGTCTTAGCAGGGGAATAATGCATAGTATTTCGGCATCTGTGCTGTCTAATAGATTATTAAACAGACATAAGACATTTCAGAACCATTTAAAGATACCATGAAATAACCTTATATTCTGGTGGGTCACAAACCAAATAAGCATGTTTAATTTCAGAAAGAACTCCCAAAACAACACCCACTTATTTACTTAATTCTTGAATTGTCCCTACCTTTCCTTCCCTCACTGATGATGCCCTTGTAGGTTCATTCACTATTTTCAGGGGATCTATCAGAAGAGACATTTGCTTTCCTCACCAAGTTCGGATTCTGAATCTGACTCTCTGAATGGCTCCTGAGGGTCATTAAAAGTTGTCTACTGTAATAAATATTTAAAAAAGAAAGAAAAGATGCATTCTTTAAATATGCACTGTCACTGTAGAAGTAAATAAGTGTGATTAATATTTTGCTTTAAAACCATGTGGTTTCTGTATGCAGAAAAATCTGGACTTTACCTATCCTTCAGCTGAAATATAATAATACAAATTGGTTATAAAGGAAGTTGTTTATATGAGACTCTGTCTTGGATGTATGTGGCAAGATTTTAGTAGCAGAGGCTGCCCTGTACTGGATACAGCCGGTTCCAGCCAGCTGCACAATGGCCCTACCACAGCCAAAAGCTGAGCCAGTTGGCAAAGTTGGTGGCATCTCTGTGAAAGGGCAAAAATGCCAGAGAGCAGAGAGGAGCAAGGAAAAAAAAAAGTGTGAGAAACAACAGTATGAACACCAAGGTCAGAGAAGGAGGAGGAGGAGGAGGTGCTCCATGGCACCAGAGCAGATATTGTCCTGCAGTCCATGGAAGAGACCATGCTGGAGCAGATATCCACACTGCAGCCCGTGGAGGACCCTATATTGATTCTGACTGGGAGATCACTGTACATCGAGGAGTTAGTGATCCACATAACAGTTAACCTGAGTAGGCCCAGGCCTGTGCTGGGCTGGGCTGTGTTGCACACACAGCATGGCCTTCAGTCTGTGTTGTGTTGCACAAATCCCCTGGCCACAGGATAAGCTCAGACAGATCATTGTAACAGAGGAGCCTGCAGGCAGCTCCCACTTGGCACTGGTGATTATGCCACCTGCATGTCCTTGCCTTTATCTACCAGTGCAGCAAGAAGTTCTCATGCAAACATCCTTCATGAATAGAGTTGTTTTCTTGCAAGGAAATTATATAATAGCTCAAATGACCGAAAGGGGAGAAACTCTTCTATGGACAGAGTTTGCCGAGTGTGCTGCATGTGGATCAGTGGCCTGTCCAATGCTACACCACTGGGATTTCCAGCATCTAAAAGGATTTAAGATTACCTATAGTGTTCTCTCCTTATAGTCTTAGCTCTAATAAATATAATTTTAAATGATACCTTAGAGAGTCTGAGTGTCTTTCTTACTGGGATCATAAAAGACCAGCACCTCCTGGTGCAAAACAGACCCCATGCCAGAGCAGTTGGATATTTCCTGAAAGAATTGGGGTGCATGGAGAGCCCACAGTGGAGCAGACTTTTTCCTGAAGGACTGCAGCCTCTGAAGAGGACCCATGCTGGAGCAGGAGAAAAATGTGAAGAGGAAGGAACAGCAGAGAGGAACTGTTATGGACTGATCGAGCTCCCCATTCCTCATCTCTTTTAACACTCAGCCAGACCCAGTACGTGGGGCTGGGAATATCATAACCTTTCAGATTCTGTTATTCCTGCTCTGAGATGAGACTAAAAGTTGTTGACAATAAATTAAAGTAGCATAAGGGCTGATGTCTGCTAGCTGAAGAAGTGCCCTAATGGCATTTTGCACCAGGAACCACCTTGTCTGCTCAGGGTACTCCCTAATCCTACTGGAGAGATAAAGGGGGAAGTGGATGACCTAGAATTTGCAACCTGGGGACTTTGGGTGTCCTGGTTTCGGCTGGGATAGAGTTAATTTTCTTCCTAGTAGCTGGTATAGTGCTGTGTTTTGGATTTAGTATGAGAAAGACATTTAGATGTGGCCCTAAGGGATATGATTTAGTGGTGGACTTGGTAGTGCTAGGTTAATGGTTGGACCCGATGATCTTGGAGGTCTCTTCCAACCAGAACAATACTATGATTCTATGATAACACACTGATGTTTTTAGTTGTTGCAGTTTTCAGTGTAGTCTTTAACAGTCCATTGTATTGTTCAATTATCCCGGAGGATGGTGCATGATAGGAGATGTGATACACCCACTCAATGCCATGCACTTTGGCCCAGGTGTCTAGGAGGTTGTTTCAGAAATGGGTCCCGTTGTCTGACTCAATTCTTTCTGGGGTGCCATGTCGCCATAAGACTTGCTTCTCAAGGCCCAGGATGGTGTTCCAGGTGGTGGCATGGGGCATGGGATATGCTTCTAGCCATCCAGTGGTTGCTTCCACCATTGTAAGCGCATGGCGCTTGCCTTGGCGGGTCTGTGGGAGTGTGATATAATCAATCTGCCAGGCCTCCCCATATTTATATTTCAGCCATCATCCTCCATACCAGAGAGGCTTTGACCACTTGGCTAACTTGATTGCAGCACGTTTCACATTCATGGATAACCTGTGCGATAGTGTCCATGGTCAAGTCCACCCCTCGGTCACGAGCCCATCTATATGTTGCACCTCTTCCCTGATGGCCTGAGGTGTCATGGGCCCACTGAGCTATAAATAATTCACCTTTATGTTGCCAGTCTAGATCCACTTGAGCCACTTCAGTCTTAGTAGCCTGATCCACCTGCTGATGTTTTGATATTCCTCAGTGGAACATTATATGGTGGGGCCTTTTCAGCACAGACCCTCCCTTTGAACATCCAGCCCAGCACCGGCAGTCGGGGTGCCAGGAGGAGCTGTGCTTCAGTACCAATCACTTCCGAAGCAGCTCAAACCCCTTCATATGGTGCCAAGATCTCTTTTTCAGTTGGAGTATAGCGGGCCTCAGATCCTCTGTATTCCTGACTCCAAAACCCCAGGGGTCGACCTTGAGTCTCCCCTGGTGCTTTCTGCCAGAGGCTCCAGGTAGGGCCATTCTCCCCGGCTGCGGTGTAGAGCACATTTTTAACATCTGGCCCTGCCTGGACTGGCCCAAGGGCTACTGCATGAACTATCTCCTGTTTAATTTGTTCAAAGGCTTGTCATTGCTCAGGGCAAATCATTCTTCTTTCGGGTCACATGATAGAGAGGGCTTACAATAGAACTGTAATTTGGAATATGCATTCTCCAGAAACCCACAACGCCTAAGAAAGTTTGGGTTTCCTTTTTGTTAGTTGGTGGAGACATAGCTGTCATTTTGTTGATCACATCCATTGGGATCTGACGACATTTTATTCCTAGGAACTGGATCTCCTGTGCAGGTCCTTTGACCTTACCTCGTTTTATGGCAAAGCCAGCTCTCAAGAATTCGGATTATTTTCTCCCCTTTCTCAAAAACTTCTGCTGCTGTGTTGCCCCACACGATGATGTCGTCAATGTATTGCAGGTGTTCTGGAGCTCCACCCTTTTCCAGTGCAGTCTGGATCAGTCCATGGCAAAGGGTGGGGCTGTGTTTCCACCCCTGGGGCAGTTGATTCCAGGTGTACTGGCTGCCCCTCCAAGTGAAAGCAAACTGTGACCTGCCCTCTGCTGCCAAAGGGATTGAGGAAAATGCATTAGCGATATCAGTGGTAGCATACTACTTGGCTGCCTTTGTTTCCTGTTCATATTGAAGTTCTGGCATGTCTGGCACGGCAGCTCTCAGTGGTGGCATGACTTCATTCAGGCCACGATAGTCCACTGTTAGTCTCCATTCTCCATTTTCACACTGGCCATATGGGACTATCAAAGGGTGAGGGAGTCTTGTTGATCGCTACCTGGCTTTCCAGTCGACGAATCAGTTTATGGATGGGAGCCAGGGAGTCTCGGTTGGTGCGATATGGCTGCCGGTGCACCGTTGTGGTAGTTATTGGCACCTGTTGTTCTTCGACCCTCAGCACCCCCACAACAGAAGAGTCCTCCGAGAGACTGGGCAAGGTGGACAGCTGTTTAATTTCCTCCATCTCCACAGCGGCTATACCACAAGCCCACCAGTACCCTTTTGGGTCCTTGAAATACCCTCTCCTGAGGTAGTCTATGCCAAGGATGCACGGAGCATCTGGGCCAGTCACAATGGGGTGCTTTTGCCACTCATTCCCAGTTAGGCTCACTTCAGCTTCCAATAGTTAACTCCGATGGCATTAGAGTACACTGTGCACCGGTATCCACTAGAGCCTTATACTTCTGGGGGGCTGATGTGCCAGGCCATCCTATCCACACAGTCCAGTAAACCCGGTTGTCCCTCTCCTCCACCTGGCTGGAGGCAGGGCCCCTCTAATTCTAATTATAGTACCCGCTATCAACAAATGCGTTCGTGTGGGACACATGGGATCGAATCTCGTCCTTGTTACTCATTTCTTCTAAATACAAATCAGAAGCCCTTCTACCCCATCTGGGGAACTGCCCACTGGAGACTGGAGCAGCAATTTTCCTGAAAGACTCCCCATTTGTGATTGATTGTTTTTCCTTGCAACTCACATACCCTTGCCTCTAGGGTCGAGGTGGGTTTTCCATCCCACTTCCTCATGTCCTCTCCATGGTCATGGAGGTAAAACCACAGGGTACCTCACTGGATGTACCATCTCTCTTGAACAGGGGAAGATTTTCTCCTAATAGCTGAGGTGCTGGTCCGTACAGGTGGGAAGTAGGACCTCTTTGAGTTGCTGAAACTCCCGGAACAGTTTCTTGAACAGGTTCTCGAATCTTTCAGCCAGTCTTTCCACAGCTTTTGCTCAATGACCTGGGTGCACTTGGTGAGTAATGTGGAAGGATGGGGAAGTCCGATGTGTACCTCGAGGGGATTTGATTTTGGGTTATTCTCACCAATTGGCTATTCTCGCCAATGATTTGAACTGTGTAGGACCTGGGCGTGACGTATATGGTATAGAATAAGGGGTGGATACTGTCCTGGTTTCGTCTGGGATAGAGTCAATTTTCTTCCTAGTAGCTGGTATAGTGCTGTGTTTTGGATTTAGTATGAGAATAATGTTGATAACACACTGATGTTTTTAGTTGTTGCTAAGTAGTGCTTATACTAAGTCAAGGACTTTTCAGCTTCCCATACTCTGCCAGCAAGGAGGTGCACAAGAAGCTGGGAGGGGGCACAGCCTGGACAGCTGTCCCAAACTGGCCAAAGGGATATGCCATACCATATGATGTCATGCTCAGCATATAAACCAGGGGGAGTTGGCTGGGAAGGGATCACTGCTCGGGGGTGGGCTGGGCATTGGTCAGCAGGTGGTGAGCAATTGCATTGTGCATCACTTGTTTTGTATATTCTATTGTTGTTTTTATTATTAGTCTCTCTTCCTTTGCTGTCCTATTAAACTGTCTTTATCTCAACCCATGAGTTTTACCTTTTTTCCATTCTCCTCCCCATCCCACTGGGAGGGGGGTGGGGAGTGAGCAAGCGACTGCATGGTATTTAGTTTCCAGCTGGGGTTAAACCATGACACTGGGTGTTATTTTCTTGTTGGCACCATTCTGTGTCCTTTGTGTCATCAGAATGATGAAAACAAATGGAGCAAGCGTAGAGAATCTGATATAGATTTTTCAACATAAGAGTAGGCAGGGTATTGTGTTTAACTGTATTAATTCAGTGCTGAAAGAGGACTCAGGAGATCATCTCAGACAACATCCTAAACTGAAGTAAGATCATATACATAACTTCTTGAGGGTTTTTTGCCCAGTCCTAAAAGCTACACATGGAGATGACACAATATTTCTAACTAGGGTGCGGAATCATTTAACAGCGTACCTATCTTTTGAAAACTGAAACCATTTCCTTTGATGAGCTCCCTAATTGTCTGTGGGAGTTTCCTCATCAACAGAATGGAACACTATAACCGGGAATATTGATAGACTGAATGAAACTATTCTCAAAATGCTTGGGTCTAGCTGGGATGGAGTTAACTTTCCCCGTAGCAGCCCTCATAGCGCTGTGCTTTGTAGCTGTAGCTAGAAGGGTGTTGATAACTGTTGTGGACCGAGTGGTACACTTCACTCGGAGTTCAGGGAGACCCTCCCGTTGAGTCATGAGGTTCGGAAAGGACCCCCTTGCTTTCTAAACTCCTTCTCAGAGAGGAGTCTAGGTGCGGCTGGATCCAATCCTAGTCCCAGAATTGGTCAACGGTTTATGTCTAAAGGAGTATAACATGTCCTGAGAGGGCCGTCCTGGACGACTCACTTTGAGATAACCGATGTTCGGGATACCCTTGGGCTAAATTAAGGTGACTTAACACCAAACGATCTATAGAAAAGTTTTATTTCTGGCAGAAGCTATGTAAACCTTGAATCATCTGAAGGGCTGTAACGGTTTGTAACGTATGGAAAAGAGAGAGAGTAAGATAGAAAGATAGAGGTAAAGGAAAGGCAGAGATAAAGGAAAGATAAAGGTAAAGGAAAGATAGAGGTAAAGGAAAGATCACCACCCTGGGTTCCAGTGATGTCTCTGGTCTGGTTCCTTCGGATGGTGGGTGCGTGCACCCAGCCCCTCTGAGTTGCACTATTTATTGACTAGTCCCACTGCATATACTAATTACTTTGCATGCATAGTCTGTTGTTCTCGAACCTTCTCAAAATGGGTTGGGGGGTTTGAGGGGTTGGGGGGTTTGAGGCTAGTGATTTTGGTGCCCCCCCCGCCTTCCTGTCAGGGATGCAGGGGCGATGCTGTCTCAAGCTTGTTTGTTTTTTGAAACAATTACCCAAGATAAGGCCCAGAAAAGCACTATCCTGCCTCCGCAAGATCTTCCTTTCCAGTTGCACCTTATCTTGTTCGTGTGTTAACATTCCTTCCTCCTTTGCCGAGTGTTTGAGACAATAATTCATTCAGCTTCTCAGTTTCTTACACCACCCACAAGGTCATCCTTTGCTGAATGTTTGAGACATTAACTCTTTCAGCTTTTCAGTCTCTTACAATAACACACCAGTGTTTTGGCTACTGCTGAGCAGAGCTCCCACAGCATCAAGGCTGTCTCTCCAACATCCCCCTTCCCTCAAAGGTCAGTAGGCTGGGAGTGGGCAAGAGGCTGGGAGGGGACATAGCCATTACAGCTGACCCAAACTGACCAAAGGGATATTCCATACCATATGACATCATGCTCAGCAATGAATACTAAAAGAAAGGAGGAAGAGAGGAGGGCATTCATTATTAAGGCATTTGTCTTCCGAAGCAACTGCTACGTGTACTGAGGTCCTACTTTCCAGGAAGTGGCTGGGCATCACCTGCGGATGGGAAGCAGAGAATAAATCTTTTTGCTTTCCTTTGCTTCTGCATGGGGTCTTTGCTTTTTCTTTATTGAACTGCCTTTATCTCAACCCTCAAGTTTTTCATCTTATTTTCTCCCCCCTGTCCTGCTGAGGACGAGGAGTGATAGAGCAGCTTGGTGGGCACCTGGTGGCCAGCCAAGCAAGGTCACCCCATCACAGTCCTTTCAGGCGCCCAACGTGGGGTACAAAACAATGGCAGTTTTGAATCGAGCATACTATAGCTATAGTAGTTATTAAGTGGCAAGCTTCTGTGCAGCTCACGGAGTTTCCTGACTGCACTGCTTCCTCTCTTTATTTTGCTGAGCTTGGGAACGTGTTAATACAAACAATGGCTGTGCACTTTGCCCTGGCATTGATGCCCTTACTGTGCTGGGGGAAACTGTCTTTTGGAGAGGATGAGGGGATACATCTCCCTCTTCCCATCCAGGATTGATGTGGGTGGTTTTATTACACAGGTTCCCAAGGTCCTTGTTCACCCTAACGTGAGCTGTTTAATACTACTAATTAACACGGTCGACTTATTGTCAAGTTTGTGGAATCTGGTGTCACCCTGGCATAAGAGGAGACAACTTTTGGGTGAGGCAATACTGAAACATGCCCTGAGGCGGATGGTCCCTCGGTGTCAGGGTGTGTGGAAGGATTTGGGCAGGTGCCTAGGGCGGTTACCACCTCCCATAGCCTGGGATTTTACACCTGAACAGGCAAGTAACCCTGGCAAACTGACACACCACCTGATAGAAGGGTGCCTTGCCTACTCCAATGAAAACCAGCAGCTTCTAGCACTGTACTGGGGCTTGGCCTGTGCCTATTCAGTGACACTTCAGTAGTATCAGAGGACTGTGGTTAAGACAGGGACCCAAACCACCTCTGAGAATGCCATGATTGAGACCAAGATGCAAACTACATCTGAGGACACGATACATGATACAGGGACCCAAACTGCATCTGGGGACACCATGGTCAGCAAGGAAAGCAGCAGCGGCAACGGCGAGTTCTGTAGCTGAGCGCTAGATTGAGGTGGATGGGTGGTTCCCGGAGCCAAGGAAATCCGAGGAAGAGCAGAGAGCAGAGAGACCTGCCAGGCGCTGGCAGCTCTCGAGAGCGAGGCTGACATGACTTGGGCATTGCCAGGAGCAACTGTGGGAGATTTAAATGGCCCTAAGGTGCGCCAGTGACCACAAGCACTGCGAACAGGGCAGGCAAACAGGGCATGACGTGGCAGTTTGCGCAGCAGTTCATGCAGGAAGGGCGTGCAGGGAGGGCCCTGCAACCTGCTTGAAGGCCCACAGCCCAGGGAAGCGCTCTAGGTCTCTGCCACAATGGTGGGCACTTGCCTCAGAGCTAAAACCGGTGTTCCTATGGTGAAAGCCCCTGAGGTGGCTGATGCATCCAGCCAGCCAGAACTGGTAAGGAAGGAGACTTCAGTACAGGCGGAAGGTTGCAGCGAGTGCCCAGACCCTTCTCCTGGTGAAAAAGTATGTTCCTGCACAAGGTGTGCACAGTTTGATGAGCTATTACGTCAGGTAACCGAGTTGCAGGAAACAGTTAAAAGGCTGCGCAGTATCAGAGGATCCGAGACAGAGATAGATAGGTGGTTTCATAACCACGCTTCTGCACCAGACATCACTGAGAAAGAGACACCTTGGACCCTAGTGACCCACCAAAGCAGGACTCCGTTTCAGTCCCCACCCTCCGGCATCACAACCAAAAACAGATATGAAGCTTTAAAAGCTGTAGACACCCATGAACAAAGTCTGCAAGGAAGAACTACTCTAGCAGCACACAGTGGATACCACAAAAAGAAATGACAAGTGCTCATAGCGGGGGACTCTCTGTTAAGGGGCACTGAGGAGCCCATCTGCCGACCTGACAGGGAGGCGCGTGAGGTATGCTGCCTTCCGGGAGCTAAGGTCCGAGATGTTGCCGAGAGGGTGCCGCAACTTGTCAGGAGCACAGACTACTATCCGCTGTTACTCTTTCATGTGGGCACAAACACCACCACAAGCCAGCACCTGGGCAAAATCAAGGAAGACTTTAAAGCCCAGGAGTGCAAGTGAAAAATATTGGTGCCCAAGTTATCTTTTCCTCCATTTTACCAGTGGGAGGAAAGGGGGCTGCCAGAAATAGGCGTATAATGCATATCAACTCCTGCCTTTGTGGCTGATGCTGTCGTGAGGGTTTTGGCTTTTATGACAACGGGACGTACTTTGGTGACTATAACCTGTTAGGGAGGGATGGGATCCATCTGTTTAGAAGGAGCATGGGAAACTTTGGCAGCAGGCTGGCCAACTTGGTGAGGTAGGCTTTAAACTGAAGGACTCGGGGGGAGGGGTCCAAAGTGGCGATGCTCATGCCATCGCATCCAACTGGGGAATAAGCCAGGCCAACCTGAGCAGCGACAAATGTTCCTTAGCTGCCTCCCAAGAAGAGAACCAGGCCAACCACCCTAAGGGTGTGTATGGCTATGGTGGGTCCTCCTGCACCCCTGCAGGGAAACCTGCACGCTCAACTACCTCTCTGAAATGCCTGTACACCAATGCACGCAGCATGGGGAATAAACAGGAAGAACTAGAGATCTGTGTGTGCTCGCAGGGCCACGATCTCGTAGCAATTAGACAGACATGGTGGGATAGCTTGCATGACTGGAATGCTGTCATGGATGGCTACATACTTTTTAGGAAAGACAGGCCAGCAAGGTGAGGTGGTAGAGTTGCTCTTTATGTGAGAGAGCAACTGGAGTGCATCGAGCTCTGCCTAGGGGAGGACGAAGAATGAGTTGAGAGCTTATGGGTAAGGATTAAGGGACAGGCTAACATGGGGGACACTGTTATGGGTGTGTACTACAGGCCACGTGATCAGGATGAGGAAGTCGATGAGGCCTTCTACAGGCAGCTGAAAGTAGCCTCACGATCGCAGGCCCTGGTTCTCATGGGGGACTTCAACCACCCTGATATCTGTTGGAGGGACAACACAGCTAGGCACGCACAGTCCAGGAGGTTCCTGCAGAGCATTGATGATAACTTTCTGACACAGGTGGTGGAGGAGCCGATGAGGAGAGGGGTGCTGCTGGACCTCATACTAACAAAGAAGGGCTGGTTGGGGATGTGAAGGTTGGGGACAGCCTTGGCTGCAGTGACCACAAGATGGTGGAGTTCAGGATCCTGCATGGAGGAAGCAGGGCAGTAAGTAGGATTACAACCCTGGACTTGAGGAGAGCTAACTTTGCCCTCTTCAAGGACCTACTTGGAGGAATCCCATGGGTTAGGGTTCTAGAAGGTAGGGGAGTCCAAGAAAGCTGGTCAATATTCAAGCGTCGCTTCCTTCAAGCTCAAGAGCGGTGCATCCCCAGGAGTAAGAAATCGGGCAAGGGAGGCAGGAGACCTGCATGGATGAGCAAGGAACTATTGGCAAAACTCAAATGGAAGAAGGAAGTCCATGGAATGTGGAAAAAGGTGCAGGCCACATGGGAGGAATACAGGAATGCTGTCAGGGTATGCAGGGATGCCTCAAGGAAGGCTAAGGCCCACCTCGAATTTAATCTGGCAAGGGATGTCAAGGGCAATAAGAAGGGCTTCTTCAAGTACATCAGTAGCAAATGGAAGACTAGGGAAAATGTGGGCCCTCTGCTGAATGAGGTGGGTGCCCTGGTCACGAAGGATGCAGAGAAGGCAGAGTTACTGAAGGCCTTCTTTGCTTCAGTCTTTACTGCCAAGGCTGGCCCCCAGGAATCCCAGACCCTGGAGGTAAGAGAGGAAGCCTGGAGAAAAGATGGCCTTCCCTTGGTCAAGGAGGATTGGGTGAGAGATCATTTAGGCAAACTGGACACCCACAAATCCATGGGCCCTGATGGGATGCACCCATGAGTGCTGACGGAGCTGGCAGAGGTCATTGCGAAGCCACTCTCCATCATCTTTGAAAGGTCATGGAGAACAGGAGAGGTGCCTGAGGACTGGAGGAAAGCCAGTGTCACTCCAGTCTTCAAGAAGGGCAAGAAGGAGGACCCGGGAAACTACAGGCCAGTCAGCCTCTCCTCCATCCCTGGAAAGGTGATGGAGCAGCTCATTCTGGAATCCATCTCCAGGCATGTAGAAGAAAAGAAGGTGATCAGGAGTAGTCAGCATGGATTCACCAAGGGGAAATCATGCTTGACCAATCTGATAGCCTTCTATGATGGCATGACTGGCTGGGTGGATGAGGGGAGAGCAGTGGATGTTGTCTACCTGGACTTCAGCAAGGGGTTTGACACTGTCTCCCACAATACCCTCATAGGTAAGCTCAGGAAGTGTGGGTTAGATGAGTGGATGGTGAGGTGGATTGAGAACTGGCTGAATGGCAGAGCTCAGAGGGTGGTGATCAGCAGCGCAGAGTCTAGTTGGAGGCCTGTAGCTAGTGGTGTCCCCCAGGGGTCGGTACTGGGTCTAGTCTTGTTCAATGTATTCATCAATGACCTGGATGAAGGGACAGAGTGTACCCTCAGCAAGTTTGCTGACGACACGAAACTGGGAGGACTGGCTGATACACCAGAAGGCTGTTCTGCCATTCAGCGAGACCTGGAGAGGCTGGAGCATTGGGCGGAGAGGAACCTCATGAGGTTCACCACAGGCAAGTGCTGGGTCCTGCACCTGGGGAGGAATAACCCCATGCACCAGTACAGGTTGGGGGTTGACCTCCTGGAAAGCAGCTCTGCAGAGAAGGACCTGGGAGTCCTGGTAGATAACAAATTCACCATGAGCCAGCAATGTGCCCTTGCGGCCAGGAAGGCCAACGGCATCCTGGGGTGCATTAAGAAGAGTGTGGCCAGCAGGTCGAGGGAGGTTATCCTCCCCCTCTACTCTGCCCTAGTGAGGCCCCATCTGGAGTACTGCATCCAGTTCTGGGCTCCCCAGTTCAAGAAAGATGAGGAACTACTGGAGAGAGTCCAGCGGAAGGCCACGAAGATGATTAAGGGACTGGAGCATCTCTCCTATGGGGAAAGGCTGAGGGAGCTGGGGCTGTTCAGCCCAAGGAAGAGAAGACTGAGAGGGGACCTCATCAATGCTTATAAATATCTCAAGGGCAGGTGTCAAGAGGATGGGGCCAGACTCTTTTCAGTGGTGCCCAGCAACAGGACAAGGGGGAATGGGCACAAACTGGAACACAGGAAGTTCCGTCTAAATATGCAGAAAAACTTCTTTACTGTGAGGGTGACAGAGCACTGGAACAGGCTGCCCAGGGAGGTTGTAGTGTCATTCTCTGGAGATATTCAAAACCCGCCTGGATGCCGTCCTGTGCAACCTGCTCTAGGTGACCCTGCTCTGGCAGTGGGGTTGGACTAGATGGTCTCCAGAGGTCCCTTCCAACCCCTACCATTCGGTGATTCTGTGATTCTGTGATGGTTGAGATGGGAACTCAAACAACAACTACAGTAACTGCCCCAGTAGTGAAAAAGAAACAGTGGACAAGGAGGTTGACGGGTCCATATCATCGATTAGTAAGGGAGGAGGAAGAAGAGGAAGGGTCTGATCAGGGACCCCATCCTTGAACAAAGAAATGGGAGCAAGGAGTGAGAGAAATCAGACAGGAAGCAGAAACTACCCGGTCCCTGACCTCAGCAGAACTTCGAGAAGTGCGGAAAGATTACAGCCGCCAGCCAGGTGAGCGGATTGCTGCCTGACTGCTCCAATGGTGGGATAATGGGGCTGACAGTCAGCAATTGGAAGGCAAGGAAGCCCAACAGCTGGGATCCCTTGCTAGGAACCGGGGAACTGAGAGAGGAATGGGAAAAGAGGCAGCAATCTGCAGTCTCTGGAGGCAGCTCCTCTCAAGTGTGAGGGCAAGATATCCATTCAAGGAAGATCTTGTGAACTCCCCAGGGAAGTGGACCACTGCAGATGAAGGCATCCAGTACCTGAGAGAATTAGCGGTGCAGGAACGTCATCTACAGGGATCTAGACAATGATGAGGTCTCCAAAGATCCAGAGGATGTCCTGTGCACATGGGCCATGTGGAGGAAGGTGATTCAAAATGCCTCAGCATCATATTCTAACAGCCTGGCAGCGATGTATTGCCCAGATACGGATACACCAACTGTGGAGAGAACATCTTCTTGGCTCTTCATCCCGACAGGGCAGCACCTTGGATGTCAGGGGCCCCCAATGCAGCCAGTCCTCTCCTGCCTCAGTCAGAGGGAAAGGGAGCCCCAGGCGCATGCCTTTGGCCCACTCTTTTTCTTCCTGCGTGACCAGGGGGAGGACATGAGGAAGCACGACAGTGAGCCCACTTTTAAGCTGGAAGCCCGTGTATGTGAACTGAGGGGTAAGACAGCTGCTAAGAAGGGGCCACCCAAGAAGGCTGTCACCTTAGTTGCTGTAGGCACACAAAAAGGCAATCAGTGATCTCCCACACATTGAAGAATAACTGAGATCACATTCCTTAATTCTGGTGAGGAGACCTCTGGTCTGGCACTGCTAGGGTCACATAGTGAATACTCTGACCATGAACAGAGCATTCCTATCAGGAGGAGGAAAGGGATGACTGGGTGTACTGGACTGTGTGGGTTCGATGACCTGGCAACATCAGACCCACAGAAGTATAGGGCTTTGGTGGACACCGGTGCACAGTGTACTCTGGTGCCATCAGAACATAGGGGCACAAAACCCATCTGGATCTCGGGAGTGACAGGGGGATGCCAAGAATTGTTGGTATTGGAGGCTGAGGGGAGCTTAACAGGGGACAAGTGGGAAAAGCACCCCATTGTGACCGGCCCAGAGGCCCCTTGTATCCTTGGCATAGACTACCTCAGGAGAGGCTACTTCAAGGACCCAAAGGGATACCGATGGGCTTTTGGTGTAGCCACGGTGAATGCAGAGAAGATCAAACAGCTATCTACCCTGCCTGGCCTCTCGGAAGATCCCTTCGTTGTGGGCTTGCTGTGAGTTGAAGAACAGAAGGTGCCAATTGCTACCATGACAGGGCACCGGCAGCAATATTGCACCAACCGAGACTCCCTGGCTCCCATCCATGAGCTGATTCATCAACTGGAGACCCAAGGAGTCCTCAGTAAGACTCACTCACCCTTTGATAGTCCCATATGGCCAGTGCAAAATTCTGATGGAAGGTGGAGGTTAACAGTAGACTATCGTAGCCTGAACAAAGTCACACCACCGCTGAGTGCTGCCATACTGGACATGCTAGAGCTCCAATATGAACTGGAGTCAAAGACAGCCAAGTGATATGCTACCATTGATATTGCCAATGCGTTTTTCTCAATCCCTTTGGCAGCAGATTGCAGGCCACAGTTTGCTTTCACTTGGAGGGGCATCCAGTACACCTGGAATTGACTGCCCTAGGGGTAGAAGCAGAGTACTACCATTTGTCATGGACTAATCCAGACTGCACTGGAACAGGGTTGTCCTGGTTTCGGCCGGGATGGAGTCAATTTTCTTCCCAGTAGCTACTGTATTTTGGATTTAGTATGGGATTTGGTATGTGAAGAATGTTGATAATACACTGATGTTATTAGTTGCTGCTAAGAGATCAAGGACATTTTTCAGCTTCCCAGGTTTTGCCAATGTGCAGGTGCAAAAAGCTGGGAGGGGTATAGCCAGTACAGCTGACCCAAACTGGCCAAAGAAAGTATTCCATAGCATAGACATCATGCCCAGTATATAAGTGGGGGTCGGCCAGTGGGCCGGACACTGTTCATTCGTGCTTTTGTTCGTTCGTCTGTTCGTTCCCTCGCTCGCTTTCTCTGGAACTTGCAGTTCCAAGATCGCTTCTGGGGAAATCACTGTTCCGAGATCGCTGCTCGGGATCATTCTGAGATTGCTCTCAGTTTCACTCCGTGATCACTTCTCGGGACGGGCTGTATTGATCATCTGTTTGTCGGGTGGTGAGAAATTGTGCATCGTTTGTTTTGTATATTCTATTATCATTATTAATATATAATATAATTATTATTATCTTTTTCATTGCTGTCCTGGTGAACTGTTTTTATCTCAACCCACGAGTTTTCCTTTCTTTCCAATTCTCCTCCCCACTCCACTCGGGAGTGGGGGAGTGAGCGAGTGGATGCTTGGTACTTGGTTGCCGACTGGGGTTAGATCATGACAAGGGTGATGCCCCTGAACATGTGCAATACATCAATGACATCATCATGTGGGGCAACAAAGCAGAAGAAGTGTTTGAGAAGGGAAAAGAATAATTCAAATTCTTCTGAAAGCTGGTTTCGCCATAAAAAGAAGCAAGGTCAAGGAATCTATACAGGAGATCCAGTTTTTGGGAGTAAAATGGCAGGATGGACATCGTCACATTCCTATGAATGTGATCAATAAGACAGCAACTATGTCCCCACCAGCTAACAAGAAAGAAACCCAAGCTTTCCTAGGCTTTGTGGGATTCTGGAGAATGCATATTCCAGGTTATAGTCATCTTGTGAGCCTTCTCTATCAAGTGACCTGAAAGAAAAACTATTTTGAGTGGGGTCCTGAGCAACAACAAACCTTTGAGCAGATCAAACAGGAGATAGCTCGTGCAGTAGCCCTTGGGCCTATCCATACAGGACCAGCTGGTGGTAAATACCCTATGGCAATGGCTACAGCAGTGGAAGTATACCAATTGGAAGCACAGAGGTAAACCCATCTGCCTGCTGATGAGAAATAGAGTATAAATCTTTTTCCTTTTCTTTGTTTCTGCGCACAGCCTTTGCTTTTCTTCATTAAACTGCCTTTTTCTCAACCCATGAGTTTTCCAACATACTTTCTCCCCCTATCCTGCTGAGGAGGGGGATTAAGAGAGCAACTAGGTGGGCAGCTGACCAGCCAAAGTCAAACCACCACACATGTAAACCCAGGGCAGGACTGCATTAGACGTGCACTATATGGTCACACATTGCTTATGATGATTCTAAAACTATTCTCAAAAGACTCACTCTTTTCCTACTTCTCTATCCAGAGTCTGAGCCCAGAGAATGATAAAGGGCAGGTGGTGGTGTTGGGCTTGTTAGGACTCAGCAAGGAGTTGATAAATGACTCCTCATGAATAGTGAATTATTCAGTAATGGAATTAAAAAGTATGAAGCTTCCATTCCCTGCATACAGGTCATGGCACTGGAGAACTTGTCAGTATTTAATATTGTACTTTATTATGACAGGGAGCGATGAGTTCTGTTTGTATATGCACAATTCGGAGCCTCTCACCAAGGCATACTAAATAGAATAGAATAGAATAGAATAGAATAGAATAGAATATTTCAATTGGAAGGGACCTACAACGATCATCTAGTCCAACTGCCTGAACAATTCAGGGCTGACCAAAAGTTAAAGCATATTATTAAGGGCATTGTCCAAAGGCCTCTTAAACACTGACAGGCATGGGGCATCAACCACCTCTCTAGGAAGCCTGCACTAGTGTTTGACCACCCTCTCAGTAAAGAAATGCTTCCTAATGTCAAGTCTGAACCTCCCCTGATGCAGCTTTGAGCCATTCCCACGCAATTCAAACGCGGCGTAACCGCCACTAGCAGTCAGTCGCCGAGGCGATCAGCTCTGGTGCTGGCATGACCTGCAGCGGAGCGTCCTAGAGCGGCGCGCAGGGGGGTTTCCTGAACCGGGGAGCCTCAGAGGGAGCCGAGGGACCCGTCAGCAGCCGGCAGCTCCCGCGAGAGTGGCTGACGAGACCTGGGCGGGGCCAGGAGCCACGGCGGGAGATTCAAACGCGGCGTAACCGCCACTAGCAGTCAGTTGCCGAGGTGATCAGCTCCGGTGCCCGCATGACCTGCAGCGGAGCATCCTAGCGCAGCGCACAGGGGGGTTTCCCGAACCGGGGAGCCTCAGAGGGAGCCGAGGGACCCGCCAGGAGCTGGCAGCTCCCGCGAGAGCAGCTGACGAGACCTGGGCGGGGCCAGGAGCCGCGGCGGCCAAGCGCCCCCACATATAAAAAAGCCCCCGGGGAGCGCCAGCGACCCGGAGCGTGGCGAACAGGGCGGGCAAACAGGGCGCGGCACGTCAGGAAGGGCGCGGCGCGGCAGTTTGCGCGGCAGTTCGCGCCGGGAAGGCATGCAGGAAGGGCGCTGAAGCTCCACCGGCTCGACGGGGGAAGCAATGGTGTCCACCCGGCAGAAAGCCGTGGCCGCTCTAAGCCTTGCACCCGCCACGGCTGACGCAGCTTCCCAGACGGAGCTGCGGTGGGAACACGCTGCCACCCAGGTGTCAGGCTGCAGGGTGTGCCCTACTCTGATGCCAGCACCGGGCGACAGCGGCAGCGAGCACGCCTGTGGGAGGTGTGCCCAGGTAGAGGACCTCCTCCGCCTGGTGACAGAGCTCTGGCAGGAGGTGAGCAGGTTGAGGAGTATCAGGGAGTGCGAGAGGGAGATCGACGAATGGACTCGCACCCTGCCCTCCCTGCGACAGGCGCAACAGGCAGCCAAGGTGCCTGTCGCGGGGGACTCCCGATCCTCTCCCTGCACGGCTGAACACAGGGACGTAGGGGACAGGGGACAGTGGCAACTAGTGCCTCCCCGGCGAGGCAGGTGTGTTTCCTCAGCGCCTCCCCCACCTCCGCAGGTGCCCTTGCACAATAGGTACGAGGCCCTGCCACTGGAACCAAACAATGACAAGGCTGATGGTTCAGCCAGCCTGGAGGTGCCGCCAAGGACTAGTCAGCCTAGGTCCTGCATCAAAACTGCCCCCACAAAGGAAAACAAGAGACGGGTCGTTGTCATAGGTGACTCCCTTCTGAAAGGAACAGAAGGGCCCATATGCAGACCGGACCCACTGCTTAGGGAAATCTGCTGCCTCCCTGGGGCCCAGGTCAAGGATGTGAAGAGGAAGCTTCCCTCCCTAGTAAGGCCCTCAGACTACTATCCCCTGTTGATCTTCCAGGTAGGCAGCGACGAAGTGGCAAAAAGAAGTCCCGGGGCAATCAAGAGGGACTTCAGGGCCTTGGGGCGACTGGTTAAGGGATCAGGAGCACAGGTAGTGTTCTCCTCTATCCCTCCAGTTCTGGGGAAGGATGAGGGAAGAAACTGGAGGAGCCAGCAGATCAACAACTGGCTCCGAGCCTGGTGTCACCAGCAGGACTTTGGGTTCTTCGACCACGGGTTGGTTTACATGGCACCAGGCCTGCTGGCGGCAGACGGGGCGCACCTGTCCCAAAGGGGGAAAAGGATCCTAGCACAGGAGTTAGCAGGGCTCATTGAGAGGGCTTTAAACTAGATTTGAAGGGGGAAGGGGATAAAACTAGGCTTGCTAGAGAGAAGCCTGGGGGAGGCACGCCGATGAATGAGGGATGGCGTGCCAGCGAGGCCCTTCGGTCAGCTGTCTCAGATGAGGTAGGACAGAGAGACCTGTGCGGCAGCAGGGACACAGGGGTCATTGATCTGCTAGGAGCCACGGAAATGCCTGAGATGGGACATGTAGGAAGTAGGGCTTCTCCCACCACAAAGGTGACAGGATCATGAGCCCAGCTGAAGTGCATCTACACGAACGCACAGAGCATGGGCAACAAACAGGAGGAGCTTGAGGCCGTTGTGAAAGGGGAAAACTATGATATAGTTGCCATCACAGAAACACGGTGGGATGACACACATAACTGGAGTGCCGCGATGGACGGCTATAAACTCTTCAGAAGAGATAGGCAAGGAAAGAGAGGCGGTGGGGTAGCCCTCTATGTTAGGGAGAGTCTGGACTGCCTTGAGCTCGAGGATGGTGACGCAAGGGTTGAGTGCCTATGGGTAAGAATCAGGGGGAAGGCCAACAAGGCAGACATTGTGGTGGGAGTCTGTTACAGACCACCGAACCAGGACAAGGAAGCAGATGAAGTATTCTACAGGCAGCTGGGAGAAGCCTCACGATCGCTCGCCCTTGTTCTCGTGGGGGACTTCAACTTGCCGGATGTCTGCTGGAAATACAACGCAGCAGAGAGGAAACAGTCCAGGAGGTTCCTGGAGTGTGTGGAAGATAACTTCCTCACGCAGCTGGTGAGGGAGCCCACGAGAGAAGGCGCCCCGCTGGACCTGTTGTTTGTGAACAGAGAAGGTCTTGTGGGTGATGTGACGGTCGGAGGCCATCCTGGGTACAGTGACCACGGATAGAGTTTTCGATTCTCAGAGAAGTAAAGAGGAGGGTCACCAGAACTGCCACCTTGGACTTCCAGAGGGCAGACTTTGGCCTGTTTAGGAGTCTGGTTGGCAGAGTCCCTTGGGAGGCAGTCCTGGAGGGCAAAGGAGTCCAGGAAGGCTGGACATTCTTCAAAAGGGAAATCTTAAAGGCGCAGGAGCAGGCCGTCCCCATGAGCCAAAAGATGAGCCGGCGGGGAAGAAGACCAGCCTGGCTGAGCAGAGAGCTCCAGCCGGAACTCAGGAAAAAAAGGAGAGTTTATGACCTTTGGAGGAAGGGGCAGGCAACTCAGGAGGACTACAAGGATGTTGTGAGGTTATGTAGGGAGAAAATGAGAAGGGCCAAAGCCCAGCTAGAACTTAGTCTGGCTACTGCCGTAAAAGACAACAAAAAGTCCTTCTACAAATACATTAACAATAAAAAGGGGGCTAAGGAAAATCTCCCTCCTCTATTGGATGCGGAGGGAAACTTAGTGTCAAGGGATGAGGAAAAGGCTGAGGTGCTAAATGCCTTCTTTGCCTCAGTCTTTAACAGCAAGGGAAGTTGCTCTCTGGGCACCCAGCCCCCTGAGCAGGAAGACGGGGACGGGGAGCAGAATGAAGCCCCCATAATCCAAGGGGAAATGGTCAGTGACCTGCTACACCACCTAGACACGCACAAGTCTATGGGACCAGGTGAGATCCACCCAAGGGTGCTGAGGGAGCCGGCAGAAGTGCTCACCAAGCCACTCTCCATCATTTATCAGCAGTCCTGGCTAACTGGGGAGGTCCCAGTTGACTGGAGGCTGGCAAATGTGACGCCCATCTACAAGAAGGGCCGGAAGGAGGATCCAGGGAACTACAGGCCTGTCAGTCTGACCTCGGTGCCAGGGAAGGTTATGGAGCAGATCATCTTGAGTGCCATCACGCGGCACGTACGGGACAACCGGGTGATCAGGCCCAGTCAGCATGGGTTTATGAAAGGCAGGTCCTGCCTGACCAACCTGATCTCCTTCTACGACATGGTGACCCGCCTAGTGGATGAGGGAAAGGCTGTGGACGTTGTGTACCTGGACTTTAGTAAAGCCTTTGACACCGTCTCCCACAGCATCCTCATGGAGAAACTGGCTACCCATGGCTTGGATGGGCATACTCTGCGCTGGGTAGGAAACTGGCTGGATGGCCGGGCCCAAAGAGTCGTGGTGAATGGAGTTAAATCCGGTTGGCGGCCGGTCACAAGTGGTGTTCCCCAGGGCTCAGTACTGGGGCCAGTTCTCTTTAATATCTTTATCAATGATCTGGACAAGGGGATCGAATGCACCCTCAGTAAGTTTGCAGACGACACCAAATTGGGAGGGAGTGTTGATCTGCTTGAGGGAGGGAAGGCTCTACAGCGGGATCTGGACAGGCTGGATCAATGGGCCGAGGCCAATTGTATGAAGTTCAACAAGGCCAAGTGCCGGGTCCTGCACTTGGGACACAGCAACCCCAGGCAACGCTACAGGCTTGGTGGGGAGTGGCTGGAAAGCTGCCTGGCGGAAAAGAACCTGGGGGTGTTGGTTGACAGCCGGCTGAATATGAGCCAGCAGTGTGCCCAGGTGGCCAAGAAGGCCAATGGCATCCTGGCCTGTATCAGAAATAGTGTGGCCAGCAGGAGTAGGGAGGTGATCGTCCCCCTGTACTCGGCCCTGGTGAGGCCGCACCTCAAGTACTGTGTTCAGTTTTGGGCCCCTCACTACAAGAAAGACATTGAGGTGCTGGAGCATGTCCAGAGACGGGCAACGAGGCTGGTGAAGGGTCTGGAACACAAGTCCTATGAGGAGCGGCTGAGGGAACTGGGGATGTTTAGTCTGGAGAAAAGGAGGCTGAGGGGAAACCTTATCGCTCTCTACAACTACCTGAAAGGAGGTTGTAGAGAGATGGGTGTCGGTCTCTTCTCCCAAGTAGCAAGTGATAGGACAAGAGGAAATGGCCTCAAGTTGTGCCAGGGGAGGTTTAGATTGGACATTCGTAAAAATTTCTTCACCGAAAGGGTTGTCGGGCATTGGAACAGGCTGCCCAGGGAGGTGGTGGAGTCCCCATCCCTGGGGGTATTCAAAAGGCGTTTAGACGAGGCCCTAAGGGATACGATTTAGTGGGGGACTTGGTAGTGATAGGTTAATGGTTGGACCCGATGATCTTGGAGGTCTCTCCCAAGCAGAACAATTCTATGATTCTATGATGATTCTATGATCTTGTCACTGGATACCAAGGAGAAGAGATCAGCACCTCCCTCTCCAATTCCCCTCCTCAGGAAGCTGTAGAGAGCAATGAGATCTCCCCTCAGCCTCCTTTTCTCCAAACTAGACAAATCCAGAGTCCTTAGCCGCTCCTCATAGGAGCCCTTCCTTTTACCTGCTTTGGTGTCCTCCTCTGGATGCATTCAAGGACCTTAACATCCTTTTTAAATTGTGGGACCCAGAACTGCACACAATAGTCAAGGTGAGGCTGCATCAACGCTAAATACAGCGGGATAATCACCTCTTTTGACCGGCTGGTTAAGTTGTGTTTAACGCACCCCAGAATGCAGTTTGCCCTCTTGGCTTCCAGGGCATGCTGCTGACTCATATTGAGCCTACTGTCAACCAGCACCCCCAGATCCCTTTCTGCAGGGTTGCTCTCCAGCCACTCCTCTCCCAATCTATACTTGTGTCCAGCGTTACACTGTCCCAGGTGCAGAATCTGGCATTTGTTCTTTTTAAATTTCATGCCATAGATGACTGCCCAATGCTCCAATCTATCCAGATCCCTCTGCAAGGCCTCTTGTCCCTCAAGAGAGTCAACAGCACCTCCCAGTTTGGTGTCATCAGCAAACTTGCTGATGCTGCATTCAACTCCTGCATCCAGATCATTGATAAAAATATTGAACAGAACTGGCCCTAGAATTGAGCCCTGAGGAACACCGCTGGTGACTGGCCACCAGCCAGATGTAGCCCCATTCACTACAACCCTTTGAGCTCTGCCCTTCAGCCAGTTCTTCACCCAGCTCACCGTGTACCTGCTCATCTCACATTTGGAAAACTTGTCCAGAAGGATGCTGGTGAGGGACAGTATCAAAAGCCTTACTAAAATCCCGAAAAACTACATCCACCGCCTTCCCTCCATCCACTAGGCGGGTGATCTTATCGTAGAAGGATATCAAATTAGTTAGACAGGACTTTCCCTTTGTGAACCCATGTTGACTGTGTGTTGTGGTTTAACCCCAGATGGTAACTGAAATACCACGCAGCCGCTTGCTCACTCCCCCACTCCCCGTTGGGGTGGGGAGGAGAATCGGGGAGAAAGGAAAACTCGCAGGTTGAGATAAAAGCAGTTCACCAGGACAGCAAAGGAAAAATATGAAAATATATTAATAATAATATATATAAAGATAATAGAATATATAAAACAAACGATACACAATTTCTCACCACCCGACGACCGATACAGCCC
The DNA here is from genome assembly GCA_009819775.1 of Phoenicopterus ruber ruber. Classification (NCBI taxonomy): domain Eukaryota; kingdom Metazoa; phylum Chordata; class Aves; order Phoenicopteriformes; family Phoenicopteridae; genus Phoenicopterus; species Phoenicopterus ruber. The sequence goes on along the minus strand of CM020247.1, from coordinate 5,568,768 downwards.
ATCCTGAGCAGCAGTCAGGGAGCAGGGTTATTCCCCCCCAGCTATCCCAGAACAGCAAGTTCCAGAGAGAGCAGGCGAGGGAAAGAACAGCTGAACGAACGAACCAAAAAAAAAAGGAAGAACAGGGAAACAAAAAGCAACCCGAAGGGAAGCTTAGGGATTAAGGCAAGTTAAGGGACTAAAGCCCCACCAGCTGACCCTCACTTATACTGGGCGTGACGTCTATGGTATGGAATACTCTCTTTGGCCAGTTTGGATCAACTATTCTGGCTCTACCCCTCCCAAGTTTTTGCACCTGCACATTAGCAAAACCTGGGAAACTGCAAAATGTCCTTGGTCGTTTAGCAGGAACTAACAGCATCAGTGTACTATCACCATTCTTCCCACACTAAATCCAAAACACTGGAGCTGCTGAAGACAAAACTAGCTCCGTCCTGGCCTAAACCAGGACACTGTGCCTGATGATTGCATTATTCTTTAAATGCCTTTCAGTAGCACACAGTGTGATCTTCTCCATAATTTTTCCAGGAACTGAGGTTAGACTAACAGGTCTGTAGTTTCCTGGGTCTTCCCTCAAGCCCTTCTTGTAAATTGGAATAACATTGGCTAGCTTCCAGTCAGCAGGGATCTCCCCAGACTCCCAAGACCTTTGGTAGATGATAGAAAGGGGTCCTGCTGTAACATCCGCTAGCTCCTTCAGTACTCTGGGATGAATCCCATCTGTCCCCACAGACTTGTGAACATTCATCTGATACAGCTGGTCCCTTACAAATTCAGTGTCCACAAATGGAAAGTCACTGTTCGCACACTCATGGTCCTCCAACTTAGAGGGCCGGGCAGCCCAAGGTCTATCATCAGTATTATTAAAGACTGAAGCAAAAAAAAGCATTGAATGCCTCTGCTTTTTCTTCATCCCTATCAGTCAGGTGACCATCTTCAACAAGTATTGGTCCAATATTTTCCTTAGACCTCCTCTTGCTATTAACATGCTTAAAAAAGCCTTTCTTCTTGTCTGACACAACACTGGCCAGTTTCAATTCTAATTGAACTTTGGCCTTTCATGTTTTCTCCCTGCATATATGAATCACGGCTCTGTAATCTTCCTGCGAAGCCTGACCTTGCTTCCAGAGATCATACAATTTCTTTTTCCACCTGAGTTCCACGAGGAGTTCCCTGTTCAGCCAAGCTGGTCTTCTGCCTCACTTGCTTGACTTTCGACACAAGGGGATTGCCTGCTCCCGTGCTTCTAAAAGGTGGTTCTTAAAAACTGACCAGCACTCGTGAACCCCTAAGCCCTCAAAAGCCAATTCCCAGGGGACACTGCTAAGTAGCTCCCCGAGTAGCTTAAAGTTTGCTCTCTTGAAGTCCAGGGTAGCAACTCTGATGACCTTTTTTTCTCATTACACCAAAAATTTCAACTCAACCATTTTGTGATCACTGTGGCCAAGATAGCCACCTACCATCACATCTCCCACGAGTCCTTCTCTATTCACAAACAACAAGTCTAGGAGGGCATCTTTCCCAGTTGGCTCACTGAGTACTTGTGACAAGACATTATCTTCAACATACTTCAGGAATTTCCCAGACTTGCATGTCACAGCAGTATGCTATGACATATAATATAGTATAATAATATATAACAATCATTATGATATAATAATCCCATATAATAATCATTATATAATAATATAATAACAATGTTATAATAATATAATTATACTGTTATAATTATAGTAAAATATATTAAGCTTTTCATAGGGAGCACTTTTGTGGTTTGTGACCTGTTTTTCCACATTTCTAAATGTGAGTTGAGTGGTATGAATGAGTTTAGTGAATTGCCTATACTGTTAAGATTCTTGTGACCACATCTTGAATGATTGTATCAAGTTGTGATGTTTGCAAGCCAGCAAGGTCATCTTTTCACCCTATGAAAGGGAAAAACAGGGAAAACCAAGAAATGCCTTGCTCTCCAGGGTTGCTGTGCATTGTGCTAGGAAGACGCTGGACTAGTGTATCAGTCTTAGAATCAAACAAATAAAAGCAAGAATGGAAAATACAGAATAGGTGGGAAGAAACAACTAAAGAAGCTTAACCAGTTAGGTCTTCCTCTCTTTTTAACTGGATTCTGTATTTGTCTCAGAGACTAGACACTCTTCCTTGGCAAAGCCGGGCTGATCAGCTCAGATGTGGGTTGATAAATAGCTCTATATTTAGGTTCCCCCAGTGTTTGGAGGCCCTGTCTTTGATACATATATATATACACACATCGACATCATTCCCTTAGTCTATGGACCATGCCTCCAAAATGTCTATCGAGTTCATTTAGTCCATGACTTTGAGCTCCATCTGTCATAATAGTCTCTTGGGGCAGGAGAGATGACGTGGAGTTCGCTCGGTCGGTGAAATGGGATCAGGTTTCGGTGTGGTGCGGCGGGTGACATTGGACACAGTGGGAGGATGGTGTGTAGTGCTCGACTGTTGCACGTTGCATCTGGAGCTCGCAGTTGGTGTATCTGGTGCAGCTGGTGTATCAAGTCCACGGTCTGTGGGTTGAAGATGTCGATCTCTTGAGGAAGGTGATGAGCAGCAGTTGCTAAAGCCAGTTCTGCTTCCACCACCGCTGCGCTTTGCTCAGTTTTATCAATAGTTCATTCTTCATTAATTTGGGTAATTCTTACTATAATATCATTGATATGTCATATAGCAACTGTGGTAGTGATGATGTGCAGACAGTGTCAGGGTTATTTAGAAATTAACATTATACAACTAAAATCATTGGCTGTTCTTACCCAAAATCAAATCCCCTTGAGGTACACATCGGACTTCCCCATCCTTTCGCATCATCTGCCAAGCGCACCCAGGTCCTTGAGCAAAAGCAATCCCGCAGATGGGTTTGCCTTTGCCTGAGGTGGGACTAACCCAGACTGTCTTCCCTAACATATTCTTCATGTGCACTACGGGGACTTTATTCCCTTCTACAGTACGTAAAAATTTGAATTGACAGGGCTAGCTCAATTGGTAGATTCCCCTAGTGTTAATTAACCAGGTGGCCATTGCTAAATGTGTATCCCAACGTTTGAAGGTCTCACCACCCATTGCTCCCAGTGTAGTCTTTAACAGTCCATTGTACCGTTCGATTTTCCCGAAGGCTGGTGCTTGATAGGGAATGTGATATACCCACTCATGCTCTTTGGCCCAGGTGTTGTCACAGATGGAGTGATGCACTTCACTCATAAGAGAAAAGCAGCAATACACTTTATTAACATAAAACAGCAAGTTAACAAGGTTCAATGGTAAATGCGACAGTGTTTAACAAGTTTCGATGGCAAGGTACACTGGATTATTTACTGCATAGAGGACAGGGTCAGACAAAACTGTCAGGGAGACCCTCCCGTTGAGTCATGAGGTTCAGAAAGGACCCCCTTGCATTCTAAACTCCTCCTCAGATAGGAGTCTAGGTGCGGCTGGATCTAATCCTACAGTTTATGTCTAAAGGAGTATATATGTGTGCAATCAATCCTTGATATCATTTAGCTAAGATTTCAAAGCTTAGCATGCTCTTAGTCACTTACCGAGGATCTGTTGTGGCAAGGAATCTCTCAACCTCGAGGAGTAACCTTGAGAGGCATCCCTACTCAAGGGGAGATCCTGGTGTGCAGCCTGCTGCCGTGCAGGAGAGCTCAACGGGCCCTGGGCTGTCCACTATTTACAGAGTAAGGTGATTGACCTATAGTCATATCTGCATACCAGCAAGACATTTGGGTCTCGGCTCCAGACAGGACTTATCTAATCTGTTGCCATTTACCCCCCCACTATTCAGCATAAGCTGTATACAGCCACCACAACCCCCCACTGGTGTTTACGGCTGAAGCAGGAGGGCAGCAGGGGGGCAGCAGGGGGGCGGGCGGGAGCACACCGCCACAGGTGTCTATGAGGTTGTTTCGGAAATGAGTCCTGTTGTCTGACTCAATTCTTGCTGGGGTGCCACATCGCCATAAGACTTGTTTTTCAAGGCCCAGGATAGTGTTCTGGGCAGTGGCATGAGGCACAGGATATGTTTCCAGCCATCTGGTGGTTGCTTCCACCATTGTAAGCACATGGTGCTTACCTTGGCGGGTTTGTGGGAGTGTGACACAATCAATCTGCCAGGCCTCCCCATATTTATATTTCAGCCATTGTCCTCCATACCAGAGAGGCTTTAATTGCTTGGCTTGCTCGATTGCAGCACGTTTCACATTCATGGATAACCTGTACGATAGTGTCCATGGTAGGTGTTGGAAGGGACCTCTGGAGATCATCTAGTCCAACCCCCCTGCCAGAGCAGGCTGCACAGGACTGCGTCCAGGCGGGTTTTGAATATCTCCAGAGAAGGAGACTCCACAACCTCCCTGGGCAGCCTGTTCCAGTGCTCTGTCACCCTCACAGTAAAGAAGTTTTTCTGCATATTTAGACGGAACTTCCTGTGTCCCAGTTTGTGCCCATTCCCCCTTGTCCTGTCACTGGGCACCACTGAAAAGAGTCTGGCCCCATCCTCTTGACACCTGCCCTTGAGATATTTATAAGCATTGATGAGGTCCCCTCTCAGTCTTCTCTTCCTCAGGCTAAACATCCCCAGCTCCCTCAGCCTTTCCCCATAGGAGAGATGCTCCAGTCCCTTAATCATCTTTGTAGCCCTCCGCTGGACTCTCTCCAGTAGTTCCTCATCTTTCTTGAACTGGGGAGCCCAGAACTGGATGCAGTACTCCAGATGGGGCCTCACTAGGGCAGAGTAGAGGGGGAGGATACCCTCCCTCGACCTGCTGGCCACACTCTTCTTAATGCACCCCAGGATGCCGTTGGCCTTCCTGGCCGCAAGGGCACATTGCTGGCTCATGGTGAATTTGTTGTCTACCAGGACTCCCAGGTCCTTCTCCGCAGAGCTGCTTTCCAGGAGGTCAACCCCCAACCTGTACTGGTGCATGGGGTTATTCCTCCCCAGGTGCAGGACCCTACACTTGCCCGTGTTGAACCTCATGAGGTTCCCCTCTGCCCAATGCTCCAGCCTCTCCAGGTCTCGCTGAATGGCAGAACAGCCTTCTGGTATATCAGCCAGTCCTCCCAGTTTCGTGTCATCAGCAAACTTGCTGAGGGTACACTCTGTCCCTTCATCCAGGTCATTGATGAATACATTGAACAAGACTGGGCCCAGTACTGACCCCTGGGGGACACCACTAGCTACAGGCCTCCAACTAGACTCTGCGCTGCTGATCACCACCCTCTGAGCTCTGCCATTCAGCCAGTTCTCAATCCACCTCACCGTCCACTTGTCTAACCCACACTTCCTGAGCTAACCTATGAGGGTATTGTGGGAGACAGTGTCAAACACCTTGCTGAAGTCCAGGTAGACAACATCCACTGCTCGGCCCTCATCCACCCAGCCAGTCATGCCATCATAGAAGGCTATCAGACAGGTCAAGCATGATTTCCCCTTGGTGAATCCATGCTGACTACTTGCCTCTGCGCTGACAGTTGCTCTGCTTCCATTGCTGTAACCACCCCCACAGGGCATTCGCCACCATCCAGGAGTCGGTATAGAGACAGAGCACTGGCCACTTTTCTCGCTCAGCAACATCTAAAGCCAACTGAATTGCTTTCACCTCTGCAAACTGACTTAATTCACCTTGTCCTTCAGTAGCTTCCACAACTCTTCGTGTAGGACTCCACACAGCAGCTTTCCACCTTCGATGTTTTCCCACAATGTGACAGGACCCATCAGTGAACAGGGCATATTCCTTCTCATTTTCTGGCAGTTCATTATACGGTGGGGCCTCTTCAGCATGCATCACCTCCTCCTCTGGTGACATTCCAAAATCTTTGCCTTCTGGCCAGTCCATGATCACTTCCAAGATTCCTGGGCAACTGGGGTTTCCTATTGGAGCCTGCTGTGTGAACAGGGCAACCCACTTACTCCACGTAGCATCAGCTGCACGACATGTAGAGGGAACTCTCCCTTTGAACATCCAGCCCAGCACCAGCAGTCAGGGTGCCAGGAGGAGCTGTGCTTCAGTACCAATCACTTCCGAAGCAGCCCGAACTCCTTCATATGCTGCCAATATCTCTTTCAGTTGGAGTATAGAGGGCCTCAGATCCTCTGTATCCCCGGCTCCAAAACCCCAGGGGTCGACCTCGAGCCTCCCCTGGTACTTTCTGCCAGAGGCTCCAGGTAGGGCCATTCTCCCCAGCTGTGGTGTAGAGCACATTTTTAACATCTTTCCCTGCCCGGACTGGCCCAAGGGCTACTGCATGAGCTATCTCCTGTTTAATTTGTTCAAAGGCTTGTTGTTGCTCAGGGCCCCATGTGAAATCATTCTTCTTCCGGGTCACGTAATAGAGAGGGCTTACAATGAAACTGTAATTTGGAATATGCCTAAAAAAGCTTGAGTTTCCTTTTTGTTCATTGGTGGAGACATAGCTGCTATTTTGTTGATCACATCTGTTGGAATCTGACGACGTCCATCTTGCCATTTTATTCCTAGGAACTGGATCTCCTGTGCAGGTCCTTCGACCTTACTTAGTTTTATGGCAAAGCCAGCTCTCAGAAGAATTCAGATTATTTTCTCCCCTTTCTCAAAAACTTCTGCTGCTGTGTTGCCCCACACAATGATGTCATCAATGTATTGCAGGTGTTCTGGAGCTTCACCCTTTTCCAGTGCAGTCTGGATCAGCCCATGGCAAAGGGTGGGGCTGTGTTTCCACCCCTGGGGCAGTCGATTCCAGGTGTACTGGATGCCCCTCCAAGTGAAAGCAAACTGTGGCCTGCACTCTGCTGCCAAAGGGATGGAGAAGAATGCATTGGCAATGTCAATTGTGGCATACCACTTGGCTGCCTTGGCCTCCAGTTCATACTGAAGTTCTATCATGTCTGGCACGGCAGCACTCAGTGGTGGCGTGACTTCATTCAGGCCACGATAGTCCACCGTTAATCTCCATTCTCCGTTAGATTTTCGCACTGGCCATATTGGACTATTAAATAGTGAGCGAGTCTTGCTGATAAATTCTTGGCTTTCCAGTCAGCAAATCATTTTGTGGATGGGGATCAGGGAGTCTCGGTTGGTGCAATATCGCCACCAGTGCACCGTTGTGGTAGCAATTGGTACCTGTTTTTCTTCGACCTTCAGCACCCCCACAACAGAAGGGTCCTCCGAGAGACCGGGCAAGGTGGACAGCTGTTTAATTTCCTCCATCTCCACAGCAGCTATACCACAAGCCCACCAGTACCCTTTTGGGTCCTTGAAATACCCTCTCCTGAGGTAGTCTATGCCAAGGATGCACAGAGCCTCTGGGCCAGTCACAATGGCGTGCTTTTGCCACTCATTCCCAGTTAGGCTCACTTCAGCTTCCAATAAAGTTAACTCTTGGGAACCCCTGTCACTCCAGAAATACAAATGGGTTCTGCCCCTTTGTAGCTGGATGGCATTAGGGTGCACTGTGCACCAGTGTCCACTAGAGCCTTGTACTTCTGGGGGGCTGATGTGCCAGGCCATTGAATCCACACAGTCCAGTAAACTCAGTTGTCCCTTTCCTCCACCTGGCTGGAGGCAGGGCCCCTCTAATTCTGATTATAGGGCCCGCTATCAACAAGTGGGTTCACGTGGGATGCGTAGGATTGAATCTCACCCTTGTTGCTCACTTCTTATAAATACAAATCAGAAGCCCTTATACCCCATATGGGAAACCTTCTACCCCATCTAGCCTCTTTGAGTTGCTGAATGTCCCAGCAGAGTTTTCATACTTGTTCTTGGGTCTTTCAGCCAGTCTTTCCACAGCCGAGACACGGTCCCATAGGGAGGAAGAGAGATGATTGTCTTCGTACTGTCAGAGTTGGTTAGCCACTGCACGCACAGGTGGTGCCTCTTCGTCTTTCCAACCCATTGTTACCAAAGATTTAGCATACGATGATGGTGCACTCTGTGCAAGCTTCTGCCACGTGGGTTGGGTACGTTCGATTTCATCTGGATCTACAGGTGTCTGCGGGTCATCCAGGTCACAGTAAATCAGCTCCTGCACAGCTAATTCCCTCAGATACTGGATACCTCTCTCCATAGTAGTCCACTTGCTTGGGTGGCATATAATATCTTCCTTGAAGAAATACCTGTCCTTTATGCCTGACAGGAGTCTCCTCCACAGACTGCAGGCTTCTGGCTCTCTTCCAATCGCCCTGTCAATGGCTTCTTCCCTAGACAGGGATCCCAGCTGCCTGGCTTCCCTGCCCTCTAGTTCCAGGCTACTGGCCCTGTTGTCTCAGCATCAGAGCAGCCAGGTGATAAGTTGCTCACCTTGATGATGGCTGTAATCTTTTTGGATATCTCGCAGCTCAGTCAGGGATAGGGGTCGGGTGATCATCTCTACTTCTGCCTCTCCCTGTTCTTGTGATGTCCCTGATTCATCCTCATCTTTCCTGAGGCGAACTGATTTCTTTATGCTTCTCTTCTTTTCTATAAGGGCAACTGATACCAGCATGGGTAGATCTGCAGTACTTATTGATGGGGTAGCCACCGTGTTCATAGTGAGGGCTGGGGCCGCCGTGATACCTGTGTCGGGGGCTGGGGTGGCCGAGATGCCCATAGCAGGCGGTGGAGCAGCTGCAGTGGCCGTGGTGGGGTCTGGGGTGGCCGCAGTGGCCGTAGCAGTGGGTGGGGCAGCTGCGATACCCATGGCGGGGGGTGGAGCAGTCGCGGTACACAGAGCGGGCCTGGGGCGGCCGCGGCGCCCGTGGTGGGGGCTGGGGCAGCCACAGGAGCCACAGCAGGGGCTGGGGCAGCCACGGTACCTATGTGGCAAGGGGTGGAGCAGCCGCGGTGCCCATAGTGGAGGGTTGGGCGGCCAAAGGGGCTGTAGCAGGGGGCTGGGGTAGCACCGCGCCTGCATCTGCGTCGATTTCTAGTCTTAAGCAAGATCTGACACAAATGCATTCCTACTGATAGGAATAGCAAGACTGTTCAAGCATCCCAAAGGTATTCGAAATTCTCATAAGCTCCCGTAACTAACCAGGAGGGGAAAGGGAAAGCAAAGGAGCCTTAACTGCTGCTGCCGCTCCACTCTGCATGTCGCGTGCTGCCACCCCTCCCCCCCCCCCTTGAATATGAATGCAGGAAATAAAATGGTTTCAGAACCAATGATCTTATCATTTCACAAGCCAGTGCCACATATAGCACAGCAAAGACATACCGTTAATCCAACAGCTAGAACTGAAAAGCTTCATATAAATAATGGCGAACAGCACACACGGCAAGTAGGGTGCTATATAACACAACTTTAAGAACAACTCTGAGGGCAAATAAAACAACATTGTGACTAGCGACAATTAAACTAATATAATGGATGTCTATAACAAATTGTTTTAACACATTCTGGTCGAATCTGTCATTATCTCAACCCTTCAAGCCTCACCAGAGGCTTGAATCCTGGACCCTCAGTCTGATGCTCTACTGACTGAGGTAGCCGGGCCCCTCTCAAGCCCCACATTGGGCGCCAAAAAGGACTGTCGTGGTTTAACACCAGGTGGCAACCAAATAACATGCAGCCGCTCGCTCATTCCCCCCACTCCCCGTTGGGGTGGGAAGGAGAATCGGAGAGAAAGGAAAATTCATGGGTTGAGATAAAAACAGTTTACCAGGACAGCAAAGGAAAAAGAATAATAACTATATTATATATTAATAAGGATAATAATAATATATAAGGATAATAATATATATAAAATGAACGATGCACAATTTCTCACCACCCGATGACCGATACAGCTCATCCCGAGCAGCAGTCAGGGAACAGGGATATTCCCCCGCAGCTATCCCAGAACAGCAAGTTCCAGAGAGAGAGAGAGCAAGGGAACAAACAAACGAATGAATGAACTAAAAAGACCCGGATGAATGAAAAAAGGGAAAAAGAAGGGAACTGGCCCACCCGCCGACCCCCACTTATACTGGGCATGATGTCTATGGTGTGGAATACTCTCTTTGGCCAGTTTGGGTCAGCTGTACTGGCTATACCCCTCCCAGGTTTTTGCCCCTGCACATTAGCAAAACCTGGGAAGCTGGAAGATGTCCTTGATCTCGTAGCAACAACTAATAACATCAGTGTGTTATCAACATTCTTCACATACCAAATGCCATACTAAATCCAAAACACAGTAGCTACTGGGAAGAAAATTAGCTCCATCCCAGCTGAAACCAGGACAATATAACACTAAGGTTTTAAAGATTCTACAAAAAGTCCCTTGCTAAACAATGTTTTTTCATGGTTATTCACAGGTACTGAACTGAACCTTAAGAAAGTTACCACTTATCTGTTACTCACATTATTCCCATTTCACTGAATGACATGACCAAGATCACAGAGTGAGTCAGTGGTAGAGTCAGGAGAAAAGATTTTGGTTCTCCACATTCTCAATGTCCATTTCAAGCTATGTAAATAAGCAAAAACATAAACCAAAGCAGAAGAACAACTACAAGAAGATTGAAATTGGAAAATACGGCTAAGACACCTCTGAGTGATATAAAGGTCAAGAGCAATTAAGGCATGTTGTAGTTATCTCCTGACTCAACCTTTACAATTTGGGAAAAATGGACCTGAACAGGACTGAAGTTATCTTTTAGTACAAGATTACTAACTTATGTACAGACAAGTTTAAGACAATCTTGATCTTCTGTTTAATGAGAGAAATTAAAGGGGAGAATGCCTTTTCTTTTTATGCCACCCAGGCAAGTGGACCACCATGGAGTATCCAGTACTTGAGGGAATTATCTGTGTGGGAGGTGATTTATGATGACCTGAGTAACAAGCAGTTATCCAAAGATCCAGATGGAGCCAAGTGCACATGACCCATGTGGCGGAATTTTGTACGGAGCGCACCATCATCATATGCCAACTCATTGGAAGTAATGACCTGGAAAGATGGAGAGGGACAAACGGTGGATGAATTGGCTGGTCAACTTCGGCAATACTAAGAAAGTCTCTCTTCTTCCCTATGGGTCTGCGTCTTAGCTGTAGAGAAACTGCCAGACATGCTAGCCAAGAAACTATCCAAGAAACTGTCCCGGGAGTTCCAGTGATTCAAAAAGGATATGTTCTGCTCCCCACCAAAGCGAACCAGTATCTCAGCTATTAGGAGTAAGTGTTCCTCTGCTCAAAAGAGAGGATATAGAGGGTACACACAGGGCACCCTGTGGTTTTACCTGCATGACTATGGAGAGGACATAAGGAAGTGGGATGGAAAATCTACCTCAACCTTAAAGGCATGGGTACGTGAGCTGCAAGGAAAAACAATTGTAAGAGGGGATTCGAGTTCCTCCAGGAAAGTTGCCACTCCAGTTTCCAATGGGCAGTTCCCCAGACAGAGTAGAAGGGCCGATCTTACTTCTGATCCTCTTGAAGGGACTCCTAATTCATATTTACAAGAAGTGAGTAACAAATACTATGACCAGGACTAGAGGGGCCCTGCCTCCAGCCAGGTGGAGGAAAGGGACAACCGAGTTTACTGGACTGTGTGGATTCAATGGCCTGGCATATCAGACCCTCAGGAATATAAGGCTCTAGTGGACACTGGTGCACAATGTACCCTAATTCCATCCAGCTATAAAGGGGCGGAACCCATTTGTATTTCTGGAGTGGCAGGGGGGTTCCAAGAGTTAACTTTATTGGAGGCTGAAGTGAGCCTAACTGGGAACAAGTGGGGAAAAGCACCCCATTGTGACTGGCTCAGAGGCTCCGTGCATCCTTGGCATAGACTACCTCAGGAGAGGGTATTTCAAGAACCTAAAAGGGTACTGGTGGGATTTTGGTATAGCTGCCTTGGAGAAGGAAGAAATTGAACAGCTGTGCACCTTGCCTGATCTCTTGGAGGGCCCTTCTGCTGTGGAGTTGCTGAGGGTCAAAGAACAACAGGTGCTGATCACTATCACAACAGTGCACCGGCAGCAATATCACACCAACTGAGACTGATTCCCATCCACAACAGAGTAACCATGTCTGGTACTGTTACTGCAAATGGGGGGGGTGACTTTATTCAATTCTCTGTAATCTACAGTCATTCTCCAAGTGCCGTCTGATTTTCAAACAGGCCAAATAGGATTCGGCAAATTTTGGGGCACCTGCCAAACCTTCCGTTTTGATGTTTTGGCATTTGCTAGGTAACGCGTTGCCTTGAGGTGGCAGGCAGGGGTGGAGGGTGGGTGCGGAGGTGGCAGTGGGGCCAGCGGTGGTTGGCATTTTTGCGTAGATGCTAACTTTCGCCATTGGTGAAACATTTCTGATGTTGTGATCCCATCTATTTCTGATTGTGGGATACTGGCTTGTACAAGATCATTCCACATTTGTTTCCTTGTCACCCGTGATGTAACTCCTTTTGATTTGGCCAGCTTTCCTTTATTCACCACCTGCACAGATGATCCCAAAATTACAGACCCAATTTCCCTCAAGGTATTTGCTAGGGCACCTACATTACCAGTAGCATTTGTGACTGCTGGTATAATCAAGGGTTTTAGTGAGCCAGGTGCTCCTCTCAAAAGCTGCATTTTAATACTTCTCATTACTGATACCCTGTCTGGATTGAATCCCGTAATCAACACAGGAGCCATTGCTGTTCTCAAAATGTTCCCAGGCACATCAGAGCAAATTAATAAGCAGTACAGCAAGCAGCGAAAGCAAAGAGTAGCCACTAACGAGCACTAGACTCATATACAGTAAGGCAAGCAAGCCCCATGGCAAGCACAGAAGCCTGCCCATTAATAGCTAAACAGCAATAACAACTATAAATTTGATCTAGCACATTCCAATCAAATCTGTTGTTATCTTGAACCCTTCATGCCCCATGTTGGGCACCAAAAAGGACTGCCGTGGTTTAATCTGGCAACTGAGCACCACACAGCCACTCACTCACTCCCCCCGTTTATTAGCAATACACACTATCAACCGTTCTACAGTATCTTGCAACCCATGGCACTGCTCTGCTTGAGTAGTAATTACTTCTTGCGCAATCGCCTTTGCATCTTGTAAAGTCCCAACTTCCTTTTCCAGTTCTCTCATTTTACTCTGTAATGTAAAAACTTCACGGTCAGGAGCTCTAAGACCGGTGACTAATAACCATCCCAATTTCCCCACTAACTTGCAAGAAGAATCCAATACTGCTTTCCATGGCAATCCACGCATAGCCATTTTAGTTGTCTGGGGTGTAACCACCACCCTGTCATTTATTTCAGGCCACGCTTCTGGCAGAGCCAATGTAGCCAGGAAAGTGGCCACAGGGGTTCAGCACTCACAACTGGGCCATCCCGGAATACAGGGAATCACCATTGTGGCCTCCCCAGTCCCTGGCTTTTTTGCCAACCATGGCATGCTTGTTCCTGGATCCTGCCAACTACGCCAAACGTGCAAGTCAGCAGTGCACAGGAACAACCACAAAACCACAGCTGAAATGCAAAGAGTAAATTTATTTTTGTTACCTCACCAACCAGGGGATCCTTGAAGCAGCACCCAGGCAGAGGCACACAAGTAGGGACACAGGCACCACGGAGCTCAGTCCTTGCTAGAGGATTGCTGAACCTGCTCTTTGCGCCCGTTTTTCAAGGATTTGCACAGGCATAGTTTACCACTGTGCTTTGATCTTTCCCACAGCAGGGCAGGAATCATAGAATAGAATCATAGAATCATAGAATTGTTCTGGTTGGAAGAGACCTCCAAGATCATCGGGTCCAACCACTAACCTATCACTACCAAGTCCCCGACTAAATCATGTCCCTTAGGGCCTCATCTAAATGCCTTTTGAATACCCCCAGAGATGGGGACTCCACCACCTCCCTGGGCAGCCTGTTCCAATGCCCGACAACCCTTTCGGTGAAGAAATTTTTACGAATGTCCAATCTAAACCTCCCCTGGCGCAACTTGAGGCCATTTCCTCTTGTTCTGTCGAGCAATCTCAAGCATGTTCAATAGGTGCCTCTGAGTCTATCACAGGCTTATGTTATCTGAACACAGATGTTCTACTTGTCAAACATACAAGGATAGACAATAATTAGAATGATATATGTATTTTTCTACACCCCAGCTGCAGGTCACCTGAGCATGTTTACAATCCTCCTCGTCAATCTGCCATTATTTTCCCACACTTCCTCGCAAAGCTTCTGGTAACTCTTCCATCATTCCTAGTTTAAAAGCAGGGTGTCAGACAAGCTTCAGCTGTCTCTCCACAACATCCCAGACCCAAACCCCCAGCAAACAGCAATTGTCTCTAGATGACAGGTCAGGTCAGCAGATGGGTACCTCTGTCCACTGCAGCAGGGAGCACACACACCCCCACCCCCTGCTACTATCACTCACCACTTCCTCCTGCAGGTCTTGCATGTTTCAAGGTCAGATGGCCCAGATGCTTTGCTTAAAAGGCATCTGGCACCTCCTCAGCTTTGAGGGCAGTGAACCTATTTTGTAGTTGTAAGCCTTTAGGTGGAGCAGGAGCCTTCTTGGTGCCAGAAGTCACCAGCTTCCAACCTTCGCCTTCCTCAAAGTTTCCACTTCTTGTTCTGCTAGGGACAGACTCTGCCTGTGTCTCCACTGCAGCTGAAGTTTAGTGCTCTTGAAGCTATAGGGTCTCTGAGAAGATCCTGTCTCTCTCTCATCCTCTCTTATGCTGTGCAGCCTGCTGACTTCTTCACATAACTCCTCCACTTGGCAACACAGCTCTTGAACAGCAGCACACTTCCTGTAGGAAAAAAGACCATCTCTCCCATCCTCCAGAAGAGGCCCTAGGCACTCCATTCAGCCTGAGATTTGCAGGGCTGCATCTATCATACAAAACTTCATCTGGGTCAAAGTCTCTACCCTAGCAGGAACAGCTCCTCCAACACTTACCGGGGAACGTGCCCTGTGGCGTATATCAACCACCATACCTGAAAATACTTATGATGGTCTGAACTGAAACAAGGACCTCTTCTTTGCATCCTACTGCACAAAATGTTGCCTTTGGGAGCTGTGCTCTTATACAGGCCTCTCCCTATTACCACCTAAAAGGGTGCTTAACCCCCTCTAATCATGGGTCAGCTGCAATAAAGGCTCCAGGCAGCCTTGGTTCAAGGGCAGATGATCAAGCTCATTAGAAGCTGCTAGAGCTTACTCAGGTTCACACCCTTGTAGCTCCCCTTACCTTATCTTTACTCTTGAACAGCAGCACACTTCCTGTAGGAAAAAAGACCATCTCTCCCATCCTCCAGAAGAGGCCCTAGGCACCCAGAGCAGAACCCAGAAACCGTTGCATCTATTGGCCACCTCTGTGAGCTGCACTCACAGAGTTTATTAGTTTACTGAAAGTTCATTTTTCATTATATTAAAAAGATCAAAAAACAGAGATTGGCAATTTTATTTAAATAATTTTGAAAAATATTTCATATTATTGGAAATATTTGAAGATTTTGATAAAGAAGCAGAAAAAGAAAAATGTCTGTAACACAGTAATTGCTTTCACAAAATAAAAATAAAGGGCTTTGTATTGGGAATTTTTTTTTTCACGAGTTAGTTACCCACCTGAAAATTAAAGGACAGGGTAAGTTCACATTTCTATTCAGAAGCATAAATTAAACATAAGAAATCCTCCCTTTTCATCTAAAGCCTTTAACAGGAATTAGGCCACTTTTAAAAAGAAATATATTTATTTTTGTTTTTGTTGGAGAGCTTTATTTTTAAGCACAAGAGATGAGTGATTGTGTAACAAAGCAGACGAATCATAGTTAGGTACAGCCCTGCATTGCTAGGGGGACAATCTGTACCCACAGTTCCCATGGGTATCATACAGAGGCCTATTTTTCCCATCCCAGCAGCGCTGTTCCCAGGCCTGCTGCTGAGGGTTATGTTTCTAGACTCCTTCAGAGCATGTAAAAGGACCCTCCATGTATTCTGGCGCAACTCTGTTGGTCAGTTGAATAATGGTCTTGCCTCTTTGTTGGCCAGCTATCCTTTTTGGGGAGGTCAGAAGGGTGCATGCTGATGACTAAAATTCATCCTGGCATTCAAATACCGGTTGTGTCACTCCCCTGCTGTACACTTGAGTAAATTACCAGATACATATGATTCACGCATTTGTTAGCAACAACTGCAGATGATCTGTTTCAAAGTGTCTGGTAAATCAATTTATTGACTTTTGTACTATTAATGGCCTGATTCTGCAAGCTTGTCTAATTGCAGAGTTATATTCACCTCTGGGTTGTCCATCCATTAGGTCAGAGTGAGATCAGAGACATTTCAGCATGATGGGCTGCAGGGCTAAGCTCTCTGTTCCCTCCTCTAAAAGAAATTGCTGCTAGTATTTTAATTCTGCAGAACCCAAATAGCGCTAACCCATCTTGATGTCATTCTTGTCCAGTTTGAAAGTGTCTTTCATTTATGAATTTATTTCAGGATATTTGAGGTCAAGTTTATCCCTGGTATAACTCCAGTGATTCCAGTCAGTCTGATCTTCGTTCAGTGTAAATCCCTGTAGAAGTGCTCTGTATTATGATTATTATTATTAGTTTCAAGGTATTTTCCCTGGTTTCTTACAATTTTCTTCGCAGAATTACCTAGTGCTACTCAGCATAACTAGGCTATCAATTCCTCTTTCACTCTTCTAATATCAAACTGGGAGAATTTACCTGGAGGGCAAACAAAATGAAAAAACTATTAAGGGCAAATGTTCTGAGAAATATACTGGTCTTTATTGTCTTTTCTGATGCAAGAGTCATGGATTGAATGAGATGAAAGTAATTATTAGCATCTGCTTGTATTTTAGTCCTTAAGATTTTTCTTTCTGAGTAGAACAAATCTTGACTTCCTAAGGTAAACAGAAATTTGGCTGACCGTCAGCCAAATAAGAACTTCCTAAAGACCTTAGGACTGTATCCTGTCTAAACAAACAATCTGAAGGGAATTTTCCAAAGCATTCTACCTTTGCTTGACCTTCTGTCACTGGAACTAATGGAGGTCTGCTATTGATTTCGGAGGAGCTGAATTACACCAGTCCTGACTCCTCTGAATATCGTAGCATGGGTTTATAATATAAAATCCTGAACTGGTGGCTAAGCTAATGACAACCTGGGCAGAGCTGGGTCTCAACTTTGTTTGCCCTGAACAGAACTAAGGAAAATTTTATGCCATCAGTAGCCTCAAAGATGCTTCAGGGTTGCCCACAGCTGCTTATTACTCTAATATCATGTTATTTTATTTGTCAACAAGTGCCTGTTGAGAGAAAGTTAGGGCATAAGAAAGTGACTTTCCTTGGTTAATGAGAGACAGAGAGAGGTGAAAGTATCAAAAAAAAATTCCCCTATTTCACCTAAGACATATCCACTATCAAAACTGACCCTCCATTTTCTGCATTTACTCCACAAAACATTGGTTATAGAAGTGAGGGGGCAAAAGAACATAAAGAATAGAGAACATGTACTCAAGTCACAGAATCACAGAATGGTTAAGGTTGGAAGCAACCTATGGAGGTCATCTAATCCAACACTCCTGCTCAAGCAGGGTCACCTAGAGCCAGCTGTCCAAGACCACTGAATATCTTAAAGGAGGACACTCCACAACCTCTCTGGGAAGTCTGTTCCAGTGCTCAGTCACCCTCACAGTGAAAAAGTGTTTCTTTATGTTCAGACAGAACCTCCTGTGTTTCAGTTTGTGCCCTTTGCCTCTTGTCCTGTCACTGGGCACCACTGAAAAGAGCCTGGCTCTGTCTTCTTTGCATCCTCCCTTCAGGTATTTATATACATGGAAAAGATTCTCCCCTGAGCCTTCTCTTCTCCAGGCTAAACAGTCCCATCTCTCTGGGAGGGGAAGGATCACCTCCCTTGACCTGCTGGCAGTACTTTGTCTAATGCAGCCCAGGATACCATTAGCCTTCTTTGTGGCAAGGGCACACTGCTGGCTCATGTTCAACCTGTTGTCCATCAGGACCCCAAGGTCCTTTTCTGCAGAGCTGCTTTCCAGCTGGGTGACCCCCAGTATTTACTGGTGCATGGGGTTGTTCCTCCCCAGGTGCAGCACTTGGCACTTGCCCTTGTTGAACTTCATGAGGTTCCTGTCAGCCCATTTCTCCAGTCCATTGAGGTCCCTCTGGATGGCAGCATTGGAGAAGTCCTTTGGAGATGGTGGAAAGATTCCCATTGCTTTTGAGTCCAGCTTCAAACACGTGAAAGCACTATCTCTGGCTTGTTCATGAGTTACATCTTCCCAGACTTACTGTGCCACAAAGCTAAGTGTGGATTAAAGAGCTGAACATGATCAGAATACATTTATTATTTCCTGTATTAGATAGCTGCAGCCAATATCAGAAAGAGGAGTCTTTTCTCAGCCAACTGCTTTGTGACTTTTATGGTATACTTGTTGTAGTATCCTGAAATTTTGTACAAACACAACTAATCTGTATGACTTCCTTTGTGTATAGAATGGTATGCACTTCTTTGTTGGAGGATGCAACAAGGATGCAACCCTTACTGTCATTGTATATAATTGCAAAAGAACAGGTTGGAGCTACAGGCAGGGCACTGTGGTTTACATTTGGAGGGTTTCTGTAGCACTGAATGGAACTGAAGAAGTACTTACTTTAGACATTTGAAGGTCCTAACAATGGGCAGACCTGCAGCTGTAAGGATGAAGGGCACAAAAGACTCTGTGAATTTTATCCTCCATTGAGTTTTATCCTCATACCTTGAATTTTAGCCGATTTCAAAACAAACAAATATTCCAACATGGTTTTATGCAGACATTGCTATGTCTACACCTGGCATGTTATAGCGAAAGTTAAATTCAAACAATGTTTCTGTCCATTGACAGCACTGGCAGCATTATAGTATGTTATATAAGTTCAATGAATTTTGTCCACTGCATTTGACATTAATCATTGTGTCTTCAGATTAATTTTCCAAATTGTCTCTAGTCTAAAGTGCATATAAAGATTTCACTAAAATATACTTTTCACATATTTAGAGCATTAAGTCAATATTCTCCCTCTCTCTCAGGAAGAATGCATAACATAGCAATATGGGAATAAATGAGTGAATAAGGCTGTGGTGAATAGGTCTGGTAAGCTTTAATTCCTGTGGCCTTCAGACCTGTGTTGTGCTTCACAAATCCCTTGGTTGCAGGATAAATTTAGCCAGCTGTGGTAGGTTGACCACCAGGTGTCCACCAAGCCGCTCTATCACTCTCCCTCCTCAACAGGACAGGGAGGAGAAAATAAGATGAAAAAGAACCTTACCAAAAGGGTTGTCAGGCACTGGAACAGGCTGCCCAGGGAAGTAGTGGAGTCACCATCCCTGGAGGTATTTAAAAGATGTGTAGATGTGGCGCTAAGGGACATGATTTAGTGGTGGACTTGGTAGTGATAGGTTAACAGTTGGACTCGATGATCTTGGAGGTCTCTTCCAACCAGAACAATTCTATGATTCTATGATTCTACGATCCTATGATTGTGGGTCAAGATGAAGGCAGTTTAATAATGAAAAAGCAAAGATCGTGTGCAGAAGCAAAGGAAAACAAAAAGATTTATTCTCTACTTCCCATCAGCAGGCAATGTCCAGCCACTTCCCAGGAAGTAGGGTCTCAGTATGCATAGCGGTTGCTCCAGAAGACAAACACCTTAATAACGAATACCCTTCTCCCCTCCTCCTTTCTCTTAGCTTTTATTGCTGAGCAGTATATGAGAGATATATGGTATGGAATATCTCTTTGGCCATATTAGGTCAGCTGTTCTGGCTATGTCCCCTCCCAACCTCTTGCCCTCTCCCAGCCTACTGGCCTTTGGAGGGGGGGAGTTTGGAGAGACGGTCTTGATGCTATGCGAGCGCTGCTCAGCAATATCCAAAACACTGATGATTATCAACACCTTTCTAGCTACCAATAGAAAGCACAGCACTTAGTGGGTTCACCATCCCACTTCCTTATGTCCTTCTCCTGGTCACACAGGAAAAAACAGAGTGTGCCACGTGGCATGCGCCTGGGGCTCCCTTTCCCTCTGACCAGGTGTACTGGGTTTGCGTGGCAAGATTTTGGTAGCGGCGGGGGCTACAGGGGTGGCTTCTGTGAGAAGCTGCTAGAAGCTTCCCTTATGTCCGATAGAGCCAATGCCAGTCGACTCCAAGACGGACCCGCCACTGGCCAAAGCCAAGCCAATCAATCAGCAACGTTGGTAATGCCTCTGTGATAACATATTTAAGAAAGGGTAAAGCCCACTGTGCAACAGCAGCTGGAAGAGAGGAGTGAGAATACATGAGAGAAACAACCCTGCAGACACCAAGGTCAGTGAAGAAGGAGGGGGAGGAGGTGCTCCAGGAGCCAGAGCAGAGATTCCCCTGCAGCCTGTGGTGAAGACCATGGTGACGCAGGCTGTCCACCTGCAGCCCATGGAGGACCCCACGCCAGAGCAGGTGGATTCGCCTGAAGGAAGCTGTGATCCCGTGGAGAGCTCGTGCTGGAGCAGGCTCCTGGCAGCACCTGTGACCCTGTGGAGACAGGAGTCCAATGTGGAGCAGGTCTTCTGGCAGGAATTGTGACCCTGTGGGGGACCCATGCTGGAGCAGTCTGTTCCTGAAGGACTGCACTCCGTGGAAGGACCCATGCTGGAGCAGTTCATGAAGAACTGCAGCCCATGGGACAGACTCGCGTTGGAGAAATTCATGGAGGATTGTCTCCTGTGGGAGGAACCCCACGCTGGAGCAGGGGAAGAGTATGAGGAGGAAGGAGCAGCAGAGACAATGTGTGATGAACTGACCCTAACTCCCATTCCCTGTCCCCCCGCGCCGCTGGGGAGGAGGAGGTAGAGAAAATCGTGAGTGAAGTTGAGCCTGGGAAGAAGGGAGGGGTGGGGGGAAGGTGTTTTAAGATTTGGTTTTATTTCTCATTACCCTACTCTGATTTGATTGGTAATAAATTAAATTCATTTCCCCAAGTCAAATTTGTTTTGCCTGTGACGGTAATTGGTGAGTGATTTCCCTGTCCTTATCTTGACTCATGAGCCTTTCATTGTATTTTTCTCCCCCTGTCCAGCTGAGGAGGGGAAGTGATGGAGCGGCTTGGTGGGCATCCGGCATCCAGCCAGGGTCAACCCACCACACCGGGGCAGGAGGGGACTGACTTCTTGGGGTGCCCATTACAGCCAAGGCGCTGACCTGTGGGGATGAGGAGAGACAGAGATTTTCTTCAAAGTTTTGGAGTCAAGAAGACACTCTCTCCACAGTTAGTGTATCGATATCCGGGCAATACATCGCTGCCAGGCTGTTAGAATATGACGCTGGGGCACTCTGAATCACCTTCCTCCACATGGCCCTTGTGCACAGGACATTCTCTGGATCTTTGGAGACCTCATCATTGTCTAGGTCACTGTACGTGACTTCCAGTACCGCTAATTCTCTCAGGTACTGGATGCCAGTCCACTTCCCTGGGGAGTTCACAAGATCTTCCTTGAATGGATATCTTGCCCTCACACTTGAGAGGAGCCATCTCCAGAGACTGCAAATTGCTGCCTCTTTTCCAATTCCTCTCTCAATTCCCCGGTTCCTAGCAAGGGATCCCAGCTGTTGGGCTTCCTTACCTTCCAATTACTGACTGTCGGCCCTGCTATCCCAGCATTGGAGCAGCCAGGCAGCAATCCGCTCACCTGGCTGGCAGCTGTAATCTTTCCGCATGTCTCGAAGTTCTGCTGAGGTCAGGGACTGGGTAGTTTCTGCTTCCTGTCTGAGTTCTCTCACTCCTTCCTCCCATGTCTTTGCTGAAGGACTGGCTTCCTGATCCAACCCTTCCTCTTCTTCCTCCTCCCTTACTAATCAATGACATGGACCCGTTGTCCTTGTCCACTGTTTCTTTTTCACTACTGAGGCAATTACTCTAGTTGTTTGGGTCCCTGTCTCGACCGTGGTGTCCTCAGATGCGGTTTGAGTCCCTGTCTCAAGTGTCATGTCCTCAGATATAGTTTGTATCTTGGTCTCAATCATGGCATTCTCAGAGGTGGTTTGGGTCCCTGTCTTAACCACAGTCCTCTGATACTACTGAAGTGTCACTGAATAGGCACAGGCCAAGCCCCAGTACAGTGCTAGAAGCTGCTGGTTTTCATTGGAGTAGGCAAGGCACCCTTCTATCAGGTGGTGTGTCAGTTTGCCAGGGTTACTTGCCTGTTCAGGTGTAAAATCCCAGGCTATGGGAGGTGGTAACCGCCCTAGGCACCTGCCCAAATCCTTCCACACACCCTGACACCGAGGGACCATCCGCCTCAGGGCATGTTTCAGTATTGCCTCACCCAAAAGTTGTCTCCTCTTATGCCAGGGTGACACCAGATTCCACAAACCCCACAATATGCCAACAGTGTTAATTAGTAGTATTAAACAGCTCACATAAAGGTGAACAAGGACCTTGGGAACCTGTGTAAT
Source organism: Phoenicopterus ruber ruber (assembly GCA_009819775.1). Taxonomy (NCBI): domain Eukaryota; kingdom Metazoa; phylum Chordata; class Aves; order Phoenicopteriformes; family Phoenicopteridae; genus Phoenicopterus; species Phoenicopterus ruber. The sequence goes on along the minus strand of CM020247.1, from coordinate 5,546,356 downwards.
AAAACCACCCACATCAGTCCCAGATGGGAAGAGGGAGATGTGTTCCCTCATCCTCTCCAAAAGACAGTTTCCCCCAGCACAGTAAGGGCATCAATGCCAGGGCAAAGTGCACAGCCATTGTTTGTATTAACACGTTCCCAAGCTGAGCAAAATAAAGAGAAAAGCAGTGCAGCCAGGAAACTCTGTGACTCACACAGAAGCTTGCCACTTAATAACTACTATAACTATAGCACGCTTAATACAAAACTGCTGTTGTCTCGTGGCCCACGTTGGACGTGGTGGGTTGACCTTGGCTGGCCACCAGGTGCCCACCAAGCTGCTCTATCACTCCTCGTCCTCAGCAGGACAGGGGGGAGAAAATAAGATGAAAAAGCAGCAGTTTAATAAAGCAAAAGCAAAGGCTGCGCGCAGAAAGCAAAGAAAACAAAAAGATTTATTCTCTACTTCCCATCAGCAGGCAATGTCCAGCCACTTCCCAGGAAGTAGGGCCTCAGTACGTGTAGCGGTTACTCCAGAAGACAAACGCCTTAATAACGAATGCCCTCCTCTCCTCCTCCTTTCTCTTCGGTTTTATTGCTGAGCAGATGTCATATGGTATGGAATATCCCTTTGGTCAGCTTGGGTCAGCTGTCCTGGCTATGTCCCCTCCCAACCTCTTGTCCACTCCCAGCCTACAGGCCTTTGGGGGAGGGGGAAATGTTGGAGAGATAGCCTTGATGCTGTGGGAGCTCTGCTCGGCAGTAGCCAAAACACTGGTGTGTTACCAACACCTTTCTAGTTACAAATACAAAGCACAGTACTATGAGGGCTGCTATGGGGAAAGTTAACTCCATTCCAGCAAGACCCAATACACCAGCTCATTGTAACAGAGGAGTCTGCAGGCAGCTCCCACTTGGTACTAGTGATTATGCCACCTGTATGTTCTTGCCTTTATCTAAAAGTGCAACAAGAAGTTCTCATGTGAACATCCTTCCTGTTTGACAGTAGAAATGATTAATAGAGTTTCCTTGTAAGAAAATCCTGTAATAGCTTGAATGACCAAAATGGGGCAACCCTTCCATGGATAGGATCTGCAGAGTGTGCTGTTCCCTGATCGGAGTCCCATTCGATGCTGCACCACTTGAGGTTCCTAGCATCTGAAGGGATATAAGATTATCTATGCTATCCTCCCCTTTGCTATAGTGTTATCTCAAATAAATAGCATTATAAATGATACTTTACTGAGTCTGAGTGCCTTTCTTACTGAGATCATCACAGACCAGCACCTCCTGGTGCAAAACAGTTCTACATAAGTAGTCCTGTAATTTTTTTTGGAAAATTCGCTATTGAAGGGTTTTGGCACTGTCCTTGTAGAAGGCTGAAGGTGGTGTACTCTGAAGACTAGTCAGTACACAGTTATTCTTTTGCATCTTTAAAAGACTCCTTTGAAAGTAACAGAAAGATAGTTTTCATACATGGTCGTTATGACAGTTTAGTGTTCAGTCCAGAAAAAAACTCCTTTGCCTTTTTCCTTTTTTCATAGATTTTGGTAACATGCCAAAGTGCATTCACTGTGCAAATTTGTGATGCTTAATTAGGCCACTTAGTCTGCTATCTGTTTTCCAAGTAAGTTATCTCCGCAAGGTGATAGCTTCAACCTCACTTTCATTCAGCCTGGAGAAAAGAAGGCTCTGGGGAGACCTTATGGCAGCCTTTCAATACTTAAAGGGGGCCTATAAGAAAGATTGGAACCGACTTTTTAGCAGGGCCTGCTGTGATAGGACAAGGGGTAACGGTTTTAAACTAAAGGAGGGGAGATTTAGACTAGATATAAGGAAGAAGTTTTTCACAATGAGGGTGGTGAAACACTGGAACAGATTGCCCAGAGAGGTGGTAGATGCCCCATCCCTGGAAACATTCAAGGTCAGGCTGGATGGGGCTCTGGGCAACCTGATCTAGTTGAGGATGTCTCTGCCCACAGCAGGGGTGTTGGACTAGATGACCTTTAAGGGTCCCTTCCAACCCAAACTATTCTATGATTCTATGATTCTATGATTCTATGATTTCTTATACCAGCTAGAAGAGGTGAGGAACACTAGGCTCTGGTATCCACAAAGAGACATCTCCTTTTGTACAAGAGATTTTGTGCAAACATTGTGATAGAAAGCACTTATCTTTATCTTGTGAGGACCTCTCACGGGATATGATGCTGGGAGTTGGAAGGACACATCAGGTAGGGCCATAGCACCATAGACATTCCAGGTAGCATTAAGACACAGAAAATGTATGCTACAGTGATTGCAGGCTATGCAGATTAGCAAAGTTACATCAAATGTTGCTTTAGGCATAAGTGTGAATCATGCTTGGGTCAATAATAAAGGTTGCTCAGCATTACAGAAAGGGACTTTGAGGCACAACACACAGTCTCCTCCATCCCTCTGCTAACAATTTTATAGCCTTTGCCTTTTACTGACTTGATGAATTGTGTATGCACTATTGGTAAACATTCTAAATCATATGAAAGACTGGTCAAAGTGTTTTTCTCCACAATTAATAATGCCTTTGGTAATTATATTTGTTCTTGAAGTTCTTTATAAAAGACTTTCCAACCATTATTTGTGACTCTTCTTTATCCTCTGTCATGTTTGTGATGATTGTTTCATTGCAGGAGCATGAGATTACCCTGTTATGCATAGTACCTCCCACCAACACTTGGTTAAAGAGGATTATTTTGTTCATATTTTCCTTCTATGTTTCGCAGTCTTCTCTGGCTTTTCATTCCCCTTGAATTCTGGGAACAATGATAGAACTGAAATGTGAAGAAACCTCATGAAATACAAATTCTGGTGACAGAACAAGATGTGATAAAAAGCAGATTTAAAACTTTCAATAATCCATTCTTTTAAAATTTTACAATCCCCAAACTTTGAAATATGATACAACATAGATCAGGCAAAATATATCAGTCAAAAGAACATCTGGATTGCTTTTGGTCCCCTGCAAATGGAAGTAGATTAGATACATTACAGCCTTACCTGTTTATATTCTGCTGTAAAACATGCATCAAACATCATTTTGCACATGAAAGACTGAGTTTATCAGTTCTCCATTGCACCTCACAGAAATTCATGAGGAAGACTATACATGGGCAGACAGAATACGGTAAAGGTGTTTTAACTAGTAAAACATCTTCTAGAAGCCCTGTAGCCATGATGTAAGAAAGGATGTGAAGAAATGCCCACCCCTGATTTTTCTCACTCAGCAGAATTATCCAGGCTTAAAATATAAAACATGCTGAAAATGTTACAATCTGAGAATGCTATACGGATTATGATCTTGGAAGGCTCCAACAGTGAAGGTATTTCCAAAATAGTAGCTGAAAGATGCAGGGAGGGCTAGTTTGAGTCTATTAAAAAAACCCCACCAAAACAACAAAAAAAAAACCCCAAGAACATGAACTTCAGGAATTGTTCTCCAGCATTAAATGAAGTCTATATCTATCTGTCTAATTGTGTGCTGCTGATACTGAGCACTGACATATAACAGTCTTTGTCTCTGTCTAGAAACACAACAGAGAGACAATAATGAATTTGGCATTTTATAGATTTCAATTAAAAATTGAGAGGCTTGTGAAGATCCTGTGGGGAGGAGAATTGGAAAGAAAGGAAATTCATGGGTTGAGATAAAAACAGTTCACCAGGACAGCAATGAAAAAAAAATAATAATTATATTATATATTAATGATGATAACAAAAATAATAAAATATAATGATAATAGAATATACAAAACGAACGATGCACAGTTTCTCACTGCCCGACAACACGATGACCGATACAGCCTGTCCTGAGCAGCAATCACGGAGCGAAACCGAGACCGATCTCGGAATGATCCCAAGCAGCGATCTCGGAACTGCAAGTTCCAGAGAGAGAGAGAGAGAGAGAGGGAACGAACAGCCGAATGAATGAATGAGCGAACGAATGAAAGGCCCCTGGTCCTCCAGCCAACCCCCACTATATACTGGGCATGATGTCTATGGTATGGAATACTTCCTTTGGCCAGTTTGAGTCAACTATACTGGCTATACCCCTCCCAGGTTTTTGCACCTGCACATTAGCAAAACCTGGGAAACTGGAAAACGTCCTTGATTGCTTAGTAGCAACTAATAACATCAGTGTATTATCAACATTCTTCACATACCAAATCCCATACTAAATCCAAAACACAGTAGCTACTGGGAAGAAAATTAGCTCCATGCCGGCCAAAACGAGGACAGATAGGAGCCTCTTCAAGCATTTATTCTGTATAAGGGTGGCTGCAGACATTTCCTGTCTCAATTGCCAAAGCACAATGTCGTAGTTTAACCCCAGCTGGTAATAAAATAACACGCATCCACTTGCTCACTCCCCGGCTCCCTCCCCAGTGGGATGTGGAGGAGAATCAGAAAGAAAGGAAAACTCATGAGTTGAGATAAAAACAGTTCACCAGGACAGAAGAAAAGGATAATAATAATTATATATTAATAATGATAATAAGGTGTACTGGACGTCCCTCCAAGCGAAAGCAAACTGTGACCTGCACTCTGCTGCCAAAGGGATGGAGAAGAACGCATTAGCAATGTCAATGGTGGCATACCACTTGGCTGCCTTTGACTCCAGTTCATACTGAAGTTCTGGCATGTCCGGCACGGCAGCACTCAGTGGTGGCGTAACTTCATTCAGGCCACAATAGTCCACTGTTAATCTCCATTCTCCGTTAGATTTTCGCACTGGCCACATGGGACTATCAGAGGGTGAGGGAGTCTTGTTGATTGATCCCTGGCTCTCCAGTCAACGAATCAGTTTATGGATGGGGATCAGGGAGTCTCGGTTGGTGCGATATTGCCACCCGTGCACCATTGTGGTAGCAATTGGTACCTGTTGTTCTTCGACCCTCAGCACCCCCACAACAGAAGAGTCCTCCGAGAGACTGGGCAAGGTGGACAGCTGTTTAATTTCCTCCATCTCCACAGCGGCTATACCACAAGCCCACCAGTACCCTTTTGGGTCCCTGAAATACCCTCTCCTGAGGTAGTCTATGCCAAGGATGCACGGAGCCTCTGGGCCAGTCACAATGGCGTGCTTTTGCCACTCATTCCCAGTTAGGCTCACTTCAGCTTCCAATAAAGTTAACTCTTGGGACCCCCCTGTCACTCCAGAAATACAAATGGGTTCTGCCCCCTTATAGTTTGATGGCATTAGAGTACACTGTGCACCAGTATCCACTAAAGCCTTATACTCCTGTGGGTCTGATGTGCCAGGCCATCCTATCCACACAGTCCAGTAAACTCGGTTGTCCCTCTCCTCCACCTGGCTGGAGGCAGGGCCCCTCTAATTCTGATTATAGGGCCCACTATCAACAAATGGGTTCATATGGGATACATGGGGTGGAATCTCATCCTTGTTGATCACTTCTTGTAAATATCAATCAGAAGCCCTTCTACCCCATCTGGGGAACTGCCCGCAGGAGACTAGAGCAGCAATTTTTCTAAAAGAAGCCCCATTTGTGATCATATTTCCTTGCAACTCACATACCTGTGCCTCTAGGGTCGAGGTGGGTTTTCCATCCCACTTCCTCATGTCCTCTCCATGGTCACGTAGGTAAAACCACAGGGTACCTCGCCACGTGTACCATCTCTCTTGAACAGGGGAAGATTTTCTCCTAATAGCTGAGATGCTGGTCTGTACAGGTGGGGAGTAGGATCTAGCCTCTTTGAGTTGCTGAATGTCCCAGCACAGTTTTCATACTTGTTCTCAGATCTTTCGGCCAGTCTTTCCACAGCCGAGACACGGTCCCATAGGGAGGAAGAGAGATTGTCTTCGTATTGTCGGAGTTGATTAGCCACTGCACGCACAGGTGGTGCCTCTTCGTCTTTCCAACCCATTGTTGCCAAAGATTTAGCATACGATGATGGTGCACTCTGTGCAAGCTTCTGCCACGTGGGTTGGGTACGTTCGATTTCATCTGGATCTACAGGTGTCTGCGGGTCATCCAGATCACGGTAAATCAGCTCCTGCACAGCTAATTCCCTCAGATACTGGATACCTCTCTCCATAGTAGTCCACTTGCTTGGGTGGCATATAATATCTTCCTTGAAGAAATACCTGTCCTTTATGCCTGACAGGAGTCTCCTCCACAGACTGCAGGCTTCTGGCTCTCTTCCAATCGCCCTGTCAATGGCTTCTTCCCTAGACAGGGATCCCAGCTGCCTGGCTTCCCTGCCCTCTAGTTCCAGGCTACTGGCCCCGTTGTCTCAGCATCAGAGCTGAGCATCAGACAGGTGATAAGTTGCTCACCTTGATGGTGGCTGAAATCTTTTCGGATATCTCGTAGCTCAGTAGGGGATAGGGGTCGGGTGATTACCTCTGCTTCTGCCTCTCCCTGTTCCTGTGATGTCCCTGATTCATCCTCATCTTTCCTGAGGCGAACTGATTTCTTTATGCTTCTCTTCTTTTGTATAGGGGCGACTGATACCATCACGGGTGGATCTGCAGTACCTATCACCAGGGTTTGAGTAGCCACAGTGCCTGTAGCAGGGGTTTGAGGGGCCACGGTGCTCGTAGCGGGGGTTGGGACAGCTGCGATGCCCGCGGCAGGGGGTGGGGCAGCCACACCGCACCCATATATGTGCCGATGTTTAATCTTAAGCAAGATTTGACACACATTCATTCCTAGTAATGAATGCCGGTTCGAGCATCCCAAAGGTATTTGAAATTCTCAAGAGCTCCTGCAATTACCCAGGAGGAGAAAGGGAAAGTAAAGGAAGGCGTTTTCCCCTGGTGGCCCTCCGGGGAGGAAAAATAAAAGGTATAATTACTGTTAGTCCCCACCAGATTGTTCCTGAAGTACGGATCTGTAACCGCCTCTGCTGCTCTGCTCTGCGCGTCGCCCCCCCACATTGAATATGAATACAGGTAATAAAATGGTTTCAGAACCAATGATTTTAGTATTTCACAAGTCAGTGCCACATAACACAGCACAATGAGCTCTAATCCAACGTCTAGTACTGATAAGGTCCATATAAATATTGGCTAACAGAACACATGGCAAGTAGGATGCTATATAACACAATGTTGAGAACAACTCTGAGCAATTATACAACATTGTGGCCAGCGACGATTAAACTAATATAATGAATGCTTATAACAAATTGTTTTAACACACTCTTGTCAAATCTGTTGTTATCTCAACCCTTTGAGCCTGACCATGGGCTCGAACCCTGGACTCTCAGTCTGATGCTTTCTCAACTGAGCTCATCGGGCCCGCCTCGAGCCCTATATTGGGCACCAAAAAGGACTGTCAGGGTTTAACCTTAGCTAGCAACTAAGTACTATGTAGCTGCTTGCTCACTCCCCCACACCCTCCCCAGTGGGATGGGGAGGAGAATTGGAAAGAAAGGAAAACTCGTGGGGTGAGATAAAAACATCTCACCAGGACAGCAAAGAAAAGGATAATAATAATTATATTATATATTAATAATGATAATAATAATAATGTCCTGGTTGCGGCTGGGATAGGGTTAATTTTTGCCAGAAGCTGGCCGGGGTCTATTCTATACCATGTGACCGTCACGCTCACTATTTAGAGGGGGTTGACCGGAGGGGCGGGGATCGCTGCTCGCTGGGGAGCGGGCTGGGCATTGGGCTCCAGGCGGGGAGCGACCTGTACGGGAAGCACCGCTAAGTACACGCTGTTGTTGTTATTGTTGGGGTTTCTCGCTTGTTTGTTTTCTTTCCCTTTGTTGTTTGGTTAAACTGTTGTTGTTAACCCACGAGTTTTGCCTTTCTTTGTCCCGATTCTCTCCCCGTCCCACCGGGGGGGGGGAGGTGGTGAGCGAGCGACCACGTGGCTCAGCCTCTGGCTGGGGCTAAACCACGACAGTCCTTTTTGGCGCCCAACGTGGGGCACAACAACAGCACTTTTGTATTAAGTGTGCTCTAACTGTAGTAGTTACTAAGTGACAAGCTCCTGCACGGGTCAAAAAAGTTTGCTGTCTGCACTGCTTATCTCTTTACTTTTGGCAACATGTTAATGCGAACAATGCGAATGTGCTTTGTCCTGGCATCGACGGCCTCACTGTCCTGGGGGAGCTATCTGGTGGAGAGGATGAGGGAATACATCATCTCCCTCTCCCTACCCAAGATTAATGTGGACAGGTTTATTATGCAGGCTCCTGAGGTCCTTGCTCACCCTTATGTGAGCTGCCTAGTACTACTTATTAATATTGTTGGCATATTACGGGGTTTGTGGAATCTGGTCTCATCCTGGGGGAAGAGAAGACAACTTTTGGGTGAGGCGATATTGAAGCGTGACCTGAGGTGGCCGGTCCCAGGGTGGCAGGGTGTGTGGAAGGACTTGGGCAGGTTCCTAGGGCGGTTATCACCTCCCATAGCCTGGGACTTGACACCTGAACAGGCAAGCAACCCTAGCAAACTGACACACCACCTGATGGAAGGGTGCCTTGCCTATCCCAATGAGAACCAGCAGCTTCTAGCGCTGTACTGGGGCCTGGCTTGTGCCTATCGAGCTGCAGTTCAGCATTCTCAGAGGACTCTGGTTGAGGCAGGGACCCAAACCGCACCTGAGGACACCATGGTTGAGATAGATAGGGACCCAAACAACACCACCAACTACAGTAATTGCCCCAGTAGTTAAAAAGAAACAACGGACAAGGAAGACAACAGGTCCATATCCTCGATTAGTAAGGGAAAAGGAAGAAGAGGAAGGGTCGGATCACGAAGCCGGTCCTTTGACAAAGACATCGGAGGAAGGAGTGAGAGAATTCCGACAGGAAGTGGAAACTACCCGGTCCCTGACCTCAGCAGAACTTCGAGACATGCGGAAAGATTACAGCCGCCAGCCAGGTGAGCGGATTGCTGCCTGGCTGCTCCGATGCTGGGATAGCGGGGCCGACAGTCAGCACTTGGAAGGCAAGGAAGCCCAACAGCTGGGATCCCTTGCTAGGAACCGGGGAATTGAGAGAGGAATGGGAAAAGAGGCAGCAATTTGCAGTCTCTGGAGACGGCTCCTCTCAAGTGTGAGGGCAAGATATCCCTTCAAGGAAGATCTTGTGAACTCCCCAGGGAAGTGGACCACTGCAGATGAAGGCATCCAGTACCTGAGAGAATTAGCGGTGCAGGAACGTCATCTACAGGGATCTAGACAATGATGAGGTCTCCAAAGATCCAGACGATGTCCTGTGATTCAGAGTGCCCCAGCGTCATACTCTAACAGTCTGGCAGCGATGTACTGCCCGGATATCGATATGCCAACTGTGGAGAGAGTGTCGTCTTGGCTCCAAAACTTTGAAGAAAATCTCTGTCCCTCCTCATCCCTATGGGCCAGTGCCTTGGCTATCAGGGGTGCCCCAAGAAATCAGTCCTCTCCTGCCTCGGTCAGAGGGAAAGGGAGCCCCAGGCGTACGCCGCGTGGAGCACTCTGGTTCTTCCTGCGTGACCAGGGGGAGGACATGAGGAAGTGGGACGGTGAACCCACCTTTAAGCTGGAAGCCTGTGTACGCGAACTAAGAGGGAAGACAGCTCTTAAGAAGGGGCCACCCAGGAAGTCTGTCAGCAGAGTTGCTGTAGAGACACACAAAGGCAATCAGCGATTTCCCAAACAGAGAAGAACTGAAATCACCTCCCTTGATCCTGAGGAGGGGCCTTCTGGTCTGGCGCTGCAAGGGTCAGACGGAATACTCTGACGAGGAACAGGAATAGAGGGTCCCTTCCTTCGGCCAGGAGGAGGAAAGGGATGACCGTGTATACTGGACTGTGTGGGTTCGATGGCCTGGCTCATCAGACCCAAAGAAGTATAGGGCTTTGGTGGACACTGGTGCACAGTGTACTCTGATGCCATCAGAACATAGGGGCACGAAACCCATCTGGATCTCGGGAGTGACAGGGGGATGCCAAGAATTGTTGGTATTGGAGGCTGAGGGGAGCTTAACAGGGGACAAGTGGGAAAAGCACCCCATTGTGACCGGCCCAGAGGCCCCTTGTATCCTTGGCATAGACTACCTCAGGAGAGGCTACTTCAAGGACCCAAAGGGATACCGATGGGCTTTTGGTGTAGCCACGGTGAATGCAGAGAAGACCAAACAGCTATCTACCCTGCCTGGCCTCTCGGAAGATCCCTTCGTTGTGGGATTCCTGCGAGCTGAAGAACAGAAGGTGCCGGGTGCTACCAGGATGGTGCACCGGCGGCAATATCGCACCAACCGAGACTCCCTGGCTCCCATCCATGAGCTGATCCATCAACTGGAGAGCCAAGGCATCATCAGTAAGACTCATTCACCTTTTCATAGTCCTATATGGCCAGTACGGAAATCTAATGGGGAATGGAGATTAACAGTGGACTATCGTGGCCTGAATGAAGTCACGCCACCACTGAGTGCTGCCGTGCCGGGCATGCTAGAACTTCAGTACAAACTGGAGTCAATGGCAGCCAAGTGGTATGCCAGTATTGCTAATGCATTCTTCTCCATCCCTTTGGCAGCAGAGGGCAGGCCACAGTTTTCTTTCACTTGGAGGGGCATCCAGTACACCTGGAATCGACTGCCCCAGGGGTGGAAACACAGCCCCACCCTTTGCCATGGACTGATCCAGACTGCACTGGAAAAGGGTGAAGCTCCAGAACACCTGCAATACATTGATGACATCATTGTGTGGGGCAACACAGCAGCAGAAGTTTTTGAGAAAGGGGAGAAAATAATCCAAATTCTTCTGAGAGCTGGCTTTGCCATAAAACTAAGTAAGGTCGAAGGACCTGCACAGGAGATCCAGTTCCTAGGAATAAAATGGCAAGATGGACGTCGTCAGATTCCAACAGATGTGATCAACAAAATAGCAGCTATGTCTGCACCAACTAACAAAAAGGAAACCCAAGCTTTTTTAGGCATTGTGGGTTTCTGGAGAATACATATTCCAGATTACAGTTTCATTGTAAGCCCTCTCTATCACGTGACCCGAAAGAAGAACGATTTCCTGAGCAACAACAAGCCTTTGAACAAATTAAACAGGAGATAGCTCATGCGGTAGCCCTTGGGCCAGTCCGGGCAGGGCAAGATGTTAAAAATGTGCTCTACACTGCAGCCGGGGAGAATGGCCCTACCTGGAGTCTGGCAGAGAGCACCAGGGGAGACTCGAGGTCGACCCCTGGGGTTTTGGAGCCAGGGATACAGAGGATCTGAGGCCCGCTACACTCCAACTGAAAAAGAGATCTTGGCAGCATATGAAGGGGTTCGAGCTCCTTCAGAGGTGGTTGGTACTGAAGCACAGCTCCTCCTGGCACCCCGACTGCCGGTGCTGGGCTGGATGTTCAAAGGGAGAGTCCCCTCTACACATCATGCCACCAATGCCACATGGAGTAAGTGGGTCGCGCTGATCGCACAACGGGCTCGAATAGGAAACCCCAGTCGCCCAGGCATCTTGGAAGTGATCCTGGACTGGCCAGAAGGCAAAGATTTTGGAATGTCGACAGAGGAAGAAGTGGCACGTGCTGAAGAGGCCCCACCATATAATGAACTGCCAGAAAATGAGAAGGAATATGCCCTGTTCACTGATGGGTCCTGTCACATTGTGGGAAAGCATCGAAGGTGGAAAGCTGCTGTATGGAGTCCTACACGACGAGTCGCAGAAGCCACTGAAGGACAAGGTGAATTAAGTCAGTTTGCAGAGGTGAAAGCCATCCAGCTGGCTTTAGATATTGCTGAGCGAGAAAAGTGGCCAGTGCTCTATCTCTATACCGACTCCTGGATGGTGGCAAATGCCCTGTGGGGGTGGTTACAGCAATGGAAGCAGAGCAACTGGCAGCGCAGAGGCAAACCCATCTGGGCTGCCAAATTGTGGCAAGATATTGCTGCCCGGCTAGAGAAGCTGGTTATAAAAGTACGCCACGTAGATGCTCATGTACCTAAGAGTTGGGCTGCTGAGGAACATCAAAACAACCAGCAGGTGGATCAGGCTGCTAGGATTGAAGTGGCGCAGGTGGATCTGGACTGGCAACATAAAGGTGAATTATCCCTAGCTTGGTGGGCCCATGACACCTCAGGCCATCAGGGAAGAGGTGCGACATATAGATGGGCTCGTGACCGAGGGGTGGACTTGACCATGGACACTATCGCACAGGTTATCCATGAATGTGAAACATGCGCTGCAATCAAGCAAGTCAAGCAGTCAAAGCCTCTCTGGTATGGAGGACGATGGCTGAAATATAAATATGGGGAGGCCTGGCAGATTGATTATATCACACTCCCACAGACCCGCCAAGGCAAGCGCCATGTGCTTACAATGGTGGAAGCAACCACGGGATGGCTGGAAACATATCCCGTGCCCCATGCCACCGCCTGGAACACCATCCTGGGCCTTGAGAAGCAAGTCTTATGGCAACATGGCACCCCAGAAAGGATTGAGTCAGACAATGGGACTCATTTCCGCAACAACCTCCTAGACACCTGGGCCAAAGAGCATGGCATTGAGTGGGTGTATCACATCCCCTATCATGCACCAGCCTCCGGGAAAATCGAACGATACAATGGACTACTGAAAACTACACTGAGAGCAATGGGTGGTGGGACCTTCAAACATTGGGATACACATTTAGCAAAAGCCACTTGGTTAGTCAACACTAGAGGATCTACCAATCGAGCTGGCCCTGCCCAATCAAAGCCTTTACATACTGTAGAAGGGGATAAAGTTCCTGTAGTGCACATGAAGAATATGTTAGGGAAGACAGTCTGGGTTACTCCTGCCTCAGGCAAAGGCAAACCCATCCGTGGGATTGCTTTTGCTCAAGGACCTGGGTACACTTGGTGGGTGATGCGAAAGGATGGGGAAGTCCGATGTGTACCTCGAGGGGATTTGATTTTGGGTGAGAATAGCCAATGAATGAAACTGTATGATGTTAATTGCTATATAACCCTGTCACTGTATGTCATCTCTATCACAGTTGCTATACGCCAGATCAACGGTATTATAGCAAGAATTACCCAAATTAATAAAGAATGAACTATTGATAAAACTGAGCAAAGTGCAGCAGTAATGGAAGCAGAACTGGCTTTAGCAACTGGCGCCCATCAACTTCCTCAAGAGATCGGCATCTTCAACCCACAGACCGTGGACATGATACCCCAGCTGAGCCGGATACCACAACTGCAAGCTCCAGATGCAACATGAAACAATCCATCACTACACACCATCCTCCCACTGCGTCCGGTGTCACCTGCCGTGTCGCACCAAGACCCAACCCTGTTTCACTGACGGAACGAAATCCACATCATCTCTCCTGCCCCAAGATACTATCATGACAGATGGAGCCCAAAGTCATGGACTAAATGACCTCAATAGACACTTCAAAGGGATGGTCCATAGACTAAGGGAATGATGTCTGTGTATGTGCGTGTGTGTGTGTATATATATATAACAGGAGAAGTGGTGGTGATTAACTGGAAAATGTAGGATCTGAGCATGACGTAGATGGTATAGAATAAGGGGTGGATAATGTCCTGGTTGCGGCTGGGATAGGGTTAATTTTTGCCAGAAGCTGGCCGGGGTCTATTCTATACCATGTGGCCGTCATGCTCACTATATAGAGGGGGACGACCGGAGGCGGGTGGAAATCGCTGCTCGGGAGCGGGCTGGGCGTCGGGAGCGACCTGTACGGGAAGCACCGCTAAGTACACGCTGTTGTTATTGTTAGGGTTTCTTGTTTGTTTGTTTTCTTTCCCTTTGCTGTCCGGTTAAACTGTTGTTGTTAACCCACGAGTTTTGCCTTTCTTTGTCCCGATCCTCTCCCCGTCCTGCCGGGAGGGTGGGGGTGAGTGAGCGACCGCGTGGCTCAGCCTCCAGCTGGGGCTAAACCACGACAACCAGCTACTAGGAAGAAAATTAGCTCTATACCAGCTGAAACCAGGACAGAAGGAAAAACTCACATTAATTCTTGCACCATTGTGTGCAGAATAACAGCTGATAAAACTGTTGTGGCTCACTGGCTGCATAGGTTTTCTTTTGTTTTTAATGGATATTGTCTAAAGCAGCATGTATTTTCTCCAGCTTATGCATGGAGGGAGGTTTTGTACTGAAAAGACTTTTATTTTCTAATTTTCTTCCTTAGTCTGTCATCGTCAACTTTCAGAGTCTACTGACTGCAATCTTGCCACTCATATGTACCTGTGCCTATATCAGATCATTGGCTCCCAGCTTACTGGACAAAAATAAAACTGGGTATGTTGTCTGATCATTTTAAAAATACACAAACTGTTCAGTTTTAACTACAACTTTTTATTTTTAGTATCTATTGTGAGTTAACCCCAGTGGGCAGATAAGCACCACACAGTCACTCACTCACTCACTTCCCCCGCCACCCCCAGTGGGACAGGGGAAGAGGAAAGGAAGAATAAAAACAAGAAAACTTGGGAGTCAAGATAAAACAAACAAACAAACAATTGTTTAGTAAGTGAAGGATAAATGGAAGAAGAGGGAAGAAAACAAAACAAGTGATGCAAAGGCAGTCACTCACCACCTCTTACAGGTAGACTGATGCCCAGCCAGTTCCCAAGCAAAGATGACTAATCCCCCTAAAACCCCTCTCTTTTCCCTTTTATTGCTGAGCATGACGTTGTATGGTGTGGAATATCTCTTTGGTTAGTTCAGGTCATCTGCCTGGTTGTGTCCCCTCCCAGCCTATTGCACACCCTCTTATGCGAGTGAAAAACAGAGAAGGCCTTGATGCTGTGCAAACGCTGTTCAGCAAAAAGCTCGAACATTAGTGTGTTATCAGTATTGTTTTGGTCAAAAAACTAAAATACAGCACTATATGAGCAGCTATATTTTTGTCAATTTCCTATTTTTTAAATAATACTCCAGATGAAATCTTTAAATTTGGAACACAGACTGAGTAAATGCACCTTTGGTTTTCTTGCATGCAAAAAGCTTGTTAGACAAAGAAAGAAATTTACCATTTGTTTAGTTCATAGCCTGTACCCCATGCAGATATCTAGTGTTTTCTGATTACAAGAATAGCAGAGTTGAAAAACTACTGTTTACTTGCACTGCTTTAGAGAGGAAGGAAGAAAATTAATAAGTCAAAGTTGACTTGAGGTTTTTTAAAATGATTTTATTAAATCAAGAGCGTAATTAATTTCTTTATGTTTACAGACTGTTGAGCATATTCTGGAAATGAGCCAGGATTAGTAATTTTTTTCTTTGAAATCCTTTTTCTGTAGTATACATCATTTATTAAAATAATGTTTCCATGTAGCAATGAAAACCATACTCATATATCATCTTAAAAAATGTAGGTTCCACCTCCACGAAATCTAGTGAAGATAGGGGGTTTTATGACAATCTTTACTTAGCATTGCAGAAGCCTGCATTTTCTAATGTTATTCATATCTATGCTCTTATATTTGCAAAAATCTTTTGTAATTTTTACAGCATAAAATAACTGAGGACATACTTTTTATTAACATGCAGAAAAAACGACGATTGCTTAAAAGCTGCTGCCTATTTGAAATTCTAATGGATTATTGCCAAAAGCCAGATATTTACCCTTATAGTAATAAAACAACATGGAATTTTTCATGCAGTAAAGTTCTACTTAATCACAAATGTACTTTTTTCTCTCCTTTCTTTAGTTAACTTCTGTGCACTTTTAAATTACTCAAAGCTGCTGGTATCAAGTGGCATCTATATGGAGACTGATCAGCTATATTTGATTTTAGGCATTTTCCCAAACCACTGATATTCGTATTTATTTTCATCCTTATTCTAAATTTATTTTGAAGTGGAAGTGGGAATATGCAGCAGAAGTTCAGTCTTATCAATAAGGAATATCCAAAAAGATCTTAAAAAATTAAAAATCTGTCATCAAAACAGTTATTCAAATTTTATTGTTAATACAGAGCAAAACCATGGTACTTATAATTTTAGATCTTGCTATCTCTCATTGAACCTAAATGAAAATGCATGATTCCCTCTTCTGCATTCTCAGGCTTTGAAAGGGAAGAGGATTCTTTCAGCATGTCAAAAAGCACTGATGCAAAAAAAAGGTTTTTGTGAAGACCTGTTTTTAAAATGATTGCAGACATTGTCCTATTTAGATAACACATGTAGCAGAACCAATATTAATATTGTAATTACAATATTTTGGCAAGGTGGTAGCTGTCAGAAATTAATTTTGAGCTATATTAGTAAATGCATATTTAAAATTTCAGCCTCATTTGAGTTTGTTCAAAGTTGAAGAATATACCTTACCTTAATGTCTTCTTTAGTAAAGTGCAAGCATATCTTTTCTATTAACTGTGTACAGCAAACCATTTTAAAAGCTATTTAAATGAGTATAAAAGAGGGTTTATGAAGTCCCTGTCAATTTGATAAAGTTAAGAACTGCAGCTCATCTGTAATATAGTCTTCATCTCTTACAATGTAATTACTTTGACAAGTTGTGCTTTTGTTGGATCCAAGTTAATATATGCACTGTTGTGCCCCATACTGCACTGCTTGCTTTTGCCTTCTTGATGTAAAACATTTTATTAATTTCTCTTCAACTTACGTTTGGAGTGATCTAATTTGACTTTCTCTTAGACTAAGAAATGAGGCAGCATCTTAATATTCCTACTATACATTTCTTTACATAACAGCACAGTATAGGAAGTGGGCTTTGAAGATGATTCCTATCATTTTATTTGTGTTAGTCACAAAGATGTGCACAAAAGTGTAGGCTTTTTAAAATGAGAATTCCTACTGGCTTCCTTTGCATTCAACTTGCCCAGTATGTTTAAACAACCTTTTCACATGCATGTAAGATTTTAATAAGCAGTGAGTGGTTACATATTTATAAAGTTGTGCAAAATGATGTTTAATCCTGCCACATGGTGATTTGTCTTTCAAGAAAATAACGAGCAGGAAAGTATAACCCATATGAAAATTGTAGTACTCTAAACTGTAGGAGGCGAACTTACTCAAAAATTTATTTTAAACAGATGTGAAACTGCAGACATTAATTCACTCAGTCATTTGAAATTTAAATAAATATATGCCAGATGATGACAACATCTTGTAATGTCACCGTGGCAGGCACCCCTACTTATGGGAGGTGTCACTACAAGTATTTTATTTTTCTTTTAATATAGAAAATATTTTACTCCTGTATTTGAAGTTCCTGCTAGAGAAAGAGCCTCTTTTTCTAAGGTTTACACCTTAATGCTGGACTTGGGAGCCTTGGCAGGTTTTTTTCTTTAATGCTGTCGTGGTTTAACACCAGCCGGTAACCAATACCACGCAGCCGCTCGCTCACTCCCCCGCTCCCTCCCCAGTGGGATGGGGAGGAGAATCAGAAAGAAAGGAAAACTTGTGGGTTGAGATAAACACAGTTCACCAGGAGAGCAAGGAAAAAGGTAATAATAATTATATTATATATTAATAATGAAAATAATAATAAAAAATATAATGATAATAGAATATACAAAACAAACATTGCACAATCTCTCACTGCCCGACGATCCGATGACCGATACAGCCCGTCCTGAGCAGCGATCACAGAACAGCAATATTCTCCAGCAGCAATCTCAGAACAGCAAGTTCCAGAGAGCGAGCGAGGGGATGAACAGCCGAATGAATGAATGAACAAACAAAAGCACGAATGAACAAAAAGACCCAATGAACAAAAAGGACCCTCAGCCCACTGGCCGACCCCCACTTATACTGGGCATGACGTCTATGGTATGGAATACTCTCTTTGGCCAGTTTGGGTCAACTATACTGGCTATACCACTCACAGATTTTTGCACCTGCACATTAGCAAAACATGGGAAGCTCGAAAACGTCCTTGATCGCTTAGCAGCAACTAATAACATCAGTGTATTATCAACATTCTTCACATACCAAATCCCCTACTAAATCCTAAACACAGTAGCTACTGGGAAGAAAATTAGCTCCATCCCGGCCAAAACTAGGACAAATGCTTTTCTGGAAACTGCATCTCAGAAAAGGTGGTTTATAGTAAGACAGGCGGCCTTGCACGGGAAAAGGAAATTGAACTTTGTTTAAAGCAAATGGCTCTAACTCTGTCTTAATGCTTCAAAACAGGAATCTGCTTACTTCAAAGAATCATTGCTGTGTTAATACTTCCTGACATTTCTGTAGGCTGGAAGTACCATACAGTATAGGAGGCTATCATTCTGCTCTCTGAATAGAGAGAAGTCAAAGGATTCACAAAGAGTAATGCTTAAATACAGGGGAAAAATGACTGGCTACTTGAATGGAGGAAGTGCCCATGTAAATAGGTAGCAGTCTAACTAATGTTCCTGTGATTGTGTTACAGTTCCCTAATTAAGGTTCATTCTTTTCATAGCTTATTTGGTGAGCAATAGGTCTATGTAATATTTTGTTCTGGGTCAAATAAGCAGGAATAGATTTTTCTTGATTGCCTCTGCCACAGAACATAAGTCTTAACTGAGTAAATTTAATTTTTATCCATGGATAACTATAGCCCTAAGTAATATGAAAGTCAGAAATAGATGCGTCTGTGTAACTTCTGTCATCTGTAGATCATTTTTATCACTAACCTAAAAATCTATGGACCAGATTGTCTCCACAATGTTACGTCTCTCTAGCAATGAAAAAAAGCAGGCATCTGAAATTGGTCTGGGCATCTGTGAGCTCCCCAGCCAGTTAGCTGGCTCCTACATAGAAGATGCATGCTGCATATAGCAGCAGTCATGGCCAGACAACATTGTTACACCTCTTCTCAGCTGACATGGAGCAGCGTTAACCCTTAACCAGAACTGGGAACAGAGCCAGGATAAGATTTGGTGTCCTGATCAGCTTCCTGATGCCTGCCTCCTGACTCTCTCAGTGCCAAAGACAATTTTAATGCAGCAATATATTCTATGCTATATCTGAGTTTTCCCACTCCCATGCATCTTCTTCCCCAATATGGAACTGTAGTTGTAACAGCATTTCTCCAGCTGTTGAATATTACTTTCCATCTGCAATGTGGTAATTACCACGTTAGGCTGGGATCAGCCTAGAATTATTTAGTAATGCTTGAATTGTTTTATTTGATTTCCTCCCCCCGTCACCGTCCATTTGGATCTCTCAAATTTACAGGACAACATACTCTGTAAATTAAACTTTATTTCATGAGCTCATTAAGAAATACAACAAACAAACATGACAAACAGGGGCTCAATCCCCTTTTGCCCAGACTAGTCTATCACGTGAATTCACTTATTCGCCATTCAAGTCATAAGGTTTCATAACTTATAACCCGTAACTCTTAATTCGTACACCTATGAGCAAAAAAAAGAAATTAGAATTAGTTACCTAGCCAAAGGTGAGAGTGCTCATCCTTCCTCCTCCGTCACGGTGCAGGCAGCCCCTGTATCACACCAGGAAGCACGAAAGCCTCAGCAGTCCAGCTGCTGTTGGATCCGCTTCAAAGACTTTTTGGGTAAGCTGATATTTTATACCTTCCAGCTTGGAAGTTTGGTCTATACCATTTCCATAAGTTAGCAGATTCTGATGAAACTGCCAGACAAAGATGATGGCTGCAGGAGACAGCAATCTGCTGGTGATAATGGCTGCATAATGGTCCTTTAGCTCTTTCTGGCCACCTGTCCTGCCTAGGTGGTGCTCTTGCTTTGACCTAATGGTGCTGCTCCCAGCATACATCAGGCCTTAGCATGAGCTGTGTTAGCCAAAAATCTGAGCAGGAGTTGAGTGAACAGTTAACGCTCCACCCCTTGGTATAGACCAAACATCTAGCAAACTCATTGCCTCAGCGAGTGGAGGTGCTGTTACTCCTCTTGCCTTGCTGGAAGTGAGGGTAGGGGAAAGTTTTGAGCACTTTCACTGAAGTCTGGCTTCACAGTTTGTAATCAGGTAACAACTGATGGCGCATGCTTTCAACATGGTGAGATAAGAATAATGCAGAAGGATACTGTGAGAGACAGTATCAAAAGTTTTGGATTTTAGCAAAGCTTTGATACTGTCTCTCACAGTATCCTTCTGGACAAAATGTCCAGCACACAGCTAGACAAGTCCATAATACATTGGGTGAACAATTGGCTGATGGGTCGGGCTCAAAGAGTTATAGTAAATGGGGTTACATCAGGCTGGTGACCAGTCACCAGTGGAGGTCCCCAGGGCTCAATTTTAGGGCCAGTGCTCTTTAATGTTTTTATAAATGATCTGGATGCAGGAGTCAAATGTACATTAAGTAAGTTTGCCAATGATACTAAACTAGGAGGAGCTGTGGACTCCCTCGAGGGCAGAAAGGCCTTACAGAGAGATCTGGATAGACTAGAGAGCTGGGCAATCATCAACCATATGAAATTTAACAAGAGCAAGTGCTGGATTCTGCACCTGGGATGGGGTAATCCTCATTATACATACAAATCAAGGGACGAGAGGCTAGAGAGTAGCCCCACGGTAAGAGATCTGGAGGTTTGGGTTGATGGCAAGTTGAATATGAGTCAACAGTGTGCCCTGGCAGCCAAAAGGGCCAACCGTGTCCTGGGGTCAAGCACAGCATAGTTAGCTGGTCAAGGGAGGTGATTGTCCCCCTCTACACTGCACTGGTGTGGCCCCACCTCGAGTACTGTGTGCAGTTTTGGGCGCCTCAATATAAGAAGGTGTAGGTGACCCGTTTTACGACAGGTTAGAGCTGATTGAAACAGCAGTACAGTAATTGAAACAGCAGTACAGTAAAGGTCAATGAAGGGACACAGCAAGGTAAACAAGAGTAACCAGAAGCAGTCAGAACCAGAAAGAAGTTTGTTGTTACACTAAAGAATTTCTTTGTTATGTTTAAGTGCACAAATTCAGAAATGTTTGCCCTTCGTGTGAACAGGTGTTAGAGCGCATGTAGTAGATAAGGAAGCTTTATAAACCCCTGTAAGTGTGCATTAAAGCGTCTCTGCTTTCATAGAATCATAGAATCATAGAATTGTTCTGGTTGGAAGAGACCTCCAAGATCATCGGGTCCAACCATTAACCTATCACTACCAAGTCCCCCACTAAATCATATCCCTTAGGGCCTCATCTAAACGCCTTTTGAATACCCCCAGAGATGGGGACTCCACCACCTCCCTGGGCAGCCTGTTCCAATGCCTGACAACCCTTTCGGTAAAGAAGTTTTTACGAATGTCCTATCTAAACCTCCCCTGGCGCAACTTGAGGCCATTTCCTCTTGTTCTGTTGTCTGTTACTAGGGAGAAGAGTCCGACCCCCATCTCTCTACAACCTCCTTTCAGGTAGTTGTAGAGAGCAATAAGGTCTCCCCTCAGCCTCCTTTTCTCCAGGCTAAACATCCCCAGTTCCCTCAGCCGCTCCTCATAGGACTTGTGTTCCAGACCCTTCACCAGCCTCGTTGCCCGTCTCTGGACACGCTCCAGCACCTCAATGTCTTTCTTGTAGTGAGGGGCCCAAAAGTGAACACAGTACTCGAGGTGCGGCCTCACCAGGGCCGAGTACAGGGGGACAATCACCTCCCTACTCCTGCTGGCCACACTATTTCTGATACAGGCCAGGATGCCGTTGGCCTTCTTGGCCACCTGGGCACACTGCTGGCTCATATTCAGCCGGCCGTCAACCAACACCCCCAGGTCCTTTTCCGCCGGGCAGCTTTCCAGCCACTCCCCCCCAAGCCTGTAGCGTTGCCTGGGGTTGTTGTGACCCAAGTGCAGGACCCGGCACTTGGCCTTGTTGAACCTCATACAATTGGCCTCGGCCCATCGATCCAGCCTGTCCAGGTCCCGCTGTAGCGCCTGCCTGCCCTCCAGCAGATCAACACTCCCTCCCAACTTGGTGTCGTCTGCAAACTTACTGAGGGTGCACTCGATCCCCTCGTCCAGATCATTGATAAAGATATTGAACAGAACTGGCCCCAGTACTGAGCCCTGGGGAACACCACTTGTGACCGGCCTCCAACCGGATTTAACTCCATTCACCACAACTCTTTGGGCCCGGCCATCCAGCCAGTTTCCTACCCAGCGCAGAGTATGCCCATCCAAGCCATGGGTAGCCAACTTCTCCAAGAGAATGCTGTGGGAGACGGTGTCAAAGGCTTTACTAAAGTCCAGGTACACAACGTCCACAGCCTTTCCCTCGTCCACTAAGCGGGTCACCATGTCGTAGAAGGAGATCAGGTTGGTCAGACAGGACCTGCCTTTCATAAACCCGTGCTGACTGGGCCCGATCACCCGGTTGTCCCGTATGTGCTGCGTGATGGCACTCAAGATGATCTGCTCCATAACCTTCCCGGGCACCGAGGTCAGGCTGACAGGCCTGTAGTTGCCCGGATCCTCCTTCCGGCCCTTCTTGTAGATGGGCGTCACATTTGCCAGCTTCCAGTCAACTGGGACCTCCCCAGTTAGCCAGGACTGCTGGTAAATGATGGAGAGTGGCTTGATGAGCACTTCTGCCAGCTCTTTCAGCACCCTTGGGTGGATCCCATCCGGCCCCATAGACTTGTGTGTGTCTAGATGGCGTAGCAGGTCACTGACCATTTCCCCTTGGACTTCGGGGTTTACATTCTGCTCCCCATCCCTGTCTTCCTGCTCAGGGGGCTGGGTGCCCAGAGAGCAACTTCCCTTGCTGTTGAAGACTGAGGCAAAGAAGGCATTTAGCACCTCAGCCTTTTCCTCATCCCTTGACACTAAGTTTCCCTCCGCATCCAATAGAGGAGGGAGATTCTCCTTAGCCCTCTTTTTATTGTTAATGTATTTGTAGAAGGACTTTTTGTTGTCTTTTATGGCAGTAGCCAGACTAAGTTCTAATTGTGCTTTGGCCCTTCTAATTTTCTCCCTGCATGACCTCACAACATCCTTGTAGTCCTCCTGAGTTGCCTGCCCCTTCCTCCAAAGGTGGTAGACTCTCTTTTTTTTCCTAAGTTCCAGCCGGAGCTCTCTGCTCAGCCAGGCCGGTCTTCTTCCCCGCCGGCTCATCTTTCGGCTCACGGGGACGGCCTGCTCCTGCGCCTTTAAGATTTCCCTCTTGAAGAATGTCCAGCCTTCCTGGACTCCTTTGCCCTCCAGGACTGCCTCCCAAGGGACTCTGTCAACCAGACTCCTAAACAGGCCAAAGTCTGCCCTCTGGAAGTCCAAGGTGGCAGTTCTGGTGACCCTCCTCTTTACTTCTCTGAGAATCGAGAATTCTATCATTTCGTGGTCACTGAGCCCAAGACGGCCTCTGACCGTCACATCACCCACAAGACCTTCTCTGTTCACAAACAACAGGTCCAGCGGGGCGCCTTCTCTCGTGGGCTCCCTCACCAGCTGCGTGAGGAAGTTATCTTCCACACACTCCAGGAACCTCCTGGACTGTTTCCTCTCTGCTGCATTGTATTTCCAGCAGACATCCGGCAAGTTGAAGTCCCCCACGAGAACAAGGGCGAGCGATCGTGAGGCTTCTCCCAGCTGCCTGTAGAATACTTCATCTGCCTCCTCATCCTGATTGGGTGGTCTATAACAGACTCCCACCACAATGTCTGCCTTGGTGGCCTTCCCCCTGATTCTAACCCACAGGCACTCAACCCTCTCGTCACCATCCTCGAGCTCAAGGCAGTCCAGACTCTCCTTAACATAGAGGGCTACCCCACCGCCTCTCCTTCCTTGCCTATCCCTTCTAAAGAGTTTATAGCCGTCCATCGTGGCACTCCAGCTATGTGTGTCATCCCACCATGTTTCCGTGATGGCAACTATATCATAGTTTTCCCCTTTCACAACAGCCTCAAGCTCCTCCTGTTTGTTGCCCATGCTCCGTGCATTCGTGTAGATGCACTTCAGCTGGGCTAGTGATCCTGTTGCCTTTGTGGTGGGAGAAGCCCTACTCCCTACATGTCCCATCTCAGGTATTTCCGTGGTTCCTAGCTGGTCAATGACCCCTGTGTCCCTGCTGCTGCACGGGTCTCTCTGTCCTACCTCATCTGAGACAGCTGACCGAAGGGCCTCGCTGGCACGCCATCCCTCATTCATCGGCGTGCCTCCCCCAGGCTTCTCTCTAGCAAGCCTAGTTTTATCCCCTTCCCCCTTCAAATCTAGTTTAAAGCCCTTTCAATGAACCCTGCTAACTCCTGTGCGAGGATCCTTTTCCCCCTTTGGGACAGGTGCGCCCCGTCTGCCGCCAGCAGGCCTGGTGCCATGTAAACCAACCCATGGTCGAAGAACCCAAAGTCCTGCCGGTGACACCAGGCTCGGAGCCAGTTGTTGATCTGCTGGCTCCTCCAGTTTCTTCCCTCATCCTTCCCCAGAACTGGAGGGATAGAGGAGAACACTACCTGTGCTCCTGATCCCTTAACCAGTCGCCCCAAGGCCCTGAAGTCCCTCTTGATTGCCCCGGGACTTCTTTTTGCCACTTCGTCGCTGCCTACCTGGAAGATCAACAAGGGATAGTAGTCCGAGGGCCTTACTAGGGTGGGAAGCTTCCTCCTCACATCCTTGACCCGGGCCCCTGGGAGACAGCAGACTTCCCTAAGCAGTGGGTCCGGTCTGCATATGGGCCCTTCTGTTCCTTTCAGAAGGGAGTCTCCTATGACAATGACCCGTCTCTTGTTTTCCTTTGTGGGGGCAGTTTGGATGCAGGCCCTCGGCTGACTAGTCCTTGGCGGCACCTCCAGGCTGGCTGAACCATCAGCCTGGTCGTTGTTTGGTTCCAGTGGCAGGGCCTCGTACCTATTGTGCAAGGGCACCTGCGGAGGTGGGGGAGGCGCTGAGGAAACACGCCTGCCTCGCCGGGGAGGCACCAGTTGCCACTGTCCCCTGTCCCCTACATCCCTGCATTCAGCCGTGCAGGGAGAGGGTCGGGATCGGGAGTCTCCCGTGACAGGCACCTTGGCTGCCTGTTGCGCCTGTCGCAGGGAGGGCAGGGTGCGAGTCCAGTCGTCGATCTCCCTCTCGCACTCCCTGATACTCCTCAACCTGCTCACCTCCTGCTGGAGCTCTGTCACCAGGCGGAGGAGGTCCTCTACCTGGGCACACCTCCCACAGGCATGCTCGCTGTCGCTGCCGCCCGGTGCTGGCATCAGAGTAGGGCACACCCTGCAGCCTGACACCTGGGTGGCAGCGTGTTCCCACTGCAGCTCCGTCTGGGAAGCTGCGTCAGCCGTGGCGGGTGCCAGGCTTGGAGCGGCCATGGCTTTCTGCCGGGTGGACACCATTGCTTCCCCCGTCGAGCCGGCGGAGCTTCAGCGCCCTCCCTGCACGCCCTGCCGCGCAAACTGCCGCGCCGCGCCCTTCCTGACGCGCCGCGCCCTGTTCGCCGGCGCTCCGGGTCGCCGGCGCTCCCCGGGGGCTTTTTTATACCCCGCCGCGGCTCCTGGCCCCGCCCAGGTCTCGTCAGCCGCTCTCGCGGGAGCTGCCGGCTCCTGGCGGGTCCCTCGGCTCCCTCTGAGGCTCCCCGGTTCGGGAAACCCCCCTGTACGCCGCGCTAGGACGCTCCGCTGCAGGTCGCGCCGGCACCGGAGCTGATCGCCTCGGCAACTGAGTTCCACCTATCCCGGAGTCCGTGCCTTCATTCCCTCAAATGGTGAGCCCAACGTGATTGGGTAAATCAACGCTGCACGAGCGTCCAGCACTGCACGAGCATCTGGAAAAGCAACGCGGAACGAGCGTCCGAAAAAGCAACGCTGCACAAGCGTCCCTTAAAGCAACGCGGAACGAGCATCCAGTAAAGCAACGCGGAGCGTCCGGAGGGAACCCAGCTGAACGAATCAAGCTAGCAGCTGGACTGCGGCTTCCATCCCGGGACATCGCCTGAAAAACAGGTGAGCGGCTGGGCATTTATAATGGGAGCTAACATTTCTGCGGAAGAAGAAGCTATAGTTAAGTTATTAATGCAGCTTTTAACAAAAAGAGGAGTAAAGTATGCCCCTTAAAAAATCAAGTTGTTGCTGAAGTTTTTGCAAAAGTAAGGAGCCCCCTCTACTGTCTCTGCTGTGTTTGATGTGGAGATGTGGGAACAGGCTGGAGAAACGATATGGGAAGCAGCCTCTAGAGGGAATACAGCTGCCGCTGAAGTTATGACTACATGGCGTTTAGTGACTGAAACTTTAAGATCGTGGCAGGCGGAAAAGAAGGTTCAAAGTGCTGCCGCTCAAGCAGTAGTCACAGCTGATTCGCGCTCAGAGACAGAAAAGACATCAGATGAGGGAGATCTGATAGACTTAAAGGAAACTAAAACACCACTGGCGAAGCCCGACCCAATGATCCCCTCGGCTCCTGCACAAACCTCCGCCCCTACTCCGGCGGGGGTCAGAGGGTTCGACCCACGGGCACGATGGGAACAAGTGCGCCGGGAAGCATTAAAGGAGGGAGATCCAATAGGATTAGCCCTCCCCGCGCGGCGCGGACCGGAGCAGCCTCCCCTCCCCTGGCCGCCATGGCTCTCTAAGGCTGGTATCGGGAGCGGAGAGCGGAGCTCAGCGAGCCCGGAGCAGGGAGCAGCCCCCCCACGGCCGGCCTCAGTCACCATCACACCGCGGGAGGCGGCGCAAACAGCCAGTCACCACCACCGTCCGCACCGAAGAGCCGCCGCCGCCCGCTGCCGAAAAAAAAAAAAAAAAGCATACATGCAGTTTACTGATAGACTACGGGACTCTTTAAATAAGCAGCTTGACAACCGTGAAGCAAAAGAAAGCCTTAATGTTAAAATTAGCTGTGGAAAATGCGAATACGGACTGTAAAAAAATACTCCAGGCGATGCCGGTGAATACTACACTAGTGCAAATGATTGAAGCATGTAACCGTGTTGGGTCGGTGGAACATCACACCGCCGCGTTAGCTGGAGCTTTTGCAGCAGCTCTGCAAATCGGAGGCAAATGTTGTTTTTGCTGCCACGCTACGGGACACTTTGCTACTGAATGTCCCCGCTGCGCAGTGACGCTGCCCGCCCGCCCCCCCTCACCCTGTCCCCGCTGCCGGAAGGGACGGCACTGGGCGAGCCAGTGTCGCTCGCAATACAGCATTTACGGTACACCACTGCAGCCGCGCCAGGGAAACGGGAAGCGGAGCGCAGGGCGGGGCCGCGCGACGACACAAATGCCTCGGATTACAGTAGGGGGCGGATTGCACTCGCGGAGCTTGCCTCAGGTGATGGTAACAGCCCAAGCAGCCAGCCCGCAGACTCCACCGACTACATTACCGTGGGCTCCCTCACTGCCAAAACGCGAGGAAGTGCCGGACTGGATGTCTCCACAGTAACGAGCTGCACATTGTGGGACTCTCAAGTGCACAGAATACCATTAAATGTAAAGGGGCCTATAGGAAAGGGATACAGTGCTCTCTTGCTAGGCCGATCGAGCACTACATTAACAGGACTGTTTGTGTTACCTGGCATAATCGATGCGGACTACGAAGGCATCATACAAGCCATGGCATGGACCCCTTCTCCCCCGGTGCTTATACCCAAGGGAACCAGAATTGCCCAGCTAATACTGTTTAAAGCTACTGTCCCAGCAGTGGAACAGCACCACCGCCACAGCGGTGCCTTTGGATCAACAGGAACCCCATCTGTTTTTTGGGCTTCGGACATTGCCTCAAAACGACCCACACTAACCTTGACACTTCATCACCCTAATGCCAGTCCCTCCAGCACACAGGTGACAGTGCTAATGGATACGGGAGCAGATGTTACAGTAATTGCTTTTAAGGACTGGCCCAACAATTGGCCGCTGGACTCTACTACGGGGGGCCTCGTAGGAGTGGGAGGTGTCTCTAACACCACTTATCAAAGTAAACATATGCTTTCCATCTTTACTCGTGAAGGTTCTACGTATACCATTCGGCCGTATAGCGCCCCGATACCCATCAGCCTCTTGGGAAGGGACGTGATGGGACAATGTAACTTTACTCTGAGCTCCCCAGAGAATTTTCAATAGCGGCCATTGACGAGTGACCTCTCACGAAGCTCACCTGGAAAACAGACACTCCAGTGTGGGTGGATCAATGGCCGCTCACGGCAGAAAAGGTCGCAGACCTCCATGAACTTGTTCAAGAACAACTGCAATTAGGACACATTACCCCTACGAACAGTCCCTGGAATTCTCCAGTGTTTGTCATAAAAAAGAAGAGTGGAAAATGGCGACTCCTGCATGATTTACGTCAAATCAATAATGCAATAGAGGACATGGGAGCGCTTCAGCCAGGCCTACCCTCCCCTACCATGCTTCCTTGAGGCTGGAACATATTAATCATTGATTTAAAGGATTGCTTCTTCACTATACCGCTTCACCCTGAAGATGCTCCTCGGTTTGCCTTTTCAATTCCAAAACTTAACAGAAGTGAACCTATGGACCGATATCATTGGACAGTATTACCCCAAGGCATGAAAAATTCTCCGACCATATGTCAAGCATTTGTTGCAGAAGCTTTGCGCCCAGTGCGAAAGCGTTTTCCCCATGTGTATATGTATCATTATATGGATGACATCCTGCTTTCCAGCCCATCCGAAAGCCTAGAACAAGAGATATTGCCAGTGTTACAGCAAGAATTGCACAAAAAAGGACTATAGGTTGCGCCAGAAAAAATTCAATCGGCAGCACCTTGGAAGTATTTAGGATGGAGAATTTTACAGCACACCATCCAACCCCAGCATATAGCCATCACCGCAGACATCCACACGCTGAATGACGTTCAAAAACTTATAGGGAACATAAATTGGATACGAACGCTCTGTGGCATTGATAATCAGACTTTAGCACCATTGTTTGAACTTTTAAAAGGTGACACAGATATTAACGCGCCTAGAAAGCTGACCGATGCAGCCAAACGAGCTCTAGAACAAGTTGAAGAAAAAATTTCAACTCAGCAATGCCAAAGATGGGCAGAAAATTTACCTATCAATTTATACATATGTAATCAAAATCCACAGCCTTTAGCGGTCATTGCGCAATGGGATCCAGCTACAACTGACCCGCTTTTGTTGTTAGAATGGGTGTTTCTGCCCCATCAACCTAATAAGACACTAATGACACGCACTGAAATGTTTGCAGCCTTGATCAGAAAGGGAAGAGAGCGAGTTGTGGAAATGGTGGGAAAGGAACCTAAAAACATCATCATCCCAGTAGTTAAGGAGTATCTCGACTGGTGTATTCAGAATAGTATTGAACTGCAAATAGCCCTTTTGGGTTTTACTGGTCAACTAGACATTCATCTCCCAGCTCATAAGATGTTTTCTTTTTATAATAATGTGCGACTTGAACCTAAACCCTTATATAGGTGGCACCCTGTCGAAGGACAAACGGTCTTTACCGACGGGTCAGGACGAACAGGAAAAGCTGTAGTCACATGGAAACGAGGAGGTCAATGGGAACATGTCATAGAAAATATACAAGGTTCCCCACAAATAGTGGAACTGCATGCGATAATATTAGCATTTAAACAATGGACTCAAATCCCACTGAATATTGTATCGGATTCACAATATGCAGTGGGAGTGGTGCAACTCATTGAGCGTTCTCAAATCAGGCACATTCAAAATGAGGCATTATTTGCAAAATTTAAAGAGTTGTTGTTCCTTGTCGAGCAACGCACTCATCCATATTGTGTAATCCATATTAGAAGTCATACCACTTTACCAGGATTTTTTACAGAAGGGAATGCCCGAGCCGACCAGCTGGCTAACGTAGCAATACAAGTACCTGTTCCTGATATCTTATTCCAAGCTCGCTTATCTCATCAATTTTTTCACCAACCAGCAAAAGTATTGTCAAAGCAGTTTGCCATCCCTAAAGGAGAGGCAAAACTCATAGTACAAACCTGCCCAGATTGCCAACAGCAGGTAGGGCCAATGTTTGCCGTCAATCCTAGAGGCCTCTCCTCACTTCAAATTTGGCAAACTGTCGTCACTCACATTCCCGAGTTTGGAAGATTAAAACATGTTCATGTATCTATAGACACATTTTCACACGCAATTTGGGCCACGGCAATGGCAGGAGAAAACAGTCGCCACGTTCAGGCGCATTTCCGTTCAGCCTTTGCCGCACTTGGCATCCCAAAAGAAATAAAAACAGATAATGGCCCTGCATATACCAGCCACGCCACAACAGCATTTTTTCAGACTTGGGGCATCACACATAAAACAGGCATCCCACACTCACCTACAGCACAAGCGATAGTAGAACGTACTCACCGCACATTAAAGAACTATTTAACCAAACAAAAACAGGGGGAGATTCAGGAGACACCACAAAACAGATTAAACAAGGTGGCATATGTTATGAATCATTTAACATTACCTTTTCAACATGAGGAAATACCACCCATTGTTAAACATTTTAAGGCAATGGAATCTGGGCTAACATCAATATCAACAGAACAAGCGCTAGTCAAGATAAAAAATTTAGATACTGGGGAGTGGGAAGGACCATATCCTTTGATAACCTGGGGGCGAGGATATGCTTGTGTTTCCACAGGACGAGGACCACGATGGGTACCAGCCCGTGGCGTGCGGCCTTGGTTGGGATCATCATCCTCTACTGTTGCGGTTTCAGTGTCTCATGGATCTCCATCCAACCTAGAGCAAACATCTGGGTCACCCTTGCCAACATGACGGGACAGAACCACATATGCCTCTCGATGGCCAGCGCAGCCAACCCGTTTACGACATGTTTAGTTGGAATTCCGCTTTCAGACAAGGAAGTTGTGGTTGTTGTTAATAGTACTTCAGTAGGGCATCGTATTATGTCTAAATGGAATGTTAATCTGACAGGAAATGCTAGTAAGGAAGCGGTAACCAACTGGGATGGCTGGGCCAACTATTTGCCGGTCGTTCCGTTGGAGCCACAAGAATTAGATATTTTGGGAAGTGTGAGTGCCTATGCCTGTCTAAGCTTTAATTATACTGGACGTGATAACACCGTAATTGATGTAACAGCAAGTTTATCCGTCTATAAGAACGCATCTGTGTGATGTAATTATACCACCTCTAAAATATCCAAGTCTTCAAACACACCTTTAGCCTTGCCGGCCGGTGTGTTTCTCATCTGTGGGGACCGGGCTTGGCAAGGTGTTCCTTCTCATATTGTAGGAGGACCTTGTACTCTGGGCCGCCTAACGTTGTTAACACCAAACACGTCCATGGTTTTAAATATTAACAGACTCCATGGGCGATCAAAACGATCAGTGAATCACTATCGAGAAGATTGTAAGGACAATGTGGATTTTTGGGAGGCAGATAAGACTATCGTAGCCTCAATCTTAGCGCCTGGTGTCGCTGCCGCCAATGCCCTTGCGACACTTAATAAATTAGGATGTTGGCTTGCTAAGCAAAACAATGCCACATCAAAGGCTTTAAGTGCTTTGCTGGTAGATACAGATTCTATTAGGCACGCCACTTTGCAAAATAGAGCAGCTATAGATTTTCTGTTATTAGCACAAGGACATGGATGTGAAGAGTTTGAAGGCATGTGTTGCATGAATTTAAGCGATAACTCTCAAACAGTATTTCAACAGATAAAGAAATTGAAAGAGCTATCTGAAAAATTAACCACAAGGTCAGTAGGATTAGAGTCTTGGCTGAAAGGGTTAGGATTAACAGGATGGTTAGTAGAATTAGCGAAAGGAGGACTTGTTTTGCTCATTGTATTAGTCACAATTATTATTGTAGTGCCCTGTCTGTTGCAGTGTTTGCTAAAAATGATTGATCGTTCAATGCACTCTATTTGGCTTGTAGAAACAAAAAAAGGGGGAATTGTAGGTGACCCGTTTTACGACAGGTTAGAGCTGATTGAAACAGCAGTACAGTAATTGAAACAGCAGTACAGTAAAGGTCAATGAAGGGACACAGCAAGGTAAACAAGAGAAGCTAGAAGCAGTCAGAACCAGAAAGAAGTTTGTTGTTACACTAAAGAATTTCTTTGTTATGTTTAAGTGCACAAATTTAGAAATGTTTGCCCTTCGTGTGAACAGGTGTTAGAGCGCATGTAGTAGATAAGGAAGCTTTATAAACCCCTGTAAGTGTGCATTAAAGCGTCTCCGCTTTCCACCTATCCCGGAGTCCGTGCCTTCATTCCCTCAAGAAGGACATCAAACTATTAGAGTGCGTCCAGAGGAGGGCGGCCAAGATGGTGAAAGGTCTCGAGGGCAAGACTTATGAGGAGTAGCTGAAGTCACTTGGCTTGTTCAGCTTGGAGAAGAGAAGGCTGAGGGGAGACCTCATCGCAGTCTACAACTTCCTCAAGAGGGGCAGCGGAGGGGGAGGTGCTGATCTCCTCTCTCTGGTGACCAGTGATAGGACATGAGGAAATGGAATGAAGCTGTGTCAGGGGAAGTTCAGATTGGACATTAGGAAAAGGTTCTTCACTGAGAGGATGGTTGGTCACTGGAACAAGCTCCCCAGGGAAGTGGTCACGGCACCAAGCCTGTCAGAGTTCAAGGAGCGTCTGGACGATGCTCTTAGTCATATGGTTTAGTGTTAGGTAGTCCTGCGAGTAGCAGGGAGTTGGACTTGATGATCCTTATGGGTCCCTTCCAACTTGAGATATTCTATGATTCTATAAGTGATAAACATGGATATACAAGCATACTAATAACAAAACTAATAAACCAGAATGCAATAATACAATGATGTAACATAAGATGTGATACAGCAGTTGCAGATGGTGCGTATCCCATAAAAATGTCATACCAGTCATGTCCAGCAGTTCAATTTCTGTTGCGGTTCTGACAATCTGGCAAGTATCATGTTTGATAGCAATAGCCACTTGGGTTTGATATGTAATAGCTTTTTCATAGCTGGTGATTAAGGATTCCAGTTCTTCAATTTGAGAGTATACTGTGTGTCCCATATTGGTCCAAACCAAGTTGTAGGCCAGAATTCCATCAGCACTGATCTGAGGTGTTGGATATGTTGGGCCTCACTGTCCATTTTAAGGCAGAGGTTACCAGCTTCTGTGGGTTTGTTTGATTCTTGAATAGTACATCAATATTTATGTGATAGAATGCCAGATGTCCCAATGCAAGGATTAGAATTGTCCAATACATGAAGGTTCCTGTCTTTTTAGATGTTGACAACATTATCTCTGGTGATAGCACTTTACCATAGAGAGTATTAACAAAGTTCCAGGGAATACTTAGTGTACTTTCTAGATGGATACTTTCCGTGGTGTGCAGGTTGAATGACAACTTTTTACTTATTCGTCCAGGAGTTCAACAGTTCCTAGGGAGAGGGAAAGACGACCTAGGTCTTGGATCGTATCCAAGCCTCAGTAATGATTAATTTCACTCCAACAGCATCCACAGTTTCCCATATTCCTTTTCCTTGAAAGTGCTGCAAAATGACCCAGCATTTTCCAAGTCATGGGTGTTGAATTCTCACCCAATCTCCTGGGTGCCACACCGAGATGTTCAAAGCATCCTGCTGGTGTT
This sequence comes from Phoenicopterus ruber ruber, assembly GCA_009819775.1. Classification (NCBI taxonomy): domain Eukaryota; kingdom Metazoa; phylum Chordata; class Aves; order Phoenicopteriformes; family Phoenicopteridae; genus Phoenicopterus; species Phoenicopterus ruber. The sequence goes on along the minus strand of CM020247.1, from coordinate 5,512,976 downwards.
GGTTCAGCACAGGGGATTGTTCGTTAAGAAAATTGACTATATCATTTATACTGGGAACAGTTGCGGTGAGCAGTTCAGTGGCAGTGTTCAAGGCTCTGTAATCTGTTAGTTGCCACTTGCCATTAGGTTTCTTTACTGGTCACACAGGAGAATCGTAGGGGAAATGAGACTTGACAGTGATTCCCTGTTCTTCCAGCTCTTTTATCAATTCAGTAACAGGATGAATAGCATCAGAAGATAACTTGCATTGTGGAATATTAACTAGCTTGCTATGGGGTAAAGGAGCAGCTGTTTGCAACAGATTAAGAGTCAGAGATGCATTCGTAGGAGGTAAACTGTGGGGCAAAGAGGGTGGTGCCTCTATTTCCTATTTTCCCCACAAGTCCACTCACGACTGACCCTTCAATACATCCATACCTAATATATTAGGGGAACCTAAAAGTAAGGTTGGATGTATTGTCTGTCCATTAGACAGAATTAGTTTAGCCCTGACCAGTGGGTGGGTAGTGATTTGCCCATTGCTTGCTAAGCTGAAACTGTCCTTTGTAAGTGTCCTTATCTACCATCGATATCTGGGCTTTTGTCTCAATGAGGGATGTTGTAAAGTAGCAATCATTAACTGCAACCATCCTTCCGGACTTGGATCCTTAGCAGTGGGAGCAGCAGCCCTGAGTACTTCCACTGAACCAAGCCCCGACTCTAGTTTCCTGCATGGACAGGACAAGATGCAAGAAACGTGCTTTATACCGCAGCCAGGGAGCATGGCCCAACCTGGGGCCTCTGGCAAAAAAGCACCTGTGATATCAAAGGGATAAGAAACCATGACAACGAGAACAGAAAGTCCCTAAAACAAAGGCCTGCAATTACCTGTCTTGGGCTAGCCATTGTTTAAGCAGGAACCGCAAAAGGATGCAAAGTTAAGCAGTAACTTAGTGGTAACTGATAGGAATAACCTTTAGTTACCTTAGGTAATTATAATATTAAAAAGACCCCCCCCCAGGAGGAGACTTTAGGTGCAAATGTAGGACCACCCTAGTAAAATGAGCAAAACTGAAATCAGGACATGCGTAGATGAATTTTTGTATAAGTGAGCAATCAGGTACTACTAAAATCATGCTATTTTTCTCTGTTATAGTGTGTTATAAAAAGACCTCATGTGTTTCCAAGAGTTGTGCTGGCTGATGTTAAATGCCCAGCACCCCACTCTGTAGACTGGCAATAAAGACAAATATCTCAACTCAGTGTGTTAAACTATTTTGGCGACCCAGATGGGACGGCCATAAAGCCTTGCCCGAATCGTCTTACGGTCCCGGAGCTCATATCCCTAGCATCCTCTGGCTCCCTAGTTGTTATCTTTTCTAATCATACGATGTCACTCCCATCTCCTGACACAGATCCCAGAGGGCTATCATGAGAAGTTAATGAGGGAAACCCGGCCAATTGCTGTAAAACTGGTGTTGGTAGCCCATTTAACTGACTAGGAGAGAGTCCCTTATGTAAACACATTTATCATAATGTCTTACCCTCAGTAGTAACTGAGGGCGTTTACCAATTTCCCCTTTTTACTTTTGTCTTTTGCATGGAGACAGGCTATCTCTTTTCCATTACATTTACTTTAGCTGAGATTCTCCTCTGGTTTTTATCCTGTGGGGCGTATAGTGGCAAATCTGTTAGCATAGCATACGTTGAAGGATGTCTTGGAAAGTAATACCATTTAAGCCTGTCTTAGTGGCTAAAGCTAATGATTTCAACACTACCTCAGCTCCCTTTATTCTAGGTTGGAAGTGTACAGGCTCACAAATCACCTCCTAGGGATTTGATTCTGTGGGAGGGGGTTGTCCAGCACCTGGGGCAATGGGTGCTGGTCCTTCTAATTCAGCTAAAATAGCAGTTTTTAGCAGAGCAGTTTTCAGGCTGGCTGCTGAGTTCCAGGGCCACGCGCTTTTCCCCCCGCGGTCAGTGGGATGCATAGTGCATTCCCAGTGCAAAGCGCAAGTCCCTAAGGGACTGGTAATATTTGACCCTGTGATATCTAACAATCCAGCTGCTGTTGGATCCGCTTCAAAGGCTTTTTGGATAAGCTGATGTTTTATACCTTCCAGCTTGGAAGTTTGGTCTATACCATTTCCATAAGTTAGCAGATTCTGATGAAACTGCCAGACACTCAATATGCAAAGGTGATGGCTGCAGGAGACAGCAATCTGCTGGTGATAATGGCTGCATAATGGTCCTTTAGCTCTTTCTGGCCACCTGTCCTGCCTAGGTGGTGCTCTTGCTTTGACCTAATGGTGCTGCTCCCAGCATACATCAGGCCTTAGCATGAGCTGTGTTAGTCAAAATCTAAGCAGAAGCTGAGTGAACAGTCACACTCCCACCCAGGTGAACGGAATAGTGCAGCTGTATGCTGTGTAGTGATGGTCTTCAGCATTATGTTTCTACAGCAGCAACTGCAGAATGTCCCCTGTACCTTACTATCAAACATCACAGAATGGAAGAAATTTCGGCAGAAAAAGATGGAAAATTATCAACTCTCCTCTCATGTTGGATGACCTATCTCTTAGTGGATGCCCCCCCATCTTCCTACAAATGGACCACAGCGTACAGTATTAGTGATCATAATGTAACCAACTCCAGTATGATATATACTTATTAATGTCAAGTCAGTACTGACACTGTTGATGTAACTCTTAAAAAGTTGTCTGTTGTATATCCAAGTTCCAGGGAAGTATTTTTTTTCACCACGCAGTTGAAAAAGCTTTTAATTTTTTTGTTTGATAGACCTATTTTCTGAAACTTGGAAATGACAAATCTGTATAGCAATAATACCACTTCTATACAAATACAGAACATAGTGATTTTAGGATATGTTTACAAAAGTATTTTTAGTTCTTACTGTCTGAACAATTCCTATCATTTTGTGACAGGTAAATTTGCGTACTATCACCTCTGGTTTAAGTTACATTCAACTTATGCTTTCTAAACTTGTAACTGCTCAAATAAGCTATAAATATTTTTATTGTTAAGATAAAATATGAATAAAGGTAGAGACCGTAATTATAGTGGTCTGACTACCTGCTAAGAATGCACAAACGTGGGATTTGAGAACCTGGACTACTCTGTCTATAAATCATATGTTTCTTTGGTCCAAAACTATTTTCTAATCTGGAGCCAGGAAAAATGAATTTCTCCAATTTAGGCCAAATAAATACCCCTGGCTGTAAATTATGCAGGTTCAGAGGAGTACAGAATGATGATCATATTGTGCATACATACAAGTTTTAAAGTGGGTGGGAGATTTTGGGGACAGTCAACATAAGTTCTGTAACTTTAAATGTTACTGATTCTGCTAGGGGACTTCAACCATCCTGACAGCTTCTGGAAAAGCGACACAGCAAGCTACGAGCAGTCTAGGAGACTCTTGGAGTGCACTGAGGATAACTTCCTAATCCAGGTGATAGAAAGCCCAACCAGAGGAGAAACAGTGATATCGAAGGGTTAAGGCAACCATGATGGGTCTGTTCTGAAACCATGAAATCGAGAATAGAAAGTCCCTAAAACAAAGATCTGCAAGTACTTGCCTCGGGGCTAGGCATTGTTTAAGCAGGAACCCCAGCAGGATGTAAAGTTAAACAGTAACTTAGTGGTAGCTGATAGGAGGAAGGTATAACCTTCAGTTACCTTAGGTAATTATAATCTTAAAAACATACCCCCAGGAGGAGACTTTAGGTGCAAATGTAGGTCCACCCTAGTATAATGAGCAAAATTGAAATTAGGACATGCGCAGATAGACTTTTGTATAAGTGACCAATCAGCTACTTCAATGTAATTTCTTCTTTGTTATCGTTTGGTATAAAAAGACCTTATGCGTTTCTAAGAGGTGTGCTGGCTGACATTAAGTGCCCGGCACCCCACTCTGCAGACTGGCAATAAAGACAAATATCTCAACTCAGTGTGTTAATTGGTGTTCTGCACACCGGGTGAAGAACCCTGCTTTAGGGACAACAATTTTGGCGACCCAGATGGGATGACCATAAAGCCTTGCCCGGATCGTCTTACCGTCCCCGGCGGTGGAGGATTGGACCAAATAGGACTCCAGCGCACACCGACCTGTTGATCGGGAACTCCTACAGATCCCCTATGGCACCGGGACGGTGAGCGGCTCAAAGGTGCAACGCTCAAGAGATATTTGTACAAGGGTGAAAGGGGGTTGGATTCCTGGATTGGTAAGTATCACCTTTAAGTTTTTCCATGGAATAATAAGTGTGTTCGCATGTAGACGCGTGGTAACAAGGGGTTACCTTTGCTGTCAGGGGGTCAGAGCTGAGTGCGAGTACAAGGTTGGTTTGGGCACTTTATTCTGCGAAGTGTGTTGCACATAGACACGTGGTAACAGGGGGTTACCAGAGCCGAGTGCGCACAAGGTTGATTTGGGTATAGGTGAACTATGGGATCAAACCAATCCATGATTCCTCCCTGTAGCCCTTTGGGGTGCATTTTGAGAAACTGGAATAAGTTTGGGGGCAATCCGATGACTAAAGATGATACAATAAAGAGATATTGCAACCAGTGGTGGTCAAATTATAAATTGGATGATGGTAAATGATGGCCAGAAAATGGGTCTTTGCAATTTAATACTATACTGCAGTTGATGTTGTTTTGTCATCGACTTGGGAAATGGGATGAAGTTCCGTATGTTCATGCTTTTATGACTCTGTATAGAAATCCAAGTATTCAGAAAAAGTGTAAATTAGGGGGAGATATGTTAATGACATGTATTGAAGAAAAAGAAAAGGAAAAACAAACAAACAAACAAACAAACAAAACCCAAACAAAAACCCCAGGGGATTATATGTTGCGGAGGGGATGAATAGGAAGATGTACAGATGCTGACTCCCTCTTCCCCTCCCCTGTATAACACCAGGACAGGAACAGACAAAGAACAGAAGGACCATGGGGTGAATCAAGGAAATGGGCATCTGGGAGATGAAAACTTTAGTCCTATCTCAAGTAGGACTCGGGGACACACCCAGCCAATAATACAGGTGCCCTTGAGACAAGCGGTGGGGGCAGAGGGTTTACCAGTTTTTGTACATGTTCCATTTACTACTTCAGACTTGTTAAACTGGAAACAATCTGTTGGTTCCTATCAGGAGAATCCTGATGGGATGTATCAACTTTTAGAAACCATCATGTTGACTCATAATCCTAATTGGGGAGATATACAGGCTGTATTGAATACCTTTTTACTGCAGACAGGAAGGACATTGGAAAAATGAATGCCCTGGTAGGAAAAGGAAGAGCCAGTCAGGGGATGTCAATGTCATGATGTTGGAGGATTCAGAAAACGAATGAAGGGGACCAAGGGGAAAACATTAAAGCATCCCCAGCAGTTCCCCTGGTTCCAATAAAGCTGGGGACAATAGATTCTTTGATAGTGGAGCCACTCATTCAGTCGTGACTAGTTGTAAAGGACCCTTAAGTAGAACTACAATACCGATTGTTGGGGCAACGGAATAGAGAACTTTGTGGCCTTTCATACAACCTATGGAATGTACAATTGGAGGTACTAAATTGACTCATGAGTTTCTCTATATGCCAGAGTGCCCCCTTCCGTTACTAGGACGAGATCTGCTATGTAAACTGAATGCACAAATAACCTTTTCCGAGAACTCTGTACAGCTGCACATACCACAAGAAACAGCCTGGAAGGCTCAAATCTGCTTACTGATGGATAAGACATCAGAAGAGCCTGAAAACAACATCCCGGACACGATACTGAATGCAGTAATTCCTTTTGAATGGGCCTCAAAGAAACCAGGTAAAGCGAAGAACGTGACCCCAGTTAGAATGGAACTCAAACTGGGGGTAAAACCAATAAAGGTAAATCAATACCCTATCAGACTGGAGGCACAAAAAGGACTGGAGCCTATGATAAATACTTTTATGCAACAGGGACTGCTTAGAGAATGTCAATCTGAATTTAATACTCCTATTTTACCAGTAAAGAAGCTAAGCCCTTACTTCAGAACACCTCAGCACAGAAGGCGGAAATTATTGCTCTTACAAGAGCCCTCGAAATTGGGAAGGGAAAAAGAGTTAATATTTATACCGACTCCAGATATGCCTTTGGAGTTGTACGTGCTCGTGGAGCTATTTGGAAAGAACGAGGACTGCTAAACTCCCAGGGGAGTGGTATAAAGTATGGACAAGAAATCCTAAAATTACTCCATGCAGTACTAGAACCAAAGGAAGTAGCAATAATTCACTGCAAAGCCTATCAGAAAGGATGGGGAGAAAAAATACAAGGAAATAGGAGGGCTGATTTGGCTGCAAAAAGTTGCCTTACACAAATGTGTAATTGGAGCCCTGATACCTGGCAGGAAAATTGACATGAAACCCCCTCAGTATTCAGAAAAGGAGAATCGATTGGTGGAGATACTGAGATGTTCAAAAGAAATGGAAGGATGGTGGGTAACCTCGAATCAGCAAGTTCTTATGTCGTGGTTTAGCCCCAACCGACAGCTGAGCACCACGCGGCCGCTTGCTCGCTCCCCCACTCCCTAGCAAGGGATCCCAGCTGTTGGGCTTCCTTGCCTTCCAGTTGCTGACTGTCGGCCCTGCTATCCCAGCATCGGAGCAGCCAGGCAGCAATCCGCTCACCTGGCTGGCAGCTGTAATCTTTCCGCATGTCTCGATGCTCTGCTGAGGTCAGGGACCGGGTAGTTTCCGCTTCCTGTCGGAATTCTCTCACTCCTTCCTCCAATGGCTTTGTCAAAGGACCGGCTTCTTGATGAAACCTTTCCACTTCTTCCTTCTCCCTTACTAATCGAGGATATGGACCCGTTGTCTTCCTTGTCCGTTGTTTCTTTTTAACTACTGGGGCAATTATTGTAGTTGGTGGTGTTGTTTGGGTCCCTATCTCAACCATGGTGTCCTCAGGTGCGGTTTGGGTCCCTGCCTCAACCAGAGTCCTCTGAGAATGCTGAACTGCAGCTCGATAGGCACAAGCCAGGCCCCAGTACAGTGCTAGAAGCTGCTGGTTCTCATTGGGATAGGCAAGGCACCCTTCCATCAGGTGGCGCGTCAGTTTACCAGGGTTGCTTGCCTGTTCAGGTGTCAAGTCCCAGGCTATGGGAGGTGATAACTGCCCTAGGAACCTGCCCAAGTCCTTCCACACACCCTGCCACCCTGGGACTGGCTGCCTCAGGTCACATTTCAATATTGCCTCACCCAAAAGTTGTGTTCTCTTCCACCAGGACGAGACCAGATTCCACAAACCCCATAATATGCCAACAATATTAATAAGTAGTACTAAGCAGCTCACATAAGGGTGAGCAAGGACCTCAGGAGCCTGCATAATAAACCTATCCACATCAATCCTGGGTAGGGAGAGGGAGATGATGTATTCCCTCATCCTCTCCACCAGATAGCTCCCCCAGGACAGTAAGGCCATCAATGCCAGGGCAAAGCACATAACCATTGTTTGTATTAACATGTTGCCAAAAATAAAGAGATAAACAGTGCAGCCAACGAACTTTATGGCCCGTACAGGAGCTTGTAACTTACTAACTACTACAGCTATAGCACGCTTAATACAACAGTGCGTTTGTCGTGTCCCATGTTGGGCGCCAAAAAGGACTGTCATGGTTTAGCCCCAGCCAGAGGCCAAGCACCATGCAGCCCCTCGCTCGCCCCCCCCCTTCTGGTGGGATGGGGGAGAGAATCGGGACAAAGAAAGGCAAAACTCGTGGGTTAACAACAACAACAGTTTAACCGGACAACAAAGGGAAAGAAAACAAACAAACAAGAAACCCCAACAATACCAGCAACAGAGTGTACTTAGCAGTGCTTCCCTGTGCAGGTTGCTCACCACCCGGAGCCCACCCAGCCTGCTCCTGAGCAACGACCCCGCCCCTGGCGCTGTCCCCCTCTATATAGTGAGCATGATGGTCACATGGTATAGAGTAGCCCCTGGCCAGCTTCTGGTGAAAATTAACCCTATCCCAGCTGGAACCAGGACAGTGACCATGGAGAGGACATGAGGAAGTGAGATGGAAGCCCACCTCGACCCTAGAGGCAAGGGTACATGAGTTGCAAGGAAAACCAATCACAAATGGGGGTTCTTTCAGGAAAATTGCTGCTCTAGTCTCCAGTGGGTAGTTCCCTAGATGGGGTAGAAGGGCTTCTGATTCGTATTTACAAGAAGTGATCAACAAGGATGAGATTCCACCCCATGCATCCCTCACGAACCCATTTGTTAATAGCGGGTCCTGTAATAAGAATTAGAGGGGCCCTGCCTCCAGCCAGGTGGAGGAGAGGGACAACCGGGTTTACTGTAGATTTGATGGCCTGGCACATCAGACCCACAGGAGTATAAGGCTCTAGTGGATACCGGCACACAGTGTACTCTAATGCCATCAAGCTCTAAAGGGGCAGAACCCATTCATATTTCTGGAGTGACAGGGGGGTCCCATGAGTTAACTCTATTGGAGGCTGAAGTGAGCCCAACTGGGAAAGACTGGCAAAAGCATCCCATTGTGACTGGCCCAGAGGCACCGTGCATCCTTGGCATAGACTACCTCAGGAGAGGGTATTTCGAGACCCAAAAGGGTACTGGTGGGCTATTGGTATAGCTGCTGTCCACCTTGCCCGATCTCTCGGAGGACCCTTCTGTTGTGGGGGTGCTGATGGTCAAAGAACAACAGGTACCAATCGCTACCACAACGGTGCACCGACGGCAATATCGCACCAATTGAGTCTTCCTGATTCCCATCCATAAGCTGATTAATCGACTGGAAAGCCAGGGAGTGATCAGCAAGACTCGCTCACCCTTTAACAGTCCCATATGGCCAGTGCGGAAATCTAATGGGGAATGGAGATTAACAGGGGACTATCGTGGCCTGAATGAAGTTATGCCAGCGCTGAGTGCTGCCGTGCCGGACATGCCAGAACTTCAGTATGAACTGGAGTCAAAGGCAGCAAAGTGGTACACTACCATCGATATCGCTTATGTGTTTTTCTCAATCCCTTTGGCAGCAGAATGCAGGCCTCAGTTTGCTTTCACCTGGAGGGGCATCCAGTACACCTGGAATCGACTGCCCCAGGGGTGGAAACATAGCCCCACCCTTTGCCATGGACTGATCCAGACTGCACTGGAAAAGGGTGAAGCTCTGGAACACTTGCAATACATTGATGACATCATTGTGTGGGGCAACACAGCAGCAGAAGGTTTTGAGAAAGGAGAGAAAATAATCCACATCCTTCTGAAAGCCAGTTTTGCCATAAAACGAGGTAAGGTCGAAGGACCTGCACAGGAGATCCAGTTCCTAGGAATAAAATGGCAAGATGGACGTCATCAGATCCCAATGGATGTGATCAACAAAATGACAGCTATGTCGCCACTGTAAGAGACTGAAAAGCTGAAATAGTTAATGTCTCAAACATTCAGCAAAGGATGACCTTGCGGGTCGTGTAAGAAACTGCGAAGCTGAATGAATTATTGTCTCAAACACTCGGCAAAGGAGGAAGGAATGTTAACACAGCAATAAGATAAGGTGCAACTGGAAAGGAAGATCTTGGGGAGGCAGGATAGTGCTTTTCTGGGCCTTATCTTGGGTAATTGTTTCAAAAAACAAGCAAGCTTGAGACAGCATCACCCCTGCATCCCTGACAGGAAGCGGGGGGAGGAGGCATTGAAATCACTAGCCTCAAACCCCCCAACCCCTCAAACCCCCCAACCCATTTTGAGAAGGTTTGAGAACAACAGACTATGCATGCGAAGTAATTAGCATATGCGGTGGGACTGGAGCAATAAATAGAGCAACTCAGAGGGGCTGGGTGCGCACACCCACCATCCGAAGGAACCAGACCAGAGACATCACTGGAACCCAGGGTGGTGATCTTTCCTTTACCTCTATCTTTCCTTTACCTCTATCTTTCTATCTTACTCTCTCTCTCTTTTCCGTATGTTACAAGCCGTTACAGCCCTTCAGATGATTCAAGGTTTAAATAGCTTATCCCTTTATATGATTCAAGGTTTACATAGCTTCTGCCAGAAATAAAACTTTTCTATAGATCGTTTGGTGTTAAGTCACCTTAATTTAGCCCAAGGGTATCCCGAACATCGGTTATCTCAAAGTGAGTCGTCCAGGACGGCCCTCTCAGGACATGTTATACTCCTTTAGACATAAACCGTTGACCAATTCTGGGACTGGGATTGGATCCAGCCGCACCTAGACTCCTCTCTGAGAAGGAGTTTAGAAAGCAAGGGGGTCCTTTCCGAACCTCATGACTCAACGGGAGGGTCTCCCTGAACTCCAAGTGAAGTGCACCACTCGGTCCGCAACAAAAACTGGTGTAGTCGGCAGGCTACCCTTGTTTGTGCTAAAACGATCAATGGGACCAGGGTGCTTAGCACGACCCCTTCTCGACTAGGGTCCTTAGTGCGACCCCTGCTCTGAGAAGTGCCATATCCCAGGGGAGAATATTGGAATAGTCCGCTGAGGACTACTAAGGGATTGGTTCCCTTACTTGTAGGCTTTTTACGGCTTCCCTGGGAAGTCCGACTGTAGGCTGTGCCGCTCCCTGAGAGGTGTCGTGCACATGGAGAAACAATCCCCTGGGGATTGACCAGGGATCTGTTCCCTGTGTTGTGCGCTTTACTACGGCCTCCCTCAGAGGTCCAATTGGAGGTTGTACCCCTCTCCTGCAGAGGTTAGAGGGCTGGAATGCCCGACCTTCTCCCTCTGGCATGGTTTGGGCCCACAATAGGTGGCACGATCCACAGGCAGCAGCTGAGAAGATTTGCCATCTTAGCTAAAGAGCGAAAACTGAGACAAGGAAAAGGGAAAGCGTTGGTCTGTGCGGTACCGGGGGCTGCCTTAGTCACCGCCCGGCAAAATAAAGACATGAATCAACAGGCAGAAAGCGAAACAATTAAATCCCTGCAAGACCTAGTAAAAGCTCTGCAAGAGCAACTGGGAAACAAGTTGCAGAGCCTTTCCGATCGGCTCGCTGCCGAACGGATAACTAATCAGAGACTGCAGACCGCTTTGGTGGAATCATTAGAGAGGGAAAAAATACTACGGGAGCAGTTAGAGGGGACTCATTCCCTCGGTGATGAAGAAGAAAAGGTATCTAAATTATATCCCTCTGATGATTTGCAGTGTGTGAAGAGGTTATACCCCTCAGAGGAGGAGGAAATTGTAATTCGGCCCCTAATTAAGATGGAGACTATTGATAATGGTCAGGGTGGTGTTCAGCAAGTTACCACCCGTACCATTTCCTATTCCCCTACTGATTTGGCTAAAATCCAGGAAAAATACTCCCGAGGCCCCCGAGAAACTGAAACCGAGTACGTGTGGAGGGTGTCTCTCACGGCGGGGGCTACAAAATCAAGAACTGCCGTACGGAGAGTAAAGCAGCGGGAAAATCGCCCGCCCCACCCCCCCCCCCCCTTCCCTGAGTCTCAGGGGTTAAAAGGAATTTATTGTGGGCTGAGGGAGTAGAGAAGGGAATTCCCCGAGATTTAAAGGATGGAGTGTCTGCTGCGGTTTTAGAAAAGCTTATCCGGACGTGGAAAGATAAGAGGAAGGCACCCCACAGGAGTGAAAAAGGCGTAATTATTCCTGTGCACTCTCTCTACAATTCTCCCATTTGGCCTGTACACAAGCCGGATGGAAGAAGGCGACTGACAGTTGATTATCGGCACCTAAACGCCAATACAGGTCCCTTAACAGCCGCTGTGCCGAACATAGCGAAACTGCTTGCAACTATTCAGGAACAAGCCCACCGAATTTTGGACATGTTCTTTGTGGTTCCCTTGCGGGTGTTAATGTAAGGATTATATAATATATAGATGGGCTCGTGATCAAGGGGTGGACTTTACCATGGACGCTATCGCAGAGGTTATCCATGAATGTGAAACATGTGCTGCAATCAAGCAAGCCAAGCGATTAAAGCCTCTCTGGTATGGAGGACGATGGCTGAAATATAAATATGGGGAGGCCTGGCAGATTGATTATATCACACTCCCAGAAACTCGCCAAGGCAAGCGCCATGTGCTTACAATGGCAGAAGCAACCACCAGGTGGCTGGAACCATGTCCTGTGCCCCATGCCACCGCCCAGAACACTATCCTGGGCCTTTAGAAGCAAGTCTTATGGCGACATGGCACCCCAGAAAGGATTGAGTCAGACAACGGGACTCATTTCCGAAACAACTTCATAGACACCTGGGCCAAAGAGCATGGCGTTGAGTGGGTGTATCACATCCCCTATCAAGCACCAGCCTCTGGGAAAATCAAACGGTACAATGGACTGTTAAAAATGACACTGAGAGCAATGGGTGGTGGGACCTTCAAACGTTGGGGTAAATATTTAGCAAAAGCCACCTGCTTAGTCAACACTAGGGGATCCATCAATCGAGCTGGCACTGCCCAGTCAAAACTCTTATGTACTGTAGAATGAGATAAAGTCCCTGTGGTGCACGAAAACATATGCTGGGGAAGACAGTCTGGCTTATTTCTGCCTTGGGCAAAGGCAAACCCATCCATGGGATTGCTTTTCACAGAATCACAGAATGGCAGGGGTTGGAAGGGACCTCTGGAGATCATCTAGTCCAACACCCCTGCTAGAGCAGGGTCACCTAGAGCAGGCTGCACAGGACTGCGTCCAGGCGGGTTTTGAATATCTCCAGAGAAGGAGACTCCACAACCTCCCTGGGCAGCCTGTTCCAGTGCTCTGTCACCCTCACAGTAAAGAAGGTTTTCCGCATATTTAGATGGAACTTCCTATGTTCCAGTTTGTGCCCATTCCCCCTTGTCCTGTCGCTGGGCACCACTGAGAAGAGCCTGGCCCCATCCTCTTGACACCCGCCCTTGAGATATTTATAAGCATTGATGAGGCCTTCTCTTCCTCAGGCTGAACAGCCCCAGCTCCCTCAGCCTTTCCCCATAGGAGAGATGCTCCAGTCCCCTAATCATCTTCGTAGCCCTCCGCTGGACTCTTTCCAGTAGTTCCTCATCTTTCTTGAACTGGGGAGCCCAGAACTGGACGCAGTACTCCAGATGGGGCCTCACTAGGGCAGTGTAGAGGGGGAGGATAACCTCCCTCGACCTGCTGGCCACACTCTTCTTAATGCACCCCAGGATGCCGTTGGCCTTCCTGGCTGCAAGGGCACATTGCTGGCTCATGGTGAATTTGTCATCCACCAGGACTCCCAGGTCCTTCTCCGCAGAGCTGCTTTCCAGGAGGTCAACCCCTAACCTGTACCGGTGCATGCTCAAGGACCTGGGTGTACTTGGTGGGTGATGCGGGACGATGGGCAAGTCCAATGTGTACCTCAAGGAGATTTGATTATAGGTTAAAATAATAGCCAGTAGTTTGATCTGTATAATGTTAAGAGCTGTAATATTCTGTATGTCATCATTTCTATAGTTGTGTTGTATATCAAAGGTATTACAGCAAGAATCACCCAGATCAATGAAGAGTGCACTTTGATGAAACCGAGCAAAGTGCAGCCGTGATGGAATCGGAACTGACTTCAGCAACTGGTGCACAGTCGAGATAGATTGACATCGTCAACCTGCAGGCTGTGGACAGGATACACCAGCCATGCCAGATGCACCGGCTATAAGCTCCAGATGCAGCATGCAACAATCCAGCACCACACACCTGCCCTGAAAGACAGATGGAACCCAAAACCATGGACTAAATGAACTCAAGAGACATTTTGGAGGGATGGCCCATAGACTAAGGGAATGATATCTGTGTGTATATATCAAAGACAGAAAAAGTGGCAGTCATTAATTGGGAAGTGTGGGACCTGAGCATGACATAAATGGTATAGAATAAGGGGTGGATACTGTCTGGGTTTCGGCCGGGATGGAGCTAATTTTCTTCCCAGTAGCTACTGTGTTTAGGATTTAGTAGGGGATTTGGTATGTGAAGAATGTTGATAATACACTGATGTTATTAGTTGCTGCTAAGCAATCAAGGACATTTTCGAGCTTCCCACGTTTTGCTAATGTGCAGGTGCAAAAACTTGGGAGGGGTATAGCCAGTATAGTTGACCCAAACTGGCCAAAGAGAGTATTCCATACCATAGACGTCATGCCCAGTATAAGTGGGGGTCAGTCGGTGGGCCGGAGGTCCTTTCGTTCATTCGTGTTTTCGTTCGTTCTTTCGGCTGTTCGTTCCCTCGCTCGCTCTCTCTGGAACTTGCTGTTCCGAGATCGCTGCTGGGGGAAATTGCTGTTCGTTCTGCGATCGCTCCCGATTTCGCTTTGTGATTGCTGCTCGGAACAGGCTGTATCGGTCATCGGGTCATTGAGTGGTGAGAAATTGTGCATCGTTGGTTTTATATATTCTGTTATCGTTATATATTCTATTATTGTTATGTATTTTATTATTATTAATATATGTTATCTGTTTTTTCTTTGCTGTCCTGATAGACTGTTTTTATCTCAGCCCACAAGTTTTCCTTTCTTTCCGATTCTCCTCCCCACTCCACTGGGGAGGGGGGAGAGTGAGCGAGCGCCTGCGTGGTATTTGATTACTGGCTGGGGTTAAACCACAACAGTAGCATATGAAGGGGTTTGAGCTGCTCCAGAAGTAGTTGGTACAGAAGCACAGTGCCTCCTGGCACCCTGACTGCTGGTGCTGGGCTGGATGTTCAAAGGGAGAGTCCCCTCTACACATCATGCAACTGACGCTACGTGGAGTAAGTGGGTCGCACCAATAACGCAACGGGCTCGAATGGGAAACCCCGAACACCCGGGAATCCTGGAAGTAATCATGGACTGACCAGAGGGCTGAAACTTTGGAGCATTTCCTGAGGAGGTGACCCATGCCCGAGTCACCACTGTATAATAAATTACCAGAAAATGCAAAGCAATATGCCCTATAAACTGATGGATCCTGTCATATTGTGGGAAATCATCGAAGGTGGAGAGCTGCTGTGTGCAGTCCTACATGACAAGTTACAGAAACTGCTGAAGGAAAAGGTGAATCGAGTCAGGTTGCAGAAGTGAAACCCATCCAGCTCGGTTTAGATACTGCTGAATGAGAAAAGTGGCCAGTATTTTATTTCTATACTGCCTCATGGATGCTGGCAAATGCTCTGTCGGGGTGGCTACAGCAATGGAAGCGGACCAGCTGGCAGCGCAGAGATAAACCCATCTGGGCTGCTGAATTGTGGCAAGATATTGCTGCCCAGGTGGAGAAACTGATTGTAAAAGTATGTCACGTAGATGCTCACATACCCAGGAGCCACGCCACTGAAGAACATCAAAGCAACCAGCAGGTGGACCAGGCTGCTAGAATTGAAGTGGCTCAGGGGGATCTGGTCTGGGAACATAAGAGCGAGCTGGACCCATGAAACATCGGGACATCTAGGAAGAGATGCAACATACACATGGGCTTGTGATCGAGGGGTGGACTTGACTATTAACTCCATTGCACAGGTTATCCATGAATGCAAAACATGCTCCATAACCAAACCTGGACATCCATTCCTGGATAGTTGTTTCTGATAGGATATGTGGAAGGTTTAATCAAACCCTTCACTGGGTATAACATGCCTGTTTATGATTTCATTACAGACACAGAACATGAGCCAAGCTTTTTGAAAATGTAATTTGTTTTTTCTGACAAATCTTAGCTAACCATAGAGCAGAGACTGATAAGTTTTAAATGTCATAAAGAACTTTTATGACCATCATGAGCTGGATGAAAAATTAACAATGAAAAAATTAATAATTTACTTAATAACATTAAATATTTTTAAAAATACTAATCAATAAAGAAAAGGACAAGATTTATGAAGTCATTGTAATAAAAAACCCAAACTATGAAAACAATGTTCCACTATTCTATAAGAATGATATTTTAATTGGAGGTGCATGGTTTGCCATCTCTTTTTATGTATGAGAAGAAGATATGTTCAAATGGCTCATGCCTTTTGATTCAATAAGCTGTTTCAAACACATTTTCTTACGTGTGCCATAGCAATCTGCAATATATTTTATCTACTGTTTCAGAGCATCCTGAAGAAGGGTGAGAAAGTGTGAATGTATCACAAACCAGGAGACAGAGCAACAACTAACTATGCAGATGTCACCACCCTCTATTGCAGGGAGACTTTAGTTGTATGGCTCGCTTGATTGCGGCACGTTTCATATTCATGAGTGACCTGCGTGATGGCCTCCATGGTCAGGTGCACCCCTTGATCACGAGCCCATCTGTATGTTGCATCTCCCGACGCTTTGTGGGCCCATCGAGTGACAAATAGCTCATCCTTACACTCCCAGTCCAGGTCCACCTCAGCCACTTCAATTTTGACAGCCTTGTCTACCTGTTCGTTGTTTCAATGTCCTTCAGTGGCGTGGTTTTTGGGCATGTGAGCATCTACATGACATACCTTTAGAGCCATGTTTTCTACTTGGGCAGCGATATCTTGCCACAATGCAGCAGGCCAGATGGGTTTACCTCTGCGCTGCCAATTGGTCTGCTTCCACTGCTGTAGCCACCCCCACAGGGCGTTTGCCACCATCCATGAGTCAGTATAGAGATAAGAGCACTGGCCACTTTTCTCATTCAGCAATCTCTAGGGCCAGATGGATGGCCTTCACTTCTGCAAACTGACTTGACTCACTGTAGTGGTTTAGCCCCAGCCGGAGGCTGAGCCACGTGGTTGCTCGCTCACCCCCCCCTCCCGGTAGGACGGGGAGAGAATTGGGACGAAGAAAAGCAAAAAAACTCGTGGGTTAACAACAACAACAGTTTAACCAAACAACAAAGGGAAAGAGAACAAACAAGCGAGAAACCCCAACAATAACAACAACAGCGTGTACTTAGCGGTGCTTTCCGGACAGGTCGCTCCCCACCCAGAGCCCTACGCCCAGCCCGCTCCGAGCAGCGATCCCCACCCCGCCAGTCACCCCCCTCTAAATAGTGAGTGTGACGGTCACATGGTATAGAATAGACCCTGGCCAGCTTCTGGTGAAAATTAACCCTATCCCAGCCGCAACCAGGACATTATCCACCCCTTATTCTATACCATCTACGTCACGCTCAGATCCTACACTTTCCAATTAATCACCACCACTTTTCCTGATATATATATATATAGATATACACACAGACATCATTCCCTTAGTCTATGGACCATCCCTTTGAAGTGTCCATTGAGTTCATTTAGTCCATGACTTCAGGCTCCATCTGTCAGAATAGTCTCTTGGGGCAGGAGAGATGACAGGGAGTTTGCTC
The DNA here is from genome assembly GCA_009819775.1 of Phoenicopterus ruber ruber. Classification (NCBI taxonomy): domain Eukaryota; kingdom Metazoa; phylum Chordata; class Aves; order Phoenicopteriformes; family Phoenicopteridae; genus Phoenicopterus; species Phoenicopterus ruber. Next base: position 5,495,709 of record CM020247.1, on the reverse strand, counting down.
AGTCGGCGAAACAGGGCTGGGTCTCGGTGTGGTGTGGCAGGTGACGCTGGACGCAGTGGGAGGATGGTGTGTAGTGTTGGATTGTTGCATCTGGAACTTGCAGTCACGGTATCTGGCTCGGCTGCTGCATCATGTCCACGGTCTGTGGGTTGAAGATGTCGATCTCTTGAGGAAGTTGATGGGCGCCAGTTGCTGAAGCCAGTTCTGCTTCCATTACTGCTGCACTTTACTCAGTTTTATCAATAGTTCATTCATTGACTATTCTCACCCAAAATCAAATCCCCTCGAGGTACACATCGGACTTCCCCATCCTTTCGCATCACCCACCAAGTGCACCCAGGTCCTTGAGCAAAAATAATCCCACGGATGGGTTTGCCTTTGCCCGAGGCAGGAGTAACCCAGACTGTCTTCCCTAACATATTCTTCATGTGCACTACAGGAACTTTATCCCCTTCTACAGTATGTAAAGGCTTTGATTGGGCAGGGCCAGCTCGATTGGTAGACCCTCTAGTGTTGACTAACCAGGTGGCTTTTGCTAAATGTGTATCCCAATGTTTGAAGGTCCCACCACCCATTGCTCTCAGTGTAGTTTTCAGTAGTCCATTGTATCGTTCAATTTTCCCGGAGGCTGGTGCATGATAGGGGATGTGATACACCCACTCAATGCCATGCTCTTTGGCCCAGGTGTCTATAAGGTTGTTTCGGAAATGAGTCCCATTGTCTGACTCAATTCTTTCTGGGGTGCCATGTCGCCATAAGACTTGCTTTTCAAGGCCCAGGATAGTGTTCCGGGCGGTGGCGTGGGACACAGGATATGTTTCGAGCCACCCGGTGGTTGCTTCCACCATTGTGAGCACATGGCGCTTGCCTTGGCGGGTCTGTGGGAGTGTGATATAATCAATCTGCCAGGCCTCCCCATATTTATATTTCAGCCATCGTCCTCCATACCAGAGAGGGTTTGACCACTTGGCTTGCTTGATTGCAGCGCATGTTTCACACTCATGGATAACCTGTGCGATAGTGTCTATGGTCAAGTCCACCCCTCGGTCACGGGCCCATCTATATGTTGCATCTCTTCCCTGATGGCCTGAGGTGTCATGGGCCCACCAAGCTAGGAATAATTCACCTTTATGTTGCCAGTCCAGATCCACCTGCGCCACTTCAATCCTAGCAGCCTGATCCACCTGCTGGTTGCTTTGATGTTCCTCAGTGGCCCGACTCTTAGGTACATGAGCATCTACGTGGCGTACTTTTATAACCAGCTTCTCTAGCCGGGCAGCAATATCTTGCCACAATTTGGCAGCCCAGATGGGTTTGCCTCTGCGCTGCCAGTTGCTCTGCTTCCATTGCTGTAACCACCCCCACAGGGCATTTGCCACCATCCAGGAGTCGGTATAGAGATAGAGCACTGGCCACTTTTCTCGCTCAGCAATATCTAAAGCCAGCTGGATGGCTTTCACCTCTGCAAACTGACTTGATTCACCTTGTCCTTCAGTGGCTTCTGCAACTCGTCGTGTAGGACTCCACACAGCAGCTTTCCACCTTCGATGTTTTCCCACAATACGACAGGACCCATCAGTGAACAGGGCATATTCCTTCTCATTTTCTGGTAGTTCATTATATGGTGGGGCCTCTTCAGCACGTGTCACCTCTTCCTCTGTCGACATTCCAAAATCTTTGCCTTCTGGCCAGTCCAGGATCACTTCCAAGATTCCTGGGCGACTGGGGTTTCCTATTCGAGCTCGTTGTGTGATCAGTGCGACCCACTTGCTCCATGTAGCATCAGTTGCATGATGTGTAGAGGGGACTCTCCCTTTGAACATCCAGCCCAACACCGGCAGTCGGGGTGCCAGGAGGAGCTGTGCTTCAGTACCAACCACCTCCGAAGCAGCTCGAACCCCTTCATACGCTGCCAAAATCTCTTTTTCAGTTGGAGTGTAGCGGGCCTCAGATCCTCTGTATCCCTGGCTCCAAAACCCCAGGGGCTGACCTTGAGTCTCCCCTGGTGCTTTCTGCCAGAGGCTCCAGGTAGGGCCGTTCTCCCTGGCTGCGGTGTAGAGCACATTTTTAACATCTTGCCCTGCCCGGACTGGCCCAAGGGCTACCGCATGAGCTATCTCCTGTTTAATTTGTTCGAAGGCTTGTCGTTGCTCAGGGCCCCATGTGAAATCATTCTTCTTTCGGGTCACGTGATAGAGAGGGCTTACAATAAAACTGTAATTTGGAATATGCATTCTCCAAAAACCCACAATGCCTAAGAAAGCTTGGGTCTACTTTTTGTTAGCTGGTGCAGACATAGCTGCTATTTTGTTGATCACATCTGTTGGAATCTGACGACGTCCATCTTGCCATTTTATTCCTAGGAACTGGATCTCCTGTGCAGGTCCTTTGACCTTACTTAGTTTTATGGCAAAGCCAGCTCTCAGAAGAATTTGAATTATTTTTTCCCCTTTCTCAAAAACCTCTTCTGCTGTGTTGCCCCACACAATGATGTCATCAATGTATTGCAGGTGTTCTGGAGCTCCACCCTTCTCCAGTGCAGTCTGGATCAGTCCATGGCAAATGGTAGGGCTGTGTTTCCACCCCTGGGGCATTCGATTCCAGGTGTACTGGACACCCCTCCAAGTAAAAGCAAACTGTGGCCTGCACTCTGCTGCCAAAGGGATGGAGAAGAACGCATTGGCAATATCAATGGTGGCATACCACTTGGCTGCCTTGGACTCCAGTTCATACTGAAGTTCTAGCACGTCCGGCACGGCAGCACTCAGTGGTGGCATGACTTCATTCAGGCCACGGTAGTCCACTGTTAATCTCCATTCCCCATTAGATTTCCGTACTGGCCATATAGGACTATTAAAAGTTGAATGCGTCTTACTAATGACTCCTTGGCTCTCCAGTTGATGAATCAGCTCACAGATGGGAGCCAGGGAGTCTCTGTTAGTGCGATATTGCCGCCGGTGCACCGTCCTGGTAGCAATTGGTACCTTCTGTTCTTCAGCTTGCAGCAATCCCACAACGCAGGGATCTTCTGAGAGGCCAGGCAGGGTAGAGATCTGTTTGGTCTTCTCTGCATTCACCGTGGCTACACCAAAAGCCCATCGGTATCCCTTTGGGTCCTTGAAGTAGCCTCTCCTGAGGTAGTCTATGCCAAGGATACAAGGGGCCTCTGGGCCAGTCACAATGGGGTGCTTTTCCCACTTGTCCCCTGTTAAGCTCCCCTCAGCCTCCAATACCGACAATTCTTGGCATCCCCCTGTCACTCCAGAGATCCAGATGGGTTTCGTGCCCCTATGCTCTGATGGCATCAGACTACATTGTGCACCTGTGTCTACCAAAGCCCTATACTTCTGTGGGTTTGATGTGCCAGGCCATCGAACCCACACAGTCCAGTATACACGGTCATCCCTTTCCTCCTCCTGGCCGAAGGCAGGGACCCTCTATTCCTGTTCCTCGTCAGAGCATTCCCTGTCTGACCCTTGCAGCGCCAGACCAGAAGGCCCCTCCTCAGGATCAAGGGAGGTGATTTCAGTTCTTCTCTGTTTGGGAAATCGCTGATTGCCTTCGTGCATCTCTACAGCAACTCTGCTGACAGACTTCTTGGGTGGCCCCTTCTTAAGAGCTGTCTTCCCTCTCAGTTCACGTACACGGGCTTCCAGCTTAAAGGTGGGTTCACTGTCCCACTTCCTCATGTCCTCCCCCTGGTCACGCAGGAAGAACCAGAGTGCTCCACACGGCGTGCGCCTGGGGCTCCCTTTCCCTCCGACTGAGGCAGGAGAGGACTGATTTCTTGGGGCATTCCTGATAGTCAAGGCACTGGCCCGTAGGGATGAGGAGGTACAGAGATTTTCTTCAAAGTTTTGGAGCCAAGACGACACTGTCTCCACAGTTGGCGTATCAATATCTGGGAAATACATCGCTGCCAGACTGTTAGAATATGACGCTGGGGCGCTCTGAATCACCTTCCTCCACATAGCCCGTGTGCACAGGACATCGTCTGGATCTTTGGAGGCCTCATCATTGTCTAGATCCCTGTAGATGACTTCCAGTACCGCTAATTCTCTCAGGTACTGGATGCCTTCATCTGCAGTGGTCCACTTCCCTGGGGAGTTCACAAGATCTTCCTTGAATGGATACCTTGCCCTTACACTTGAGAGGAGCCGTCTCCAGAGACTGCAAATTGCTGCCTCTTTTCCCATTCCTCTCTCAATTCCCCGGTTCCTAGCAAGGGATCCCAGCTGTTGGGCTTCCTTGCCTTCCAAGTGCTGACTGTCGGCCCCGCTATCCCAGCATCGGAGCAGCCAGGCAGCAATCCGCTCAGCTGGCTGGCGGCTGTAATCTTTCTGCATGTCTCGAAGTTCTGCTGAGGTCAGGGACCAGGTAGTTTCCGCTTCCTGTCGGAATTCTCTCACTCCTTCCTCCAATGTCTTTGTCAAAGGACCGGCTTCGTGATCCGACCCTTCCTCTTCTTCCTTTTCCCTTACTAATCGAGGATATGGACCCGTTGTCCTCCTTGTCCATTGCTTCTTTTTAACTACTGGGGCAATTATTGTAGTTGGTGGTGTTGTTTGGGTCCCTATCTCAACCATGATGTCCTCAGGTGCAGTTTGGGTCCCTGCCTCAACCAGAGTCCTCTGGGAATGCTGAACTGCGGCTCGATAGGCACAAGCCAGGCCCCAGTACAATGCTAGAACCTTCTGGTTCTCATTGGGATAGGCAAGGCACCCTTCCATCAGGTGGCGTGTCAGTTTGCTAGGGTTGCTCGCCTGTTCAGGTGTCAAGTCCCAGGCTATGGGAGGTGTTAACCGCCCTAGGAACCTGCCCAAGTCCTTCCACACACCCTGCCACCCTGGGACCGGCTGCCTCAGGTCACGCTTCAATATAGCCTCACCCAAAAGTTGTCTTCTCTTCCACCAGGACGAGACCAGATTCCACAAACCCCATAATATGCCAACAATATTAGTAAGTAGTACCAAGCAGTTCACACAAGGGTGAGTAAGGACCTCAGGAGCCTGTGTAATAAACCTATCCACATTAATCCTGGGTAGGGAGAGGGAGATGATGTATTCCCTCATCCTCTCCACCAGATAGCTCCCCCAGGACAGTGAGACCGTCAGTGCCAGAACAAACCACATTCGCATTAACATGTTGCCAAAAGTCAAGAGATAAACAATGCAGACAGCAAACTTTTTTTTTTTTTTGACCCGTGCAGGAGCTTGTCACTTAGTAATTACTACAGTTAGAGCACACTTAATACAAAAGTGCTGTTGTCGTGCCCCACGTTGGGCGCCAAAAAGGACTGTCGTGGTTTAGCCCCAGCTGGAGGCTGAGCCACGCGGTCGCTCGCTCACCCCCCACCTCCCGGTGGGACGGGGAGAGAATTGGGACGAAGAAAAGCAAAAAAACTCGTGGGTTAACAACAACAACAGTTTAACCAAACAACAAAGGGAAAGAGAACAAACAAGCGAGAAACCCCAACAATAACAACAACAACAGCGTGTACTTAGCGGTGCTTTCCGGACAGGTCGCTCCCCACCCGGAGCCCTACGCCCAGCCCGCTCCCGAGCAGCGATCCCCACCCCGCCAGTCACCCCCCTCTAAATAGTGAGTGTGATGGTCACATGGTATAGAATAGACCCCGGCCAGCTTCTGGTGAAAATTAACCCTATCCCAGCCGCAACCAGGACACTCACCTTCTCCTTCAGTGGCTTCAACGACTTGTCGTGTGGGACTCTACACAGCAGCTTTCCACTTCTGATGGTTTCCTACAACACAACAGGATCTGTCGGTAAAAAGAGCATAATGGCTTTCATCTTCTGATAACGCATTATATGGTGGTGCCTATTGGGCACGCGCCACCTCCTCAGGCTATGCTTCAGAATCTCTGCCTTCTGGCCAGTGCATGATCTCCTCCATGATTCCCAGGCGGCTGGGCTTCCCCATTCGACCCCCAGCTCCAAAACCCTATAGGTCGACCTTGGGTTTCTCCTAGTGTTTTCTGCCAGAGGCTCCAGGTGAGACCATGCTCCCCGGCTGCAGTGTAGAGCACATTTTGCGCAGCTGATCCTGTACAGACAGGACCAAGAGCTACCGCACGAGATATCTCCTGTTTGATCTGCTCAAAGGCTTGTTGTTGCTCAGAGGTCCACTCAAAATAGTTCTTCTTTCATGTCACTCAATAGAGAGGGTTCAGAAGCTGACTATAATCCTGGAATATGCATTCTCCAGAATCCTACAAGGCCTATGAAAGCTTGGGTTTCTTTCTTGTTAGCTGGTGGGGAAATGGTTGTTATCTTATTGATCACATCGATGGGGACATGACGACATCCATCCTGTCATTTTACTCCCAAGAACTGGATCTCCTGTGCAGGCCCTTTGACCTTACTTCTTTTTATGGTGAAACCAGCCTTCAGAAGAATTCTTTTTCCCTCCTCAAACACTTCTGCTGTCTTGCCCCACATGAAGATGTCATTGATGTGTCCTCACGTCCTCTCCTCGGTCACACAGGAATAACCAGAGTGCCACGTGGCATGCGCCTGAGGATCCCTTTCCCTCTGACTGGATGCCTTCCTCAGCACTTGCCTTGGCAATTCACAAGATCTTCCTTGAACGGATATCTTGCCCTCACACTTGACAGGAGCTGCCTCCAGGGACTGCAGATTGTTGCCTCTTTTCCAATTCCTCTGTCAATTCTCCAGTCCCTAGCAAGGGATCCCAGTTGTTGGGCTGCCTTACCTTCCAATTGCTGACTGTCGGCCACGCTATCCCAGCATGGGAGCAGCCAGGCAGCAATCCGCTCACCTGACTGGCAGCTGTAATCTTTCCACAAGGCAAGGCACCCTTCTATCAAGTGGTGTGTCAATTTGCCGAGATTACTTGCCTGTTCAGGTGTAAAATCCCAGGCTATGGGAGGCGGTAACCGCCCTAGGCACCTGCCCAAATCCTTCCACACACCCTGACACCAAGGGACCATCCGCCTCAGGGCATGTTTCAGTATCACCTCACCCAAAAGTTGTCTCCTCTTACGCCAGGATGACACCAGATTCCACAAATTCAACAATAAGTCGACTGTGTTAATTAGTAGTATTAAACAGCTCACATAAAAGTGAACAAGGGCCTCAGAGGCCTGCATAATAAAACCACCCACATCAGTCCCAGATGGGAAGAGGGAGATGTATCCCCTCATCCTCTCCAAAAGACAGCTCCCCCAGCACAGTAAGGGCATCAATGCCAGGGCAAAGTGCACAGCCATTGTTTGTATTAACACGTTCCCAAGCTGAGCAAAATAAAGAGAAAAGCAGTGCAGCAAACTCTGTAACCCTCACAGAAGCTTGCCTCTTAATAGCTACTATAGCTATAGCACACAATTCAAAACTGCCGTTGTCTTGTGGCCCACGTTGGGCACCACAAAGGACTGTGGTGGGTTGACCTTGGCTGGCCGCCAGGTGTCCACCAAGCCACTCTCTCACTCCCTCTCCTCAGCGGGACAGGGGGAGAAAACAAGATGAAAAACTCGAGGGTTGAGATAAAGGTAGTTTAATGAAGAAAAGCAAAGGCTGCGTGCAGAAGCAAAGGAAAACAAAAAGATTTATTCTTTACTTCCCATCGGCAGGCGATGTCCAGCCACTTCCCGGGAAGTAGGGCCTCAGTACGTGTAGCGGTTGCTTCGGAAGACAAACACCTTAATAATGAATGCTCCCTCCTCCTTCTTTCCCTGAGCTTTTATTGCTGAGCATGATGTCATATGGTATGGAATATCCCTTTGGTCAGTTTGAGTCAGCTGTTCTGGCTATGTCCCCTCCCAACCTCTTGCCCACTCCCAGCCTACTGACCTTTGGGTTCAGGGGTTTGGAGAGACAGCCTTGATGCTGTGTGAGCACTGCTTAGCAGTAGCCAAAACATTGGTTTGTTATCAACACCTTTCTAGCTAGAAATACAAAGCACAGCACTATGAGGGCTCCTGTGGGGAAAGCTAACTCTATCCCAGCTAGACTCAATACACAAGCCAAGTGGCTAAAGTCTCTTTGTTATAGAGGATGATGGCTGAAATATCAGTATGGGGAAGCCTGGCAGTTGATTATATCACACTACCACGAATCTGCCATGGCAAGCACCATGTGCTTACAGTGGTGGAAGCAACTACCAGATGGTTGGAAACATACCCTGTGACCCATGCCACTGCCCAAAATACTATTCTGAGCCTTGAAAAACAAGTTTTATGGCGACATGGCACCCCAGAAAGGATTGAGTCAGACAATGGGACTCATTTCCAAAACAACCTCATGGACACAAAATAACCAGCCCAGCTAATTACAATGGACACTGGAGCAGCATGAGGAGCACCAGCGGCGGCAGTGGCAGCAAGCAGCAATGCTGGACACACAAGAGATAGACGAAGACAGGGAGAGACTGCGACTAAACAGGGTGTGTTCCCAGAGCGGCTGAGCCTGGACCAGCTGATTGGATGAGCCAGCAAGGGGCAGAGCCTGCACCCAGCAGCACAGGTGATTTAAACAGGCTAAAAGAACCAGCCCAGCGAATTGCAACGGACCTCTATGTATATATAGAATCATAGAATCATAGAATTGTTCTGGTTGGAAGAGACCTCCAAGATCATCGGGTCCAACCATTAACCTATCACTACCAAGTCCCCCACTAAATCATATCCCTTAGGGCCTCATCTAAACGCCTTTTGAATACCCCCAGAGATGGGGACTCCACCACCTCCCTGGGCAGCCTGTTCCAATGCCCGACAACCCTTTCGGTGAAGAAATTTTTACGAATGTCCAATCTAAACCTCCCCTGGCGCAACTTGAGGCCATTTCCTCTTGTTCTGTTGTCTGTTACTAGGGAGAAGAGTCCAACCCCCATCTCTCTACAACCTCCTTTCAGGTAGTTGTAGAGAGCAATAAGGTCTCCCCTCAGCCTCCTTTTCTCCAGACTAAACATCCCCAGTTCCCTCAGCCGCTCCTCATAGGACTTGTGTTCCAGACCCTTCACCAGCCTCGTTGCCCGTCTCTGGACACGCTCCAGCACTTCAATGTCTTTCTTGTAGTGAGGGGCCCAAAACTGAACACAGTACTTGAGGTGCGGCCTCACCAGGGCCGAGTACAGGGGGACGATCACCTCCCTACTCCTGCTGGCCACACTATTTCTGATACAGGCCAGGATGCCGTTGGCCTTCTTGGCCACCTGGGCACACTGCTGGCTCATATTCAGCTGGCTATCGACCAACACCCCCAGGTTCTTTTCCGCCGGGCAGCTTTCCAGCCACTCCCCACCAAGCCTGTAGCGTTGCCTGGGGTTGTTGTGATCCAAGTGCAGGACCCGGCACTTGGCCTTGTTGAATCTCATACAATTGGCCTCGGCCCATCGATCCAGCCTGTCCAGGTCCTGCTGTAGTGCCTGCCTGCCCTCCAGCAGATCAACACTCCCTCCCAATTTGGTGTCATCTGCAAACTTACTGAGGGTGCACTCGATCCCCTCGTCCAGATCATTGATAAAGATATTGAACAGAACTGGCCCCAGTACTGAGCCCTGGGGAACACCACTTGTGACCGGCCGCCAACTGGATTTAACTCCATTCACCACGACTCTTTGGGCCCGGCCATCCAGCCAGTTTCCTACCCAGCGCAGAGTATGCCCATCCAAGCCATGGGTAGCCAGTTTCTCCAGGAGGATGCTGTGGGAGACGGTGTCAAAGGCTTTACTAAAGTCCAGGTACACAACGTCCACAGCCTTTCCCTCATCCACTAGGCGGGTCACCATGTCGTAGAAGGAGATCAGGTTGGTCAGGCAGGACCTGCCTTTCATAAACCCGTGCTGACTGGGCCTGATCACCCGGTTGTCCCGTACGTGCCGCGTGATGGCACTCAAGATGATCTGCTCCATAACCTTCCCGGGCACCGAGGTCAGGCTGACAGGCCTGTAGTTCCCTGGATCCTCCTTCTGGCCCTTCTTGTAGATGGGCATCACATTTGCCAGCCTCCAGTCAACTGGGACCTCCCCAGTTAGCCAGGACTGCTGGTAAATGATGGAGAGTGGCTTGGTGAGCACTTCTGCCGGCTCCCTCAGCACCCTTGGGTGGATCCCATCCGGCCCCATAGACTTGCGCGTGTCTAGGTGGCGTAGCAGGTCACTGACCATTTCCCCTTGGACTACGGGGTCTTCATTCCGCTCCCCATCCCTGTCTTCCTGCTCAGGGGGCTGGGTGCCCAGAGAGCAACTTCCCTTGCTGTTAAAGACAGCGGCAAAGAAGGCATTTAGCACCTCAGCCTTTTCCTCGTCCCTTGACACTAAGTTTCCCTCCGCATCCAATAGAGGAGGGAGATTTTCCTTAGCCCCCTTTTTATTGTTAATGTATTTGTAGAAGGACTTTTTGTTGTCTTTTACAGCAGTAGCCAGACTAAGTTCTAGCTGGGCCTTAGCCCTTCTAATTTTCTCCCTACATAACCTCACAACATCCTTGTAGTCCTCCTGAGTTGCCTGCCCCTTCCTCCAAAGGTTGTAGACTCTCCTTTTTTTCCTGAGTTCCGGCCGGAGCTCTCTGCTCAGCCAGGCCAGTCGTCTTCCCCGCCGGCTCATCTTTCGGCTCATGGGGACGGCCTGCTCCTGCACCTTTAAGATTTCCCTCTTGAAGAATGTCCAGCCTTCCTGGACTCCTTTGCCCTTCAGGACTGCCTCCCAAGGGACTCTGCCAACCAGTCTCCTAAACAGGCCAAAGTCTGCCCTCTGGAAGTCCAAGGTGGCAGTTCTGGTGACCCTCCTCTTTACTTCTCTGAGAATCGAGAACTCAATCATTTCGTGGTCACTGTGCCCAAGACGGCCTCCAACCGTCACATCACCCACAAGACCTTCTCTGTTCACAAACAACAGGTCCAGCGGGGCGCCTTCCCTCGTGGGCTCCCTCACCAGCTGCGTGAGGAAGTTATCTTCCACACACTCCAGGAACCTCCTGGACTGTTTCCTCTCTGCTGCACTGTATTTCCAGCAGACATCTGGCAAGTTGAAGTCCCCCACGAGAACAAGGGCGAGCGATCGTGAGGCTTCTCCCAGCTGCCTGTAGAATACTTCATCTGCCTCCTCGTCCTGATTGGGTGGTCTGTAACAGACTCCCACCACAATGTCTGCCTTGTTGGCCTTCCCCCTGATTCTTACCCATAGGCACTCAACCCTCGCGTCACCATCCTCGAGCTCAAGGCAGTCCAGACTCTCCTTAACATAGAGAGGGCTACCCCACCGCCTCTCCTTCCTTGCCTATCCCTTCTAAAGAGTTTATAGCCGTCCATCGCGGCACTCCAGCTATGTGTGTCATCCCACCATGTTTCCGTGATGGCAACTATATCATAGTTTTCCCCTTTCACAACAGCCTCAAGCTCCTCCTGTTTGTTGCCCATGCTCCGTGCATTCATGTAGATGCACTTCAGCTGGGCTAATGATCCTGTTGCCTTTGTGGTGGGAGAAGCCCTACTCCCTACATGTCCCATCTCAGGTATTTCCGTGGTTCCTAGCAGATCAATGACCCCTGTGTCCCTGCTGCCGCACGGGTCTCTCTGTCCTACCTCATCCGAGACAGCTGACCGAAGGGCCTCGCTGGCACACCATCCCTCATTCATTGGCGTGCCACCCCCAGGCTTCTCTCTAGCAAGCCTAGTTTTATCCCCTTCCCCCTTCAAATCTAGTTTAAAGCCCTCTCAATGAGCCCTGCTAACTCCTGTGCTAGGATCCTTTTCACCCTTTGGGACAGGTGCGCCCCGTCTGCCGCCAGCAGGCCTGGTGCCATGTAAACCAACCCGTGGTCGAAGAACCCAAAGTCCTGCTGGTGACACCAGGCTCGGAGCCAGTTGTTGATCTGCTGGCTCCTCCAGTTTCTTCCCTCATCCTTCCCCAGAACTGGAGGGATAGAGGAGAACACTACCTGTGCTCCTGATCCCTTAATCAGTCGTCCCAAGGCCATGAAGTCCCTCTTGATTGCCCCGGGACTTCTTTTTGCCACTTCGTCGCTGCCTACCTGGAAGATCAACAGGGGATAGTAGTCTGAGGGCCTTACTAGGGTGGGAAGCTTTCTCTTCACATCCTTGACCCCGGCCCCCAGGGAGGCAGCAGACTTCCCTAAGCAGTGGGTCCGGTCTGCATATGGGCCCTTCTGTTCCTTTCAGAAGGGAGTCGCCTATGACAACGACCCGTCTCTTGTTTTCCTTTGCGGGGGCAGTTTTGATGCAGACCCTAGGCTGACTAGTCCTTGGCGGCACCTCCAGGCTGGCTGAACCATCAGCCTTGTCATTGTTTGGTTCCATTGGCAGGGCCTCGTACCTATTGTGCAAGGGCACCTGCGGAGGTGGGGTAGGCGCTGAGGAAACACACCTGCCTCGCCGGGGAGGCACTAGTTGCCACTGTCCCCTGTCCCCTACGTCCCTGTGTTCAGCCGTGCAGGGAGAGGATCGGGAGTCCCCCGCGACAGGCACCTTGGCTGCCTGTTGCGCCTGTCGCAGGGAGGGTAGGGTGCAAGTCCATTCGTCGATCTCCCTCTCGCACTCCCTGATACTCCTCAACCTGCTCACCTCCTGCTGGAGCTCTGTCACCAGGCGGAGGAGGTCCTCTACCTGGGCACACCTCCCACAGGCGTGCTCGCTGCCGCTGTCGCCCGGTGCTGGCATCAGAGTAGGGCACACCCTGCAGCCTGACACCTGGGTGGCAGCGTGTTCCCACCGCAGCTCCGTCTGGGAAGCTGCGTCAGCCGTGGCGGGTGCAAGGCTTAGAGCGGCCACGGCTTTCTGCCGGGTGGACACCATTGCTTCCCCCGTCGAGCCGGCGGAGCTTCAGCGCCCTCCCTGCACGCCCTGCCGCGCAAACTGCCGCGCCGCGCCCTTCCTGACGTGCCGCGCCCTGTTCGCCGCGCTCCGGGTCGCTGGCGCTCCCCAGGGGCTTTTTTATACACCGCCGCGGCTCCTCGCCCCGCCCAGGTCTCGTCAGCCACTCTCGCGCGAGCTGCCGGCTCCTGGCGGGTCCCTCGGCTCCCTCTGAGGCTCCCCGCTTCGGGAAACCCCCCTGTATCCCAGCAGGCAGGTGTGTGGCAGTGGGCAGGTGTGCAGCAGCATGGTGACCATCCAGCAAAAAGCCATGTCTGCTGCTTCTCCTGAGTTTCTAGCACCCTAGCCACACAGGGAGAGCTCCCATCAGAGCATGTGATCACCCAGGTTTCAGGCTGCAGGGTGTTCCTGGGGCTGCTCTCAGAGATGGAGGGTGGAAGCAAGCACACCTGTGGGAGGTATGCCCAGGTAGATGAACTGCTCTGCCTGGTTGCCGAGCTTCAGGACGAGGTGGACAGAGTAGCATCCGAGAGTCTGAGAAGGAGATAGACCAATGGAGCTGGCCTCTGCCATCTCTTGTACACACAAGCCAACTCAGCATGGCCACTATGGAGGTAGGTCCAGTATCTGTTTTGTGCCAGGATGAAGGCAGTGATATGAGGGATAGAGATGAGTAGAAGTAAGTTATTGCATGGAGCTAGAAGAGGAACCCCTCCTTGCCCTCTCAGCTACCTTTACAGAATAGGTATGAGACTCTGGATATGGTAGACAAAGGACATGATGAGACAGAAGAGGAGGAATCTGTGCAATTCCTTTCACCAAGGTCAGATCAACCAACCCCTCACATCAAGAGCAGCATTAAGACCAGCGCTGAGAAGAAACAATGGCGAGTTATGGCCATAGGTGACTCCCTCCTGAGCAGAATGGAGGCACCCATCTGCAGACCAGACCCTCTTTTCAGGGAAGTTTGCTGCATCCCTGGGGCCCAAATCAGGGATGTCACCAGTTGACTGATGAGCTTTGTACAGCCTTTGGACTATTATCCACTCCTGCTCTTTCACGTGGGTACTAATGACATTGCAACAAGAAGTCCAAGGTCGATCAAAAGAGATTTCAGGGCTGTTGTGGTTTAACCCCAGCTGGCAACTAAGCACCACACAGCCACTCGCTCACTCCCTCCCTGGTGGGATGGGGGAGAGAATCAGAAGGGTAAAAGTGAGAAAACTCATGGGCTGAGATAAAGACAGTTTAACAGGGAAAGCAAAAGCTGCGCACACAAGCAAAGCAAAACAAGGAAGTCATTCACTACTTCCCATCGGCAGGCAGGCGTTCAGCCATCTCCAGGAAAGCAGGGCTCCATCACACGTAACGGTTACTTGGGAAGACAAACGCCATCACTCCGAATGTCCCCCCCTTCCTTCTTCTTCCCCCTGCGTTGTATGCTGAGCATGACGTCATACGGTATGGAATATCCCTTTGGTCAGTTGGGGTCAGCTGTCCTGGCTGTGTCCCCTCCCAACTTCTTGTGCACCCCCAGCCTACTCGCTGGTGGGGTGGTGTGAGAAGCAGAAAAGGCCTTGACTCTGTGTAAGCACTGCTCAGCAGTAACTAAAACATCCCTGTATTATCAACACTGTTTCCAGCACAAATCCAAAACATAGCCCCATACCAGCTACTATGAAGAAAATTAACTTTATCCCAGCCAAAACCAGCACAAGGGCCCTGGGAAGAAAGCTAAAGGATTCAGGATCACAGGTAGTGTTTTCCTCAATCCTCCCAGTAATGGGGAGAGACACTGGAAGAAACAGGTGTGCCCAAGACATCCACACCTGGCTCTAAGACTGGTGCCTCTGCCAGAACTTTTTTTTTTATAACCATGGAATAGTCTTCAAGGCACAAGGTATGCTGGGGCCTGACGGGATCCACCTGTCCCGATGGGGGAAACGCATCTTTGGGCGTAAGCTGGTGGGACTGATTGAGAGGGCTTTAAACTAGGATCGATGGGGGAAGGGGATACCAACAGGAGAGCTGAAGGTAAGCCAAGGGTTGGCATGGCATCGCCTGAGGGTGACAACGCTAATGGGAGCACTTATGCTGCTCCAGGGAGCACTGAGGGTTCAGGAGCACATCTGAAATGCTTGTACACTGACGCACGCAGTATGAGAAACAACCATGATGACCTGGAAGCGTTGGTCCATTCCCAGAGCTATGATATCATTGGTATTAGTGAGACTTGGTGGTATGAGTGCCACGACTGGAGTGCTGGGATGGAGAGCTATAGCCTGTTAGGAGGGATAGGAAGGGCAGGCAAGGTGGAGGAGTTGCACTGTATGTAAGGGAGAGACTTGACTGTACAGCCCTTACAGTTAGCAATAATGTGTTTGAGAGCCTCTGGGTGAGGATTAGGGGGGTGGAAAACAAAGCAGATGTTGTAGTGGGTGTCTACTACCGATCGCCCAGCCAGGATGTAAGCACTGATGAGTTACTCTATAGGCAATTAGGAGAAACCTCTGGATCAGTAGCCCTTGTCCTTACGGGAGATTCCAATTTCCCAGACATGAACTGGGAATACCATACTGATGTGACAAGCATGTCTGGGAAATTCCTGAAGTATGTTGAAGATAATGTCTTGTCACAAGTACTCAGTGAGCCAACTGGGAAAGATGCCCTCCTAGACTTGTTGTTTGTGAATAGAGAAGGACTCGTGGGAGATGTGATGGTAGGTGGCTATCTTGGCCACAGTGATCACAAAATGGTTGAGTTGAAATTTTTGGTGTAATGAGAAAAAAAGGTCATCAGAGTTGCTACCCTGGACTTCAAGAGAGCAAACTTTAAGCTACTCGGGGAGCTACTTAGCAGTGTCCCCTGGGAATTGGCTTTTGAGGGCTTAGGGGTTCACGAGTGCTGGTCAGTTTTTAAGAACCACCTTTTAGAAGCACGGGAGCAGGCAATCCCCTTGTGTCGAAAGTCAAGCAAGTGAGGCAGAAGACCAGCTTGGCTGAACAGGGAACTCCTCGTGGAACTCAGGTGGAAAAAGAAATTGTATGATCTCTGGAAGCAAGGTCAGGCTTCGCAGGAAGATTACAGAGCCGTGGTTCATATATGCAGGGAGAAAACATGAAAGGCCAAAGTTCAATTAGAATTGAAACTGGCCAGTGTTGTGTCAGACAAGAAGAAAGGCTTTTTTAAGCATGTTAATAGCAAGAGGAGGTCTAAGGAAAATATTGGACCAATACTTGTTGAAGATGGTCACCTGACTAATAGGGATGAAGAAAAAGCAGAGGCATTCAATGCTTTTCTTTGCCTCAGTCTTTAATAATACTGATGATAGACCTTGGGCTGCCTGGTTCCCTGAGTCAGAGGACCATGAGTGTGGGAACAGTGACTTTCCATTTGTGGACACTGAATTTGTAAGGGACCAGCTGTATCAGCTGAATGTTCACAAGTCTGTGGGGACGGATGGGATTCATCCCAGAGTACTGAAGGAGCTAGCGGATGTTACAGCGGGACCCCTTTCTATCATCTACCAAAGTTCTTGGGAGTCTGGGGAGGTCCCTGCTGACTGGAAGCTAGCCAATGTTATTCCACTTTACAAGAAGGGCTTGAGGGAAGACCCAGGAAACTACAGACCTGTTAGTCTAACCTCAGTTCCTGGAAAAAATTATGGAGAAGATCACACTGTGTGCTACTGAAAGGCATTTAAAGGACAATGAAATCATCAGGCAGAGTCAACATGCATTCACAAAGGGAAATTCCTGTTTAACTAATTTTAAATCCTTCTACGATAAGGTCACTCACCTAGTGGATGAAGGGAAGGCGGTGGATGTAGTTTTTTGGGATTTTAGTAAGGCTTTTGATACTGTCCCTCACAGTATACTTCTGAACAAGTTGTCCAACTGTGAGATGAGCGGGTACACGGTGCGCTGGGTGAAGAACTGGCTGAAGGGCAGAGCTCAAAGGGTTGTAGAGAATGGGGCTACATCTGGCTGGTGGCCAGTCACCAGCGGTGTTCCTCAGGGCTCAATTCTAGGGCCAGTTCTGTTCAATATTTTTATCAATGATCTGGATGCAGGAGTTGAATGCAGCATCAGCAAGTTTGCTGATGACACTAAACTGGGAGATGCTGTTGACTCTCTTGAGGGACAAGAGGCCTTGCAGAGGGATCTGGATAGATTGCAATTAAATCAAAACATGAAATTTAACAAGAACAAATGCCGGATTCTGCACCTGTGACGAAGTAACGCCGGGCACAAGTGTAAATTGGGAGAGGAGTGGCTGGAGAGCAACCCTGCAGAAAGGGATCTGGGGGTGCTGGTTGACAGTAGGCTCAATATGAGTCAGCAGTGTGCCCTGGCAGCCAAGAGGGCAAACTGCATTCTGGGGTGCGTTAAACACAACTTAACCAGCCGGTCAAAAGAGGTGATTATCCCGCTGTATTTAGCGTTGATGCAGCCTCACCTTGACTATTGTGTGCAGTTCTGGGTCCCACAATTTAAAAAGGATGTTAAGGTCCTTGAATGCATCCAGAGGAGGACAACAAAGCAGGTGAAAGGAAGGGTTGGAAGACATGTCCCATGAGGAGCGGCTAAGGACTCTGGATTTGTCTAGTTTGGAGAAAAGGAGGCTGAGGGGAGATCTCATTGCTCTCTACAGCTTCCTGAGGAGGGGAATTGGAGAGGGAGGTGCTGATCTCTTCTCCCTGGGATCCTGTGACAGGACGCGTGGGAATGGCTCAAAGCTGCGTCAAGGGAAGTTCAGACTGGACATTAGGAAACATTTCTTTACCGAGAGGGTGGTCAAACACTGGAACAGGCTTCCTAGAGAGGTGGTCGATGCCCCATGCCTGTCAGTGTTTAAGAGGCCTTTGGACAATGCCCTTAATAATATGCGTTATCTTTTGCTTAGCCCTGAAGTGGTCAGGCAGTTGGACTAGATGATCGTTGTAGGTCCCTTCCAGCTAGAGCTATTCCATTCTATTCCATTCCATTCCACACCTGGGCCACAGAGCATAGCACTGACTGGGTATATCACATCCCCTATCATGTATCAGCCTTTGGGAAAACTGAATGATACAATGGACTGTTAAAAACTACACTGAGAGCAATGGGTGCTGGGATATTCAAGCACTGGGATACAAATTAAGCTGAAGCCACTTGGCTAGTTAACACTAGAGGATCTGTCAGTCAGCCTGGCCCTGCCCGACTGAAATCCCTGCTTACTGTGGAAGGAGGTAAGGTCCCTGTAGTACACATAAGGAATTGACTGGGAAAGACAGTCTGGGTTATTCCTTCCTCGGGAAATGGCAAACTCATCCAGTGGGATGGGAGAGAGAATCAAAAATAAAAAGTAAAACTCGTGGGTCGAGATAAAGACAGTTTAATAGGACAGAAAAGGAAGAGAATAATAATAATAATAATAATAATAATAATGATAAAAGAATATACAAAACAAGTGATGCACAATGCAATTGCTCACCACCCGCTGACCGATGCCCAGCCCTTCCCCGAGCCGCGGCGTCCCCCGGCCAACTCCTCCCAGTTTATATACTGAGTGTGACGTCATATGGTATGGAATATCCCTTTGGCCAGTTTGGGTCAGCTGTCCTGGCTATGCCCCCTCCCAGCTTCTTGTGCACCTCCAGCCTTCTTGCTGGTAGGGCATGAGAAGCTGAAAAGTGAAAAGTCCTTGAGTTAGTATAAGCACTGCTTAGCAGCAACTAAAACATCAGTGTGTTATCAACATTATTCTCATACTAAATCCAAAACACAGCACTATACCGGCTACTAGGAAGAAAATTAACTCTATCCCAGCTGAAACCAGGACAATGTGTTAGAGGAAAATATATCAAGCCAGATCCAGCATCCCAAGAGTGGCGAGGCTGCCACAGCTCCGTGCTCCCAGGTCCAGTCAGTAATGAGGCTGAAGATGCATTCCCAGCAGCTACATGCACACAAAGCACACATATACACTACTACATATATACAGATATACCTACATGGCCACACAGATCACAGACTGAAACTCAGAGCGCCCATATGAACATAGACAGCACCGATGGCCTCATCCTGGTCTTCTCTCTGACTGGACAGGATGGAAATCCACTAGTGGGAATATATATATATGTACATATGTACAAGGTGGATCTGATACAGAAGGTGGAGTGGGAGTTTTTGTCCTAACAAAGACAAAGGACTTGCTTGGTCAGCCTGCTTTGCAAGATATACAGAATGTGGCTGTAATCATGAAAGTAAGATAACGGAAGTTTACGGTTAGGTTTTAAGATAATTGAGGAACAGAACACTGCAAGACGAGATCTGTCCGGGTGAAGGAATGCAAAGTAAAGATAAACAATGAAGCAGTTAAGCCAAGGGCAGGCTCAAGGCATTAGCGCAAAAGAAACTGAGGTCAAACAGCGGACACAGAACTTTTGGGGTACACGACCACCAGAGACCCTCAGTGAAGCCCCTCTTGGACTATATGCGCACGCGCAATCAGTATGTATATATGATAATGAGTTCCAGGAAATATATTGAATATGCATGACCATTACGGGAAATGTAATGAATATGTATGTAACTGAGACATATAAGCTGGGATTTTGTGAATCCCAGGCATGCACATTAGGTGGAGCGATCCCCCGTGCATCCAGCGCTGCAATAAAGAATGCCTGCTTTCTAAAACTCTAAAACTTGAGTCTTAGAGAGTTTTTCTGACCGACCTTTATGGTAACAGATCCCTCCAGCAACTGGGCTCAGACACTTAGTCTGCCCAGTAGCTGGCCTCTGGATCCCAATCTCCCCAGTTGCTGGCACCTGGATACATGAGCCTCCAAGGCTGCAGCCCTACTCCAGTGGTTGGTATGGACAGTCACACACAGACAGAGCTGGCGAGGACTTTTCAGGTCCCAATAGCTGACGCCCCTGTGCTCTTGCCCCTAGAACTACACAGGTGATCTCACACCCAGAGCTGGCCTTTAGAGACTCACTCACCCCCTTGCTCCCAGGCCACTCACGTCACCTACTCACCAGCTCAATCTTCACTAGCAATCACACACTCCCACACCTGCACTCACTCTAGTTACTGGCCCTCTGACCCATGGTTTGACCTCGTTTGCTGCACTCACACCCCCATACACATACATGCACACATACTAGAGAGCCCTCACCCAGGAAAGAGTTAGAAGATAGGACATAGTGCGCTGATCAGGCACAGGACATAGCCAGACAAGCATACTGCCCAGTGAGCTATTTATACGCAAGCGGCCCTTTTATTTTCCCACACTTGTTTCTCCCAAAATCACCTAAACCCCTCCTTTATCTTGCCTTTGATTCCTCCCCTAAACATCCCATAATAAGTTCTGTGTGATCCCAAACTGCTTTTCCCCTACTTCCCATAATATGTCCCATCCCTAGGCAGCAACTGCCCTTAGTCTGAAAGGTGATCTGGAGAACTGCTCCCGATGACTCACTGAGATGGGTTTCATGCCTGGACAATGGGGCTGAGGGCTCTGCTGAGACAGCTCCAAGAGGGGCCTGGACAAGGTGATTGTTCCTTGGAAGTCCTTGATTCGGGTTCCTGCCTGCCATTGTGTGCCCCTGTGCTTCTACGGGCTTGGGGAGATAGGCCTTTGATAGGCTGATGGCTCTCCTGTGATGGGCCTGGGAGTAGCCTGGTAGGGTATTATTTGGGCTCCCCCTCCTGCCATTGTCTCTCTGAGCTCTTTTGTTGGTGTGTAGATGAGCTTTATCACCTAACCTAACAGTATGGGCCTTTATATTCCTGCATTTGGCATTTGCTCATGTCTCCTTGTGGATTTCAAGTACTCGAAATAAGTGGTTATCGGAGATGAGAATTTTTCAGGAGAAAGCCAAGAAAAATTGATACCGGAAAAATCGGTTAAATAAAGAACCCTCTAACGCTTCCTTTTAAGTTTTAGAAGGCAGGCATTCTTTATTACAGCGCCGGATGCACAGGGGATCACTCCACCTATCGTGCATACTGTAAGTCGTGAGAGTAGAGATTTATATCATTCTAGTATATACATATTCATTAAAATCCTTGGGATAATCATACATATTCATGTCATTTCCAGGAACTAGTTGTAATATTCGCATCTTCATTACGCATGCACAGTGTGGGTTACTCCATATGGTTTGTGTCTTTTGTTACAATTAGCTCGTCTTGGCTGGTTCTGACTACAAGGCTCAAGGTTTCTTAGGTCTCTTATCTATCTCTACATACCAAAATGACTACAAAGCTCAAGGTTTCTTAGGTCTCTTATCTATTTCTACGTACCAAAACTTTCTAAATTGTTCAAGCAAGCACAAAGCAAGGACACAGAACTACCAACAAAGGCATAGCGTAATCTTTCAGCCTTTGTACAAGGTATCATCTTGGCATCACTAAGCCTTTGTACAAGGTATCAAAATGTTTGTTACTGTAAAGAGTGGTGGTAGCAGTAAATTTTTACTGTGTTTTTGCTTTTAATGCTCAAATCTACTGGTTGTGGTGGTGAGCACATTATTGGAAATTTCATCTCTCACATGGTACATAAATCAGAGGTCTTGATCACATAGAATCATAGAATGGTTTGAGTTGGAAGGGACCTTTAAAGGTCATCTAGTCCAACCCTCCCTGCAATGAGCAGGGACATCTTCAACTAGATCAGGTTGCTCAGAGTCCCATCCAACCTGACCTTGAATGTTTCCAGGGTTCTACCACCTCTCTGGGCAACCTGTTCCAGTGCTTCACCACCCTCATCGTAAAAAATTTCTTCCTTATGTCTAGTCTAAATCTCCCCTCTTTTAGTTTAAAACCATTACCCCTTGTCCTATCGCAACAGGCCCTGCTAAAAAGTCGGTTCCAATCTTTCTTATAGGCCCCCTTTAAGTATTGAAAGGCTGCAATAAGGTCTCCCCAGAGCCTTCTCTTCTCTGGTCTGAACAACCCCAACTCTCTCAGCCTGTCCTCATAGGAGAGGTGTTCCATCCCTCTGATCATTTTTGTGGCCCTCCTCTGGACCCGCTCCAACAGGTCCTTGTCTTTCCTGTGCTGAGGGCCCCAGAGCTGGACGCAGTACTCCAGGTAGGGTCTCACAAGAGCAGAGTAGAGATGCAGAATCACATATGATTATTAAATAATTTGTGTAAATTTGCACAGGAGTTGGGATATTAAACTGTCCTGTACCTATTGTGCTTAGGAAAGAAAAAAAAAAAAAAAAGAAGGAAAGAAAAAGAGAGAAAACCCCACACCTTTATCTTCAACTTCTCAGCTGCTTCTATTAAAGAGCACTTGTGCAATTACTAACAAGGGCTCCAGCACAAGTACTGGAGTTACGGCAGCGAAGTGAGATGACAACACAGATTGAAACATTTCTTTTCGCAGTCCTTTATTGATTGATCCAGTCTTGTATCATTTCACTCTTCTAACATCCCTTTGCTATGTTAATAGCAATAGCCTTCAGCTGTCTGTGATTTCAGAAATCCAGCTGAATTTGAAAACTCTTTAGATCTCTTCTTATTTGAAGAATTTATCTCTGCTAGGGAAATAATTTAAAACATACTACATTTGACTGCTTTAAAATGAAAATCGCCGCCTCCTCTTCTCCCTCTTCCCTTCTTTTAAAGCTCCACTCCAATAATCCTAGGCTGGAATTGTGCTGTAGTGGTGAGCACTCTCTTATCAAACTTAACAGTCAACAAAATTCTTTCTACTGAGAGATGATATCACTAGCACATCTGCAATGCAGAATCCGCCCGGGTTGTGTGGACTGGTTGATCCTTGGACTCTAGGTGACACATACATGGATGTATTCTGAGATTACAAATTGATTCTTTGGGCAAGCTTTACACAACTTGTCAGATCAGCCCAATCCTTCCACAGGCAGTAAATTCACATTTCTGAACACTGTACTTTAGAGATGCTATGGATTTATAATCAAGAAGATCGGACAAAAATGGATACTATCATCTCAGGAGTAGGATGTAGGATAGGACACTGTCAGAAAGAGAGAAAAATCAGTTGTAAAGCTCTTTATACACTTATGAAAGAGGCACCTATTTGGGGAATGTTTGTTCCAGAGCATGTAGTTCCCCAAACAAGCAAGGATCATTGCTACTGTCTTTGTAGGCCTGAGTTTTGGAAAAAGAAGGAATGCTTGAGCTTTAATAGTAAAGCTATATAAATTCCAGGCTTCTGCTTCCCATGTGCCATGTACATCAGTCATGCTGGCAGGGTACAGACAAGTCTAAGTCTTTTCCACTTGGATTTTCACAGGTGTTCCTAGAATTAGCTAGACATCACGCACAAATCAATGACAGGGCAATAAATACACACATTACTACTCCTTTCATCAGAAGCTGACCCACAGTGAATGTTATTCCCTAAGAAGCTGAAAATCTACCTTTCCTGTTATAAAATATGACAATGCCTAAACTAAGGACACTGCTTACATTGTTTTTAAAAAGAAATAGTGCAAAGTACAGGGAAGCCAGTGAACTCAAAAATGAAATTTAGGGAAGACCCTGCTCAGTTCTCACCCACACATCAGACTTCTACACCAGCATTTGCCCAGAAAAGCCCCAGTCTGAGTGTAGCCATATGTTTGAGCTAATGCCTAACTTCGTCGTAGTGACACTGTTTAATTTAGGGTTGAACATGCTGCACTGACCCTCTAAGGAGGGCCATTACTCAATAGCTTCATTATGCAAGCCTGACTACTTTGTATAAACAATGCATGCCTTGTTAAGGACTATACCCTTGAAGAGGAGCTAAAAGACTGATAAGAGGGAACATCCTGCCACAGAAGGTGCCCAAGGCTGGATGATAGTCAAAGACACAGGAAGTCAGAAAAAACTGCGGTAACTGGGGGAAAGGTAAATGCGGCAGGGGGAGATTACAACCACCGACTCAATTCAAGGCCAAGAAGACTTGCCTCCCCACACCCACAAGGAGCATGTGTGCCAATTTACATAGCAAGCGAGGCTAATTTGAATGTAACTAGCATAAAGCTAGGCGGGTCCTTTACTAATCATGTAACGAGATAAATACACGGAAGTCCTTCTGTGTGGTGTGCTAGCTTTGTGGAAATCCACCTAGCACCCAATTTTGCGCAAAACCAGAAATAAACCGATATCTCGGCTCTGTGAGAGATCACACCGGGTAACGAACTCCATTTGTGAGACAACATGAGTGGCTGGGAATCCAGGAACAAGCCATTTCCTTGCCTTGTAGAACATCTCAGAACATGCCCATCTTGCACTGTATTGTGTTTACATGGCAAGGTTGGGGGGGGGGGGGCTGAAGGGGTGGCTTCTGTGAGAAGAGACCAGGGGCTGCCCCTGTGTTGGACAGAGCCAGCCGTACCAGCTCCAAAGCAGACCCACCGTGGCCAAAGCTGAGCCAATCAGAGAAGGTGGTGGCTCCTCTATGCAAACATATTTAAGAAAGGGCAAAACATTGCCTGGCAGTGAGGAGTGAGAAAAAAAAGTGTGAGAAACAACTATGCAGACACCAAGGTCAGTGACGAAGGAGAGGGAAGAGGTGCTCCAGGCACCAGAGCAGGTATTCCCCTGCAGCCCATGGAGGAGATCATGGTGAAGCAGGTATTCCCTGCAACCTGTGGACAGGAACACGCTGGAGCAGATATCCACACTGCAGCCCATGGAAGACCTCACACTGGAGATGGTGGATATTCCCTGAAGGAAACTGCAGACCATGGAGACCCCGTGTGGGAGCAGGCTCCTGACAGGAACTAAGGCCTGTGGAGAGGAACCCACATGGGAGCGGGTTTTCCTGACAGGAACTGCGACCCGTGGAGGACCTGCACTGGAGCAGTCTTATCCTGAAGGACTGTAGCCCATGGAGAGGATCAATGCTGTAGTAGGGTAAAGTGTGAGAAGGAACGAGAGGCAGAGAGGAATTGTTATGAATTGACCACAGATCCCCATTCCCCATCCCCCCTGCACCATTTGGGGAGGGAGGAGGTAGAGAAGTTGGGAATGAAGGAGTTAAGTTGAGCCTGGGAAGAAGGGGTGAGTGTTGGGAAGGTGTTCTAGTTTTGTCTTTGTTTCTCACCATCCCACTCTATTTTTAATTGGCAATAGATTAAATCAATCTTCCCCAAGTCAAGTCTGGTTTTCCTGTGATGGTAATTGGTAAGTGATCTCCCTGTCCTTATCTTGACCCATGAGCTTTTTCATCTTATTCTCTTCCCCTGTCCTTTTGAGGAGGGGGACTGAGAGAGCAGCTGGGTGGGGGCCTAGCAGACAGCCAAGGTCAACCTACCACATGCAATAATGAGAGTGGTCTCCACGATATGTATTTACAGCTGCTATTTGTTGGCAAATTAGCGGAGCAATAAAAATAGGCTTGAGAGGACCACAGTTGGGAAATTACAGCAATTACCTGAGAAACAGGATAACTGGATTCAATTCTCACTTCACCTCAAGGTGTTTAAACACAGAATTCCCATTTGCCAGAGCTTTAAGTACAAGACCAGAGGCTAGTCTGGCTAGGCAGGAGCAGTACCTTTCCTTGTGATACCAGGATAACCCAGTTCTGAATTCACAGGTGTCATCCGACACTAAGGGGACAGACAGGTTTTTTTAGGGATCCTTGGCAGAATGATGATGGCACTAAATCAAAGTTACAATTAAAGCTTTATTTTCTTAATAGGATATTATGATTAGCATAGCACAGAATTTACGATTAGAATGGCACAGGATTTCTATAAGCAGAATCAATGTTGTACAATTTAGAAGCAGCATAATACAGAATTTATAATACAACTTAACTTATGATTTCTAATCACCTGGACCCTCTGCAGATTGGGTCAGATGTTAATACATGGTTTCTTGTATCAATATAACAATCATAATCTAGACTCGAAAATCATATAAAAGAATACAAGTCACTCACTCAATCCTCGGAGGAAGCAGACAACGGTGGAGGTGTCCCTGGCCACCGGGAATTCACGGGTCTCACTGTCCAGCAGCAGTTCCAGTCCAAGTTTCCCACTAAGGACTTGTGACTGCTTGATTATATAGACAGTGCTCTGTGTGCTGTTACACTTCCCTGTTCTGTGATGGGGTCATCAACAAGACCTGGTTGGCTGGGTGCCTGGGACCTTCAAGGCCAGTAAGAAGGGAAGAAGTCGGCCTGGCACCCAGGAATCTTGAGGCCAGTAGGGAGGGGATGAAGAAATCTGTTTGGTTTGTCTACTTGGTTCACAGGACCTTCAGGGCCTGATAATGAGGGAAAGGGAACAAATACATGACCTGCTCGGTCATAGAGAATGGCTGCTTGCCTCATAAAATGACGTTATTTATGCTAACCATATTACCAGGGGTCGGGGCCAGGGGGTACCAGTCACAACAGGGCACGGGAGTGTCGTGGTTTAACCCCAGATGGTAACCAAATACCGCACAGCCACTTGCTCACTCCTCACCTCCTTCCGCAGCGGGGTGGGGAGGAGAATCGGAGAAAAAGGAAAACTCGTGGGTTGAGATAAAAACAGTTCACCAGGACAACAAAGATGATAATAATTGAGAGCGAGCGATGGAACGAACAGCCGAACGAACAAAGGAAAGCACAAACGAACAAAAAGGACCGAACGAAGGAAAAGGACCCTGGCCCACTGGCCAACCCCCACTTATACTGGGCATGACGTCTATGGTATGGAATACTCTCTTTGGCCAGTTTGGGTCAACTATACTGGCTATACCCCTCCCAAGTTTTTGCACCTGCACATTAGCAAAACCTGGGAAGCTGGAAGACGTCCTTGATTGCATAGCAGCAATTAAAAGCATCAGTATATCATCAATATTCTTCACATACCAAATCCCATAATAAATCCAAAACACAGTAGCTACTGGGAAGAAAATTAGCTCCATCCTGGCCGAAACCCGGACAGTATCCACCCCTTATTCTATACCATTTATGTCATGCTCAGGTCCCACACTTCCCAATTAATCACTGCCACTTTTTCTGTCTTTGATATATACACACAGATATCATTCCCTTAGTCCGTGGGCCATCCCTCCAAAATGTCTCTTGAGTTCATTTAGTCCATGGTTTTGGGTTCCATCTGTCTTTCAGGGCAGGAGAGATGGTGTGCAGTGTTGGATTGTTGCATGCTGCACCTGGAGCTTATAGCCGGTGCATCTGGTGCATCTTGTCCACGGTTTGTGGGTTGAAGATGTCAATCTCAACTGTGTGCCAGTTGCTGAAGCCAGTTCTGATTCCATCACGGCTGCTCGGTTTCATCAAAGTTCACTCTTCATTGATCCGAGTGATTCTTACTGTAATACCTTTGATATGACATATAACAACTATAGAAATGATGACATACAGAATATTACAGCTCTTAACATTATACAGATCAAACTATTGGCTATTTTCACCTAAAATCAAATCCCCTTGAGGTACCCATCGGACTTGCACATCGTCCCGCATCACCCACCAAGTGCACCCAGGTCCTTGAGCAAAAGCAATCCTATGGATGGGTTTGCCTTTGCCCAAGGCAGAAATAAGCCAGACTGTCTTCCCCAGCATATTTTTTACATGCACCACAGGGACTTTATCTCCTTCTACAGTACGTGACAGTTTTGACTGGGCAGGGCCAGCTCGATTGGTGGATCCCCTAGTGTTGACTAACCAGGTGGCTTTTGCTAAATGTGTATCCCAATGTTTGAAGGTCCCACCACCCATTGTTTTCAGTGTCATTTTTAACAGTCCATTGTACTGTTTGATTTTCCCGGAGGCTGGTGCTTGATAGCGAATGTGATACACCCACTCAATGCCATGCTCTTTGGCCCAGGTTGTTTCAGAAATGAGTCCCGTTGTCTGACTCAGTCCTTTCTGGGGTGCCATGTCGCCATAAGACTTGCTTCTCAAGGCCCAGGATAGTGTTCTGGGCAGTGGCATGGGGCACAGGATGTTTCCAGCCATCCGGTGGTTGCTTCCACCATTGTAAGCACATGGTGCTTGCCTTGGCGGGTCTGTGGGAGTGTGATATAATCAATCTGCCAGGCCTCCCCATATTTATGTTTCAGCCATCGTCCTCCATACCAGAGAGGCTTTGACCGCTTGGCTTGCTTGATTGCAGCACGTTTCACACTCATGGATAACCTGTGCAACAGCATCCATGGTCAAGTGCACCCCTCAATCACGAGCCCATCTATATGTTGCATCTCTTCCCTGATGGCCTGAGGTGTCATGGGCCCACCAAGCTAGGAATAATTCACCTTTATGTTGCCAGTCCAGATCCACCTGCGCCACTTCAATCCTAGCAGCCTGATCCACCTGCTGGTTGTTTTGATGTTCCTCAGTGGCCCGACTCTTAGGTACGTGGGCATCTAAGTGGCGTACTTTTATAACCAGCTTCTCTAGCCGGGCAGCAATATCTTGCCACAGTTTGGCAGCCCAGATGGGTTTGCCTCTGCGCTGCCAGTTGCTCTGCTTCCATTGCCGTAACCACCCCCACAGGGCATTTCCCACCATCCAGGAGTAGGTACAGAGGAAGAGCACTGGCCACTTTTCTCGCTCAGCAATATCTAAAGCCAGCTGGATGGCTTTCACCTCTGCAAACTGACTTAATTCACCTTGTCCTTCAGTGGCTTCTGCGACTCATCGTGTAGCTCATCCTAGCCCATCACCGGCAGTCATGGTGCCAGGAGGAGCTGTGCTTCAGTACTAATCACCTCTCCGAAGCAGCTCGAACCCCTTCATATGCTGCCAATATCTCTTTTTCAGTTGGAGTATAACGGGCCTCGGATCCTCTGTATCCCCGACTCCAAAACCCTAGGGGTCAACCTTGAGTCTCCCCTGCTGCTTAATGCCAGAGGCTCCAGGCTGGTGTACTGTTTGGGTAGCGACTGGCACCTGTTCTTTGACCCTCAGCAACTCCACCATGTAAGGGTCCTCCGAGAGACTGGGCAAGGTAGACAGCTGTTTAATTTCCTCCGTCTCCACAGCGGCTATACCACAAGCCTACCTGTACCCATTTGGGTCCTTGAAATACCCTCTCCTGAGGTAGTCTATGCCAAGGATGCATGGAGCCTCTGGGCCAGTCACCATGGGGTGCTTTTGCCACTCATTCTCATTTAAACTCACTTTGGCTTCCAAAAGAGGTAACTCTTGGGACCCCCCTGTCACTCCAGAAATACAAATGGGTTCCGCCCCTTTATAGCTTGATGGCATTAGAGTACACTGTGCACCAGTATCCACTAAAGCCTTATACTTCTGGGGGTCTGATATGCCAGGCCATCGTATCCACACAGTCCAGTAAGCCTGGTTGTCCCTCTCCTCCACCTGGCTGGAGGCAGGGCCCCTCTAATTCTGATTATAATACCTGCTATCAACAAATGGGTTCGCGTGGGAAGCATGGGGTCGAAGCTCATCCTTGTTTCTCACTTCTTGTACATACGAATCAGAAGGCCTTCTACCCAGTCTGGGGAACTGCCCACTGGACACTGGTGCAGCAATTTTCCTGGAAGAACCCCCATTTGTGGTTGTTTTTCCTTGCAACTCACATACCTGTGCCTCTAGGGTCGAGGTGGGTTTTCCATCCCACTTCCTCATGTCCTCTCCATAGTCATGCAGGGAAAACCATAGGGTACCTCGATGCGTGTACTGTCTCTCTTTTCTCCTAATAGTTGAGATGCTGGTCTGTACAGGTGGGGAGTAGGGCCTATCCTCTTTGAGTTGTTGAATCTCCCAGCACAGTTTTTTGAACAGATTCTTGGATCTTTTGGCCAGTCTTTCCACAGCTGAGAGGCAGACCCATAGGGAGGAAGAGAGATTGTCTTCATATTGTCGGAGTTGATTAGCCACTGCACGCACTGGTGGTGCCTCTTCGTCTTTCCAACCCATTGTTGCCAATGAGTTGGCATATGATGATGATGGTGCGCTCTGTACAAACTTCCATCACCTGGGTCGGGTACATTCGATTTCATCTGGATCTATGGGTGTCTGCGGGTTATCCAGGTCCCGATAAATCAGCTCCTGCACAGCTAATTCCCTCAGATCCTGGATACCTCTCTCCACGGTGGTCCACTTGCTTGGGTGGCATATAATGTCTTCCTTGAAGAAATACCTGTCCTTTATGCCTGACAGGAGTCTCCTCCACAGACTGCAGGCTTCTGCCTCTCTTCCAATCGCCCTGTCAATGGCCGCTTCCCTAGACAGGGATCCCAGCTGCCTGGCTTCCCTGCCCTCTAGTTCCAGGCTACTGGCCCTGTTATCCCAGCATTGGAGCAGCCAGGTGATAAGTTGCTCACCTTGATGATGGCTGTAATCTTTTCGGATATCTCGTAGCTCAGTAGGGGATAGGGGTCGGGTGATTACCTCTGCTTCTGCCTCTCCCTGTTCCTGTGATGTCCCTGATTCATCCTCATCTTTCCTGAGGCAAACTGATTTCTTTGTGCTTCTCTTCTTTTGTGTCTTTTGTATCTTTTGATACCGTCACGGGTTCATCTGCAGTACCTTTCGCCAGGGTTTCAGTAGCCACAGTGCCCGTAGCGGGGGTTTGAGTAGCTGCGATGATGACCGCCGTGGCGTCTGGGACAGCTGCGATGCCCGCGGCGGGGGGTGGGGCAGCCACGCTGCACCTATACCTGCACCGATGTTTAATCTTAAGCAAGACCCGACACAAATTTGTTCCTAGTAATAGGAGCATGCCAGTTTGAGCATCCCAAAGGTATTCGAAATTCTCAAGAGCTCCTGTAACTACCCAGGAGGGGAAAGAGAAAGTGAAGGAAGGCGTTTCCCCCTGGTGGCCCTCTGGGGAGGAAAAAGAAAAGGAATAATTACTGATAGTCCCCACCAGATTGTTCCTGAAGTATGGAGCTGTAACCGATGCTGCCGCTCCGCTCTGCATGTCACTCCCCCCCCATTGAATATGAACACAAATAATAAAATGGTCTAAGAACCAATGATTTTATCATACCATAAGCCAGTGCTACACCGCACAGCAAAGCGATAACCTTAATCCAACGCCCAGAGGTGATAAACCACACATAAACACTGATAAACAGCATATACAGCAAGTAAGGCGCTACATAACACAACTCTGAGAACAACTCTGTAAACAACTAGAACAACATTGTGGCCAGCAATGATTAAACTGATATAATGGATGCTTATAACAAATTGTTTCAACACACTCTGGTCACATCTGTTGTTATCTCAACCCTTCGGGGATGACCAGGGCCTCGAACCCTGGACCCTCAGTCTGATGCTCTCTCGACTGAGCCTGTCGAGCCCTTCTGGAGCCCCACGTTGGGTGCTAGAAAGGACTGTCGTGGTTTAACCCCATATGGTAACCAAATACCGCGCAGCCGCTCGCTCACTCCCCCGCCTCCCCAGTGGGGTGGGGAGGAGAACTGGAAAGAAAGGAAAACTTATGGGTTGAGATAAAAACAGTCCATCAGGACAGCAAAGAAAAAGATGATAAAAATTATATTATATATTAGAAATGATAATAATAAAATATAATGATAATAGAATATATAAAATGAACGATGCACAATTTCTCACCATCCGATGACCGATACAGCTCGTCCCCAGCAGCGATCTCAGAACAGCAAGTTCAAGAGAGAGAGGGAGTGAGGGAACGAACTGCCGAACGAACTAACGAATGAAAGCACGAATGAACAAAAGGACCGAACGAACAAAAAGGACCCTGGCCCACTGGCCGACCTCCACTTATACTGTGCATGATATCTATGGTATGGAATACTCTCTTTGGCCAGTTTGGATCAACTATACTGCCTATACCCCTCCCAAGTTTTTGCACCTGCACATTAGCAAAACCTGGGAAGCTGGAAGACGTCCTGGGTTGCTTAGCAGCAACTAATAACATCAGTGTATTATCAACATTCTTCACATAACCAAATGCCATACTAAATCCAAAACACAGTAGCTACTGGAAAGAAAATTAGCTCCATCCCAGTCGAAACCAGGGAGACAGCACAAATATGAGGGAAGTAACACGGCATGAAGGAGTCTTGGACTCAGGCACTGTTTGTACAGTTTCACAGTTGAACGTAAAATGAGACAGGGACTAATTGCTCTCAGCTAAAAGCCCTCTAGCCTGCATACCCTCTCTCCCCCTTTTTCTTCCAACAGTTCTCAATTGATATGCGGTACAGTCATCCAGTATCACCAGACTGCTCCAATTCCATTCTGCATGTTCAAATTTCTCAAACCATTTCCATTGTGTTTTCTGGTCTCTGTTCCAAGACGGCAAAATACAGGAAGTTCTGCCAAGAAGGATTCACCTTTTTTTTCCATTCAGAAATGACAAGCTGGGAAATACGTGGCAGTGTTAGGTTAACGGTTGGACTCGATGATCTTAAAGGTCTCTTCCAACCTAAACGATTCTATGGTTCTATGATTCCTTACTGGTACAGAGTTAATATTCAGAAATTTCATAGAATCATGGAATCATAGAATGGTTTGGCTTGAAAAGGACCTTCAAAAATCATCTAGTCCAACCCCCCTGCCATGGGCAGGGACACCTTTCACTAGATCAGGTAGCTCAAAGCCTCGTCCAACCTGACCTTGAACACTTCCAATAATGGGACATCCGCAACTTCTCTGGGCAACATGTGCCACTGGCTCACCGCCCTCATCGTAAAAAATTTCTTCCTTATGTCCAGTCCAAATCTACCCTCCTTCAGTTTAAAACCATTGCCTCTTGTCCTGTCACTACAGGCCCCAGTAAAAAGTCTCTGTCCTTCTTATAAGCCCCCTTTATATATTGAAAGGCTGCCATAAGGTCTCCCTGAAGCCTTCTCTTCTCCAGGCTGAACAACCTCAACTCTCTCAGACTTTCCTCATAGTAGAGGTGTTCCAGCCCTCTGATCATCTTTGTGGCCCTCCTCTGGATCCATTCTAACAGGACGCGGGTCTCACAAGAGCAGAGTAGAGGGGGAGAATCACCTCCCTCGACCTGCTGGCCATGCTTCTTTTGATGCAGCCCAGGATATGGCCGGCCTTCTGGGCTGCAAGTGCACATTGCTGGCTCATATCCAATTTTTCATCCACCAGTATATCCCCAAGTTCTTCTCCGCAGAGCTGCTCTCGATCCATTCAGCCCCCAGTCTGTATTGATACTGGGGATTGCCCTGACCCAGGTGCAGGACCTTGCACTTGGCCTTGTTGAACTTCAGGAGGTTCGCAGGGGCCCACTCCTGAAGTCTCTCAAGGTCCCTCTGGATGGCATCCCTTCCCTCTAGCGAATCAACTGCACCACTCAGCTTGGTGTCATCTGCAAACCTTCTGAGGGTGCACTCAGTCCCACTGTCTATGTCATTGATGAAGATATTAAATAGTACTGGTCCCAACACAGACCCTTGAGGGACACCACTCGTTACTGGTTTCCACTTGCACATTGAGCCATTGACTGTAACTTTTTGGATGCAACCATCCAGCCAGTTCCTTATCCATCTAAGAGTCCATCCATCAAACCCATATCTCTCGAATTTAGCAGCAAGAATGTTGTGGGGGGACCATGTCAAAGGCCTTACCAAAGTCCAGGTAGATGACATCCGTAGATCTTCCCTTGTCCGCTGATGGAGTCCCTCCATTGTAGAAGGCCACTAGGTTATTCAGGCCCTATTTGCCCTTGGTGAAGCCATGTTGCCTGTCTCTAATCACCTCCCTGTCTCCGATATGTTTCGACATGTCTTCCAGGAGGATCTGTTCCATGATCTTACTGGGCACAGAGGTGAGGTTGACTGGTCGGTAGTTCCCAGGATCCTCCTTATTAACCTTTTAAAAAATGGGTGTGATATTCCCTTTTCACTAGTCACTGGGGACTTCGCATGACTGCCACGCCTTTTCAAATATGATGGAGAGTGGCTTAGCAATAGTATCTGCCAGTTCCCTCAGGACTCGTCAGGTCCCATTCTCTTACAGTGAAATGGACTTCATTCCCCCAGTCCCTGCCTTGAGGTTCAGGGGCTTGAGATGTGGGAAGAGTGATTTCCAGGCAAAAAAAATGTTGAGTACCTCTGCCTTCTCCATGTCAGTTTTCACCAGCTCTCCTGTCTTATTTATTAGGGGGTGTACATTTTCTTTACTCTTCCTTTTCTGACCAATGTACCTGTAGAAGCCCTTCTTACTATTCTTCACATCCCTTGCCAAATTCAGCTCCAGCTTTGCCTTAGCTTTCCTGATCCCATCCCTACACATCCGGGCAGCGTCCCTATACTCTTCCCAGGATACATGTCCCTGCTTCCACTGCCTGTGCATTTTCTTTCTTTAGTTTGACCAGGAGGTCCTTATTCAGCCATGCTGGTCTCCTGCCTTCCTTGCCTGATTTCTCACACGTGGGAATCAAGAGCTCTTGTGCTCTAAGAAAGAGGTCCTTAAAGAGCTGCCAGCTCCCTTCTGCTCCTTTATCCCAGATGGCATTTTCCCAGGGGGTCCCATCCACTAGTTCCTTAAACAACTGAAAGTTTGCTTTCCTAAAATTCAGGGTCTTGACTTTACTCTTCGCCTGGCCCATATCCCTCAAGATATTGACATTATTTTACTTTCAAGAGGTACCTACTGAAAGATGTTTCCTCATCCAGTCTATTTGGATGAGGAAACAAAACCTGAATGTTTCACTGTATTGACTCTCTTTGCACACCACATGGTAATTGCACAGCACATCATAATGTTGCAAATAAGTTGATTCCTACAAACATGGGATTTCAGAATCTCAGGTCATTCTACCCCAGATATGAATTAAGAAAATAATAAAAATGACAGTATAACATAAACCACATAAACCAAATTCTAGTCCCTAGGCTGAGGGACTTTCATAGTTATGAAAGGGGACATGTTCCTGAACTGAATGCTGATTAGTTACTGAGAGAGACAACAGATTTGGTAAGGGTTGAATAAGAGTAGGAAAAAATAGAAGAATAGATAATGTGAGTTGTAATAGAGCAAAAGTAGTTCCATACTCTACGTGATTATATCAGCAAATGTCTTGGAAGACCAAAGGAGACTGCCAAACACATTCAGAAAATATTTCTCAGTCCTGAGAAGTGTCATATTTGAAAGTTTCTTGTCAACAGAAGTTGTATCTCAGGAAATTACAGAGCAGTATATGCATATTGCAAAACTGACAGATGAGATGATCAACTCTGAAAAGAGCTACTGAGCTGTGACTATGCACAAAGCCAACATTGCTACTTAAGAAGACATAAAAAACAAATGCCAAGGAAGAGTTTTGGATACTGTGGAGAAAACATGATAGAGTCACACAAAAACATGTTTAACATGAGACTCACTCCCTCCACCTCTACTACAGCACCTGCTATTCATTTATTTGTAGTGTGTCATCAGGAGCACAGGCAGCAATTAGTGTTTCCCAACCAGCTGTGCCTTGCACATGAGCTGTACACATGCATTGGTACACAAATCTAGCTCCACCAAGGACTTGCTTCCTTAAAAGAAAGCATAATGAGGAGCAATAAAGCAAGCAAGGTATATCAAGATACTTTGGCTATCAACAGGCAGTCCAAGTTGAATGAGGATTCCTTTTGGAATCAAAATCACAATGGAGTTATATCAATTCCACCAGAAAAGAACTCAGACTTGGGTCATAGTTTGAAGTGTTCTGTGCCTGAGATATGACAGCAGTGTAATAGAACTTACAGCAGATCAAAATTGCACCCTAATCTGCCTGCGGGAAACAGAAAAGTAAATAAGAAATTCAATAAAAATGAAGCAAAATTGCAATTTATTAGTGTTCAAGCATGTTGACTACATAAGGAAATTCCAGTATTGGTGTTTTGAGGATGCTTGCTTTTAGGCATCACTTAAAGCTTTAAAAAACAAAGGATAATAATGAACACAACAAAAATATCAACTGATAAATTCTAGCACCTGACTGAGATGTCTACTCTTCTGTCTATCAGCAAAGGACAAAGATGCCATACTTGTCTTCTAACTCTAGGGGCAGCTTTCTTTCATTTCTACTTCTGTCTGATAGACAGAAATTCTCTTAACCTTCTTTGGATAGTCGCTTCACCTTATTGCCCCAGGGAGTCTTCAGTGCTGCCCTATGGCACCCATGAAGAGATCCTTGTTTTCATGTATACAGAAGAGAATGAGATCTAAAGGAAAAGGAGGTGGTGAATATTGTACTGGGTTAGCGTGGCAAGGTTTTGGTAGCGGGGGGGCTACAGGGGTGGCTTCTGTGAGAAGCTGCTAGAAGCTTCCCCTATGTCCGATAGAGCCAATGCCAGCCGGCTCCAAGATGGACCTGTCGCTGGCCAAGGCCAAGCCAATCAGCAATGGTGGTAGCGCCTCTGGGATAACATATTTAAGAAGGGGGAAAAAAAAAACTGCTGCGGGAATATAGCAGGGGAGAGAGGAGTGAGAAGATGTGAGCACAATAACTCTGCAGACACCAAGGTCGGTGAAGAAGGAGGGGGAGGAGGTGCTCCAGGCACAGGAGCAGAGATTCCCCTGCAGCCCGTGGTGAAGACCATGGTGAGGCAGGCTGTCCCCCTGCGGCCCATGGAGGTCCACGGTGGAGCAGATATCCACCTGCAGCCTGTGGAGGACCCCACGTCGGAGCAGGTGGATGCCCTGGAAGGAGGCTGTGACCCCGTGGGAAGCCCACGCTGGAGCAGGTTTGCTGGCAGGACTTGTGACCCCGCGGGGGGACCCACGCTGGAGCAGTTCCTGAAGAACTGTAGCCCGTGGGAAGGACTCACGTTGGAGAAGTCCATGGAGGACTGTCTCCCGTGGGAGGGACCCCACACTGGAGCAGGCGAAAAGTGTGAGGATTCCCCCCCCTGAGGAGGAAGGAGTGGCAGAGATAACGTGTGATGAACTGACCATAACCCCCATTCCCCATCCCCCTGCGCCGCTCAGGGGAGGTAGAGGAATTGGGAGTGAAGTTGAGCCCGGGAAGAAGGGAGGGGTGGGGGGGAGGTGTTTTTAAGATTTGGTTTTATTTCTCATTGTCCTACTCTGATGTGATTGGCAATAGATTAAATTAATTTTTCCCCAAGTCGAGTCTGTTTTGCCTGTGATGGTAATGGCTGAGTGATCTCCCGGTCCTTATCTCGACCCACGAGCCTTTCGTTATATTTTCTCTCCCCTGTCCAGCTGAGGAGGGGGAGTGATAGAGCAGCTTTGGTGGGCACCTGGCATCCAGCCAGGGTCAAACCACGACAATATAAAACCTAGCATGCAGAGCATCTTATTTCAAAGCAAAGTTTTTCAGTTTTCCCAGAGAGAGTAGGAATTCTTTGAATCAGAGTGAGGCTTTCATTCTCAATAAGTAGAGAGCTTACTGAGATGAAGATCAAGACAAATCAAAAGATTAATCTTGAATTCTAAAGCAGAACTCATAACCAAAATGAGCAACAAGGTAAATATAAATGAAAAGTGGTGGCGCTTTTTTTTTTCCCCAGTGGGAAAAACCCAATAACCTCTACTAATAAAATATTGATGTTTTCCTCCCTTTTTCTTTACTGTGTGTTTTTTTACTGTGTGTGGGTTTTTTTTTTTTTTTTTTGAGATTCTAGGGTATTTCAACTACAGACAAATCTCCTTTTTAGAGGGTAAACTATATAGAATCATAGAATCTTAGAATTATAGAATAGTTTGGGTTGGAAGGGACCTTTTAAAGGTCATCTAGTCCAACCCCCCTGCCATGAGCAGGGACATCTTCAACTAGATCAGGTTGCCCAAAGCCCCATCCAGCCTGACCTTGAATGCGTCCAGGGATGGGGCATCTACCACCTCTCTGGGCAATCTGTTCCAGTGCTTCACCACCCTCATTGTAAAAAATTTCTTCCTTATGTCTAGTCTAAATCTCCCCTCCTTTAGTTTAAAACCGTTACCCCTTGTCCTATCACAGCAGGCCCTGCTAAAAAGTCGGTTCCAATCTTTCTTATAGGCCCCCTTTAAGTATTGAAAGGCTGCAATAAGGTCTCCCCGGAGCCTTCTCTTCTCCGGGCTGAACAACCCCAACTCTCTCTGCCTTTCTTCATAGGAGAGGTATTCCATCCCTCTGATCATTTTTGTGGCCCTCCCCTGGACCCGCTCCAGCAGGTCCTTGTCTTTCCTGTGCTGAGGTCTCCACAGCTGGACACAGTACTCCAGGTGGGGTCTCACCATTGCGGAGTAGAGGGGCAGAATCACCTCCCTCAACCTGCTGGCCACGCTTCCTTTGATGCAGCCCAGGATAGGGTTGGCCTTCTGGGCTGTGAGTGCACATTGTCGGCTCATGTCCAGCTTTTCATCCACCAGTATCCCCAAGTCCTTCTCGGCAGGGCTGCTCTCAATCCCTTCATCCCCCAGCCTGTATTGATACCGGGGGTTGCTCTGACCCAGGTGCAGGACCTTGTACTTGGCCTTGTTGAACCTCATGAGGTTCACACAGGCCTACTTCTCAAGCTTGTAATAAAATATTAAGGTTTTAATAAAAATACACCCATAGTCATTATATAATCTGGTTTTCTTATGAAGACCAGGTACACATGAAGCAGCATGAGCATGTTCTCAAATGATCATTCTAAAGAACCACCAGTTCTGCTGCAGAGGAAACTGGGGACTTTGAACTCATTAGTGCAATGACATGAACTGGTAAGTCTCAGCTGATTCCCTCTACTTTGGACAAACGCAATTCTTTCTACTGATTTTTCCAGACTTTCTTTAGAACGGAATGGATCAGTTTGGAAGATTAGCTCAATAGTGAGTTATCATTGCTGCTCTTCCTTCTCTGAGTGATTAGCTTGGCCTTTCTGCTTCACATTGTTAGAGTGCACTGCAGAATGTGCAGTCTGGGTCTGATGGCAGAGCTCCAAGTCTGCAGTGCACTCTAACAATGTGAAGCAGCTCTGCCATCAGACCCAGACTGCACATTATGCATTGATGGGAATGACACATGTGGTGGCACATGAGCACTCCCACTTCAGCAACAGCAGTAAATCTTTTTGCTGAACCCCCATTTCAAAGAGAGTGTCAATCTCTGACACTCTTGTGATTTGAATTGCTTTGGTGAAACAAGGGGCTTTCCCTCTGTGACATGCAATTGAAACAAAGCAACAAAAAGCTGAGAAATGCAGTATTAATTGTGTCACAGCCACTGAAAAAATGGAGAAGTGATTGTGGTTTCAGAGCCCTTTGCCTCTGTCACTATTGCTGGCTTCTATGCAGCTGCCACACAGCTAGTCTAACATCCTGGATGCAGGCTCTATAGAATCCAGAGGAGACCACTCCCAAAATAATTAATTTTAGGTTGTTTTTTTGTACATGCTTAGTCAAGATATTGTATTGCTCAGACATTGCAGGCACGACCAGAAGAGCTCAAAGTACATCAATAAGTAAAATTAGTAGTGTAACACCCAGAGCTGACAATGTAACAGATGGCAATGAATTTGCTTCTTCCTTCCTATTACCAATGTCTCAGGAAACCAGAACTGTCATGAACCACTCTTAAAATTGAATACCAAATGAAACCTGGTGGATTGACCCGGACTGGATCCCCATTCAAATTTTGTAAAGGGCAGAGAAGGTGCTTTGCAATTCAAAGGCAAGCTGTTGCATGTAACCTGTCCCAGAGCATAGCTCTGATGACTGATATCCTGTCCATCAATTCAGAACAGATATAGTATTGAAGGGCAAGGCATCTCCCCATACTGATTCATCATTGTCTTCTAGAAGAAAAGGCACTGTGAGGCAATTCAGTCTTTAGACACTCCACTGGGATTGCCAATTCTAGCGATGGATCAGTATTCATTAAGAGCTGGACTGGGACCAAACAGGTACAGATGGAAATGCCTTTTTTCATCATGGACTTGTTCCAAACCAGAGCTCTAGGTCCCAATATGTATCCTCTTACCAGCAGGTTCCCAAAGAAGAAGAATAGCTTACAATTGTTTTATAAAACCCAGTTGTTTAGAAAATTCAAATAATTCACCCTACCCCCAAATCTGGGGATAACTTCCCAAATAACAGTTTTTTCACTACAGTGTCAAGACACAATAGACAGAGATACACAGGAATATATGGTGTAGCTTGCAAATGACCTCCTAAACATGATTCCCTACTTTGTTATACAAGTTAAACGCAGCTATTGCACTACAACATTACCTGATATCAAGTTACCCCAATGAAAACTGGCATAGGAGGGCAGAGGAACAGATGCTCTTTCCTATGAAAGCTCTTACATGAAGCAAAAAAAATAAATGTTAACTCCTTATTTGAATGTTGAAGCTCTTTTCCCAGCTGTAGCAAGTGGAAAATTCTAGCAGGAACTGGAAGCCAGGAGAAAGGTCTTCATTTACTTTTCAATACCAGTTTCGGAGACCTTACCTACCTCTTTGTTAGTCTCATATGCTATTTTAGGATTCCTGCTCCCTGCAGGATAATAAATATGTTCAAGGCAATAAATATAAAGAGCAGCAGACTCTTGTTTTATAAGGCAGCTTCATGCTTAATTGAGGTTTTTCTATGTCAGTAGAAATCAGGATTGAGACTTACACAACCTACCAAATCATGATCAGATTGAAGAAAGATGACAAGAAAATGATGCTCTTCTCAGGTTAATCAGCCCTGCTTCTTCACAGCACATTTAAGCACAACTTTTTCTCCTGGTGTTGGTATTCTCACTAGCTCAGGTAACTCTACAAAATGTCACATGCTAACAGATGCCTTGTAAAAACACTGATTGGTACCTGATTAAAAACTAGCAATCAAATGGAAAATGTTAATGTTTCCATAATGATTCATAAAAAAAGCAAATCCTTCCAATATTGTAAGAATATGCCTTCTTCCAAAACACAGAGCACTATTAAGGATGCACATTTAGTCACCCAAACTTCAGGAAATGTACAAATAGACACCGTCTACAGTAACTTACTGATGTGAGCAGCCAGAAAGGTGACCTGGTTAGAAGGGGAAAATTACCGAACAGAAGAAAATGTCTGCTGAAAAATACTGACAGAGAAAATGCCTGACAGCCTGGGAACTAGACCTGTGAACCAGAAGCATCCTTGAAAAGTGCAGCTGACATCTTTGAAGTGCAGCTGGGTACCTAGAAATCAGAGATGTCCTGAGATACCATTGATAAGTGCAAAAACAAGGAACCGTAACAGCAACTTATCGTCTGAAAAGGTGAAAAATAGTCTGGAAAAAGGGGAAAACATCCTGAGAAAGCAGGAATTGGTAACTGCCACTGGCTGATCTAACTGCAAGAACAGGAAAACAGCCTGGAAAAATAAAAAATTATCTGAAAGAACAGAAAACATCATCATCTATTATCTGTTCCAGGTGAAAAATAGAAATTAACAGCATGTATTGGCTGCTTGAAGTGATAGCATCCTATGTCCTCTTATGCCTCTGTGATATAAAAATGACTTAATTTTTTTCCAAAATGGAGCCGCTCTCTCTGAGAACTTCCCGTGCTGCATGTACTTTTCCTAAACAGGTTGAATACTGCACGAACTTTCTGCGAGATCTTGGACTCTCACCAGGGATGCCTGGCTGACTCCAAACTCCATGACGTGGACCATCTTTCAAGTGTGTGTAGCCTTTGAGGGGTAAGGGGGGGGACGTTGGAGACACAGCCTTGATGCTGTGGGAGCACTGCTCAGCAGTAGCCAAAACACTGGTGTGTTAGTTGATAACCTTTCTAGCTACAAATACAAAGCACAGCACTATGAGGGCTGCTATGGAATTAGCACTGCTAATTCTCTCAGGTACTGGATGCCTTCGTCCACAGTAGTCCACTTTCCTGGGTAGTTTGCAAGATCTTCCTTGAACGGATATCTTGCCCTCACACTTGAGAGGAGCCGTCTCCAGAGCACGTCTCGAAGTTCTGATGAGGTCAGGGACCGGGTAGTTTCCGCCTCCTGTCTGATTTCTCTCACTCCTTCCTCCCATTTCTTTGCCGAAGGACCGGCTTCTTTATCAATCCCTTCCTCTTCTTCCAACTTCTTCCTCCCTTACTAATCGATGACATGGACCTGTTGACCTCCTTGTCCACTGTTTCTTTTTCATTACTGGGGCAATTACTGTAGTTGTTGGTGTTTGGATCCCTATCTTAACCATGGTGTCCTCGGATGCAGTTTGGGTCCCTGTCTCTACTATCATGTCCTCAGATGTAGTTTGCATCCCGGTCTCAGTCAAGGCATTCTCAGAGGTAGTATTATATATCCATGTAAGTAATCTATCATAAATATATCTGCTGTTAAATTGTTGATAAGATTACTTTTCTAGTGATAAGTTTGTAGTAACCTGTAATAGTATATACCTACTTGGTTGTTGCTATTATACTGATTGTTGCTATAATATTGATTGTTGCTATTATTGATTGCTGCCATACTATTCATTGATGACAATAATTTGTAATAGTTTAATATACTGGGCTGCATAAAAAGCAGTGAGGCCAGAAAGTTGAGGGAGGTGATTCTGCTCCTCTACTCTGCTCTCGTGAAACCTGCATCCAGCTCTGGGGTCCCCAACACAAGAAAGACATGGACCTGTTGGAGCGGGTCCAGAGGAGGGCCACAAAAATGGTCAGAGGGCTGGAATACCTCTCCTATGAAGAAAGGCAGAGAGAGTTGGGGTTGTTCAGCCTGGAGAAGAGAAGGCTCTGGGGAGACCTTATTGCAGCCTTTCAATATATAAAGGGGGCTTATACAAAAGACAGAGAGAGACTTTTTACCGGGGCCTGTAGTGACAGGACAAGAGGCAATGGTTTTAAACTGAAAGACAGTAGGTTTAGATTGGACATAAGGAAGAAATTTTTTACCATGCAGGTGGTGAGCCAGTGGCACATGTTGCCCAGAGAAGCTGTGGATGCCCCATCCCTGGACGCATTCAAGGTCAGGCTGGATGGGGCTCTGAGCAACCTGATCTACTTGAAGATGTCCCTGCTCATTGCAGGGGGGTTGGACTAGATGACCTTTAAAGGTCCCTTCCAACCCAAACTATTCCATGGTTCTATGAATATACATATTCACTTTATTAATCATAGGTATACTTGTTAGTGGTGATTTTTGTGTTAGTATATTTGCTAGTGGTGATTTGTATTGTATTTGTGGTAATCTGTAATAAAGTAGAGAAATTTAGAGGATAAAAGCCTCCATGACCTTGTATATTATGGAATCCTATGAATCCATGGTCACAATCTCTATACACTCGCAGGCCGGCTAAACCTTTAGGTGATGACACTTACTCAGATAAGTTAATATGTGCTTCCCTGCACAAATGCATTAGGATACATCCAATGACAGTATAATTACATACTACCTTAGACACATACAGGACTGATTCTCCACAATGCAACAGCATTTTGGAAAGGAAAAAAGGTCTTTAGAGGTGTGCAGTACTAACTTATGCTTATTTTTATGCCACTGACATGGGATTGACTTGTAGGCGGGCCCTCCGCGGTGCAAGCGGTGACAATAAGCATGGGGGATTGATGCTCCTTTATTCCACTTACAGTCTGAGAAAGAGAGAGACTGGTGGAACCATGCTCTGCCCTCCTTGAGGTAGAAACAGGAACAGTCACCAGAAAAACCACAAGATCAAGGGGATCCTATATCCTCTCCCCACCAGGCAGAAGGCAGTAGCTTAAAGGAAAGGAGTGAATGGAGGCAAGTCTATGCTCGGGGCAGCAGGCGAACCCCCTCCTTGCTTACCTCCCCTTCCCAGGTGCCTCTGTACAACAGGTATGAGGCTCTGGATGTGGAAGGCCAGTCAATGGATGATGTGGATGATGGTCCATCTACACCAGAGGTGTTGCCAAGGTCAGAAAGGCCTACCCCTGGATCACAATCACCTCCACGAGGAAGAAAAGATGGGTTATAGTTGTGGGTGACTCCCTTCTGAAGGGAACAGAGGGTCCAATATGCCGGATAGACCCTCCTCTTAGGGAAGTCCGCTGCCTCCCTGGGGCCTGGGTTAAGGACATCACTAGGAAACTTCCTAGCCTGGTATGGCCCTCAGACTCTTACCCATTACTGCTCTTCCATGTAGGTGGCAATGAAACCACAACGCATAGTCCAAGGGCGATCAAAAGAGACTTCAGGGCCTTGGGACGGTCAGTAAGGGAATCTGGAGCACACGTAA
The DNA here is from genome assembly GCA_009819775.1 of Phoenicopterus ruber ruber. Lineage (NCBI taxonomy): Eukaryota > Metazoa > Chordata > Aves > Phoenicopteriformes > Phoenicopteridae > Phoenicopterus > Phoenicopterus ruber. The sequence goes on along the minus strand of CM020247.1, from coordinate 5,451,805 downwards.
TTTTTTCCTCCATCCTTCCAGTTGCGGGCAGCGATACTGGAAGAAACAGACGGGCTCAGCCTGTTAATACATGGCTCCGTGGCTGGTGTCACGGTCCTGGTTCCGGCTGGGATAGGGTTAATTTTCACCAGAAGCTGGCAGGGGTCTATTGTATACCATGTGACCGTCAGGCTCACTATATAGAGGGGGACCGAGAGAGGGGGGGATTGCAGCTCCGGAGCGGGCAGCTGAGCCCCAGCCGGAAGCTGAGTGCCACACAGTTGCTCATTCACCCCACCCCTCCCAGTGAGATGAGGGAGAGAACCGGGAAAAAGAAAGGCAGAACTCGTGGTTTAACAACAACAACAGTTTAACCGGACAGCAAAGGAAAAGAAAACAAGAAACCCCAACAATACCAGCAACAGCGTGTACTTAGCAGTGCTTCCCTCTGCAGGTCGCTCCCCGCCCAGAGCCCAACGCCCAGCCCGCTCCGGAGCTGCAATTATTAACCCTATCCCAGCCGGAACCAGGACCGTGACTGTTAACTCCTGCTTAGATTTTGGCTAACACAGCTCATGCTAAGGCCTGATGTATGCTGGGAGCAGCACCATTAGGTCAAAGCAAGAGCACCACCTAGGCAGGACAGGTGGCCAGAAAGAGCTAAAAGGCCATTATGCAGCCATTATCACCTGCAAATTGCTGTCTCCTGCAGCCATTATCTTTTCATAGAATCATAGAATTGTTCTGGTTGGAAGAGACCTCCAAGATCATCGGGTCCAACCATTAACCTATCACTACCAAGTCCCCCACTAAATCATATCCCTTAGGGCCTCATCTAAACGCCTTTTGAATACCCCCAGAGATGGGGACTCCACCACCTCCCTGGGCAGCCTGTTCCAGTGCCCGACAACCCTTTTGGTGAAGAAATTTTTCCTGATATCCAATCTAAACCTCCCCTGGCGCAACTTGAGGCCATTTCCTCTTGTTCTGTTGTCTGTTACTAGGGAGAAGAGTCCGACCCCCATCTCTCTACAACCTCCTTTCAGGTGGTTGTAGAGAGCGATAAGGTCTCCCCTCAGCCTCCTTTTCTCCAGACTAAACATCCCCAGTTCCCTCAGCCGCTCCTCATAGGACTTGTGTTCCAGACCCTTCACCAGCCTCGTTGCCCGTCTCTGGACACGCTCCAGCACCTCAATGTCTTTCTTGTAGTGAGGGGCCCAAAACTGAACACAGTACTCGAGGTGCGGCCTCACCAGTGCCAAGTACAGGGGGACGATCACTTCCCTACTCCTGCTGGCCACACTATTTCTGGCAATTTCCTCAGAATCCACTAACTTATGGAAATGGTATAGACCAAACTTCCAAGCTGGAAGGTATAAAATGTCAGCTTATCCAAAAAGCCTTTGAAGTGGATCCAACAGCAGCTAGACTGCTGAGGCTTTTGTGTCCCCTGGTGTGATACAGGGGATGCCTGCTCCGTGACGGAGGAGGAAGGATGAGCACTCTTGAAAGGGTTAAAGCCCAGGAACATGGAGAATGTTGCAAGTGCCCTGGCTATTGTGGTTTTGGAATGGTTGGAAGAGGTGTAAGATAAGGGAGGTGCGGAGACAATTGCTTTAGGCAACTCGGCCTTGGGAAACAGATGCACCGAACCATAAGATAAGAAAGTTGCAAGATAATGACAACAATTATTTTGAAGGACATGGTCTATGTGACCCCAGAACTGAGTTTGCACCTTCATCAAGGACCACCCAGAGGATCAACTGCATATGCATATCACTTATTAGCATATGTAGATAAGTTCCCGGAAAAGTAATGAATTTGTAAATCATTTACGGGAAGTTACATGAATATACATGTTAAGAGTGTGTATATATGCTGGATTGACAAAGCGTTCAGTATGCATGTTAGGTGGAGATATCCCCTGTGCATCCAGCGCTGCAATAAAATGCCTGCTTAATAACACTTTGTTGTTATTGAGTTTTATTACATCGGTTTCCGTACCCAGCCGCACCTAACTTCCCACCTCAATAAGGAAAGTCAGAAAGCAAGGGGGTTCGGAGAACACCAATCTTTGTAACACTCTCACCTTTGGCTAGGTAACTAATTCTAATTTCTTTTTTTTTTTTTTTTTTTGCTCATAGGTGTACAAATTAAGAGTTATGGGTTATAAGTAAGTTATGAAACCTTATGTCCTGGTTTAGGCCGGGATGGAGCTAGTTTTGTTTTCAGCAGCTCCTGTGTTTTGGCTTTAGTGTGAGAAGAATGGTGATAGAACACTGATGTTGCTGGTTGCTGCTGAACGACCAAGGACATTTTGCTGTTTTCCAGGTTCTGCTAACGTGCAGATGCAAAAACTTGGGAGGGATAGAGACAGGATAGTTGATCCAAACTGGCCAAAGAGAGTATTCCATACCATAGACGTCATGCCTGATATAAGCGAGGGTCGGTCGGTGGGCCACTAGGCTTTTTAGACCCTTAACTTGCCTTAATCCTTAAGCTTCCCTTCAGGTTGCTTTTTGTTTCCCTATTTTTTCCTTTTTGTTTCTCGTTTGTTCGTTCGGCTGTTTGTTCCCTCGCCTTATCTCTCTGGAATTTGCTGTGCTGGGACAGCTGGCGGGGGGATACCCCTGCTCCCTGACTGCTGCTCGGGATGGGCTGTATCAGTTGTTGGGTGGTGAGAAATTGTGTGTTGTTTGTTTTATATATTCTATTATCCTTATATATATTATCATTATTATCTTTATTAATATATTTTTATTTTTTTCCTTTGCTGTCCTGGTGAGCTGTTTTTATCTCAACCCACGAGTTTTCCTTTCTCTCCAATTCTCCTCCCCACCCCACCGGGGAGTGGGGGAGTGAGCGAGCGGCTGCGTGGTATTGGGTTACAATTTGGGGTTAAACCACGACAGTCCTTTTTGGCGCCCAAGGTGGGGCTCGAGAGGGGTCCAGCTAGCTCAGCTGAGAGAGCATCAGATTGAGGGTCCAGGGTTTAAAGCCCCCGATCAGGCTCAAAGGGTTGAGATAACAACAGACTTGACCAGTGTGTTAAAACAATTTGTTATAAGCATCCGTTGTATTGAGGATTCTATGAGGCCCGAAGGGATATGATTTAGTGGTGGACTTGGTAGTGATAGGTTAATGGTTGGACCCGATGATCTTGGAGGTCTCTTCCAACCAGAACAATTCTATGATTCTATGATTCTATTACTTTGATTGCCGCTGGTCACAATGTTGTTTGAATTGTTTACTTACATTCATATTAAATTATTTATTCATGGTGATTACTAAATGTCAGGTGATGGTGATTTTTCTTTAAACGTATCTTTATTTCCTCTACCCATAGCTAAAGTCTCCAGTAACTCCCGCTATGTGGAGTCAATGTGTACTCTTATTAAAATATATTTAAGGGCTTTGAAAGTAAACAGCTCAGGGGAGCCCTCCAGTACTTTCATCAGAAAACTGTACCTCTGTGGCTGTATATCTCATTTTGTCAGTGATGAGGAACACCCATGTTTCACTAGGAGAAATGTGACAGCTCTCCATAGCCCTGCCACTTGAACAATCAAATCCCTTACTAGTCAACCAAGCTATAAATCACTCAGCAGATCTGACACCAGCTTAAATGAAAATGCCTCCTTGGAAATAACTTCTTAATGGGCATCATTATTTGACAGTTAAGTGGCTCGCCGTGCATGAAAACCTGGCCACACTGTTAGGTTTTGAGTTTATATATATTTTGAAGCCAGATACCTAAACTCTCAGATTTAATTACAGTATCACAAAACATAAATATAAAAAATGTAGTATGTCACCTTGAGACAGCACTTAAAGGACATGCATACTGTCTGCTTTCTATGCATGCATCCTATTTTTAAAACTTGCACTATGCAAAAGGGTATATGCTAGAGAAAGCTATTTCTTAATTATTGTGAATTATGAAACAAAATGTCTGCTTACAAATCATACATGGAAGCATAATTTAATTTACTACCATTGTATTGCATATCTATATGAATCTATAGAAGGCTGCTTTTTTATTTGAAAGACTACCCTGACTCCTTAGTAAGGCAAAGGATTTGTGCAACAGAAGTCACACTGTCACAGTCGTCTTTGGCAACTTTAACACATGCACACACATACATGTATACACGCACACGCGCGCGTGCACGCACACATATATATGCCTATAATTCTTTTTCTTTGAGTTTCCAAATAACGTTGTGAAGACTTCACTCTGGGCAGCAAATTGCAGAGGCCTGGAGAAGCACTCTAAAAGAATTTACAGTAATCGGAGGGCTTAAATTCTGCGTGTATAGATTAACAAATTACTTCTTAATTGCTGTACTTTAGAGCAGTGGTCTCCATGTGGGCATCCCAGGGGGTGCCAAGAAGAAAATGGCAGAGCTGACACTTCTACTCCTAGTATGAGCTCTTCATCAGCCACATTATGAGGTTTTTACGATCTAATGACGATCTAATCAGATCTGACAAGAACTTGGCAAAAAAAATTTGAAATTATCAAAAAGACTATTTGAAATATGGATGTAAATCCACTATTGCTAGTGATGAACCTCATCTGAAGTGTATGTTGTGCCTTGAGATATTAGCTAATGATAGTATGAAACCATCACAATTAGCAAGACATCTAAAAACTAGGCACCCGGAACATGAAGACAAACCTCTACATTTTTTTCAGTGATGTTTAAACTCATGTGATACTCAAGCCAGTACTTCAAAGTTTCACTAAACTTAATGATAAATGTTTAGAAGCCTCTTTTGAGGTTTCTTACTTAATAGTGAAAGACAAAAAGCCACATGCTATTGGGGAAACACTTGTTCTTCCTGTCATGATAAAGATGGCTGAAATAACACATGGAAAACAATATGGCAAAAAACTAAAATGCATTCCTTTGTCAGCAAATACTGTTGGAAGATGCATAGAAAACATTGCTGAAGATTTGAAGAAACAAGTATTTGAATAAATCATGCAGTGAAGGAGGTTTGGTATTTGGTGGGTTGAGCTTGTCTGGCTGCCAAACCCCCACCCAGCTGCTCTCTCACTCCCCCTCCTAAGCAAGACAGGGGAGAAAATAAGATAAAGACAGGGCAATCACTTTCTGATGACCATCATGGGCAAAAGAGTCATAGAATAGCTCGGATTGGAGGGGACCTCAAAAGATCATCTGGTCCAACCTTTTGTGGGAAAGGGAGCCTAGATGAGATTACCTAGCACCCTGTCCTATCGCATCTTGAAAACCTCCAGCAATGAGGAGCTCTGCCACATCCCTAGGGAGGTTGTTCCAGTGATTGATTGTTCTCACTGTAAAAAAATTTCTTTCTTGTATCAAGATGAAACCTCTTCCAGTGCAACTTGTACCCGTTGCCCCTTGTCTTCTCCATGTGGCTCCTTGTGAAGAGAGACCCTCCATCCTCTTTGTAGCTGCCCTTTAAGTACTGGAATACAGTGATGGCGTTCCCCCGGAGCCTTCTTTTCTCCAGGGAGAAAAGACCTAACTCCTTCAGTCTTTCCTCATAGGGCAGGTTCTCCATCCCTTTGATCATCTTTGTGGCCCTCCTTTGGACCCTCTCCAATCTGTCCGCGCCTTTCTTGAATTGTGGGGACCAGAACTGGACAAAGTACTCCAGGTGTGGCCTGACAAGCACTGAGTAGAGTGGGATGATCAGATCTCTATCTCTGCTAGTAATGCTTCTGTGGATGCAACCCTGGATCCAATTTGCCTTTGTTGCTGCAGCAGTGTGCTGCTGATTCATGTTCAGCTTGTTGTCCATCAGGACCCCCAGGTCTCTTTCAGCAAGGCTGGTCCCCAGCCACACAGATCCTAGCCTGTACTGGGCTCTTTGGTTATGTTGTCCCAGGTGCAGGACTTAGCACTTGTCTTTGTTAAACTTCATACTGTTCTTTCTAGCCCACTCTTCCAGCCTGTCCAGGTCTCTCTGTAAGATGTCTCTCCCTTACATGTCAGAGTGTTGGACTCTGACATTAATTGGTGTCCTGGTTTTGGCCAGGATGGAGCTAGTTTTGTCTCCAGCAGCTCCTGTGTTTTGGATTTAGTATGTGAAGAATGGTGATAGTACAGTGATGTTGTTGGTTGCTGCTAAAGGACCAAGGACATTTTGCAGTTTCCCAGGTTCTGCTAATGTGCAGATGCAAAACCTTGGGAGGGGTAGAGACAGGATAGTTGATCCAAACTGGCCAAAGAGAGTATTCCATACCATAGATGTCATGCCCAGTGTAAGTGAGGGTCAGCCGGTGGGCCACTAGGCTTTTAGACCCTTAACTTGCCTTAATCCTTAAGCTTCCCTTCGGGTTGCTTTTTGTTTCCCTGATTTTTCCTTTTTTTTTGTTCGTTTGGCTGTTTGTTCCCTCGCCTTCTCTCTCTGGAACTTGCTGTTCTGGGATAGCTGGGGGGGAATACCCCTGCTCCCTGACTGCTGCTTGGGACGGGCTGTATCGGTCATTGGGTGGTGAGAAATTGTGTATTGTTTGTTTTATATATTCTATTATCCTTATATATATTATCATTATTAATATATTTTTTATATTTTTCCTTTGCTGTCCTGGTGAACTGTTTTTATCTCAACCCGCAAGTTTTCCTTTCTCTCCAATTCTCCTCCCCACCCCAACAGGGAGGGGAGGAGTGAGCAAGTGGCTGCATGGTATTGGGTTACAATTTGGGGTTAAACCATGGCAATTGGCATTGCAAACAGAATATTCCTGAGGGTGAATGTTATCTATTGTATCCATTTTTAGAAAGGAAGACCCTGGGAGCTACCAAATAGCCAGCCTTGCCTCTGTGCCCAGTAAGATCATGGAACAGATCCTCCTGGAAGACATGTTGAACCATATGGGAGACAGGGAGGTGATTAGAGACAGCCAACATGGCTTCACCAAGGGCAGATTGTGCCTGACTAATCTAGTGGCCTTCTATGACGGAGTGACTGCAGGGAAAACCTATGGACTTCATCTATCTGGACTTGTGTAAGGCCTTTGATACGGTCCCCCACAACATTCTTGCTGCTAAATTGGAGAGATTTGGTTTGATGGATGGAATGTTAAATGGATAAGGAATTGGCTGGATGGCCGCATCCAAAGAGTTACAGTCAATGACTCAATGTCCATGTAGAAACCAGTAACGAGTGGTGTCCCTCAAGGGTCTGTAGTGGGACCAATACTATTTAATATCTTCATCAATGACATAGTGGGATTGTGTGCACCCTCAGCAAGTTTGTGATGACACCAAGCTGAGTGGTGCAGTTGACTTGCTAGAGGGAAGGGATGCCATCCAGAGGGACCTTGACAGGCTTGAGGAGTGGGCCCATCCTGGCCCTGTCCTGGGGCTCCCACTGTGGTAACACTATGCTTTCATTAAAGCCAAAGCTTTCACTTGCTGAGTATTGTGCCTTGTCCCTGAGGGATCCGCACTTGCTTTTCGCTCGTAACAGAGCCACTAAAGGAAAGATGCACCGGAGAAGGTGTATTCTCAACAGTAAATTACTACTTTAATAAAAACAAAGTTTTATGGAAAAACTGTGCAAGTGTAGTCACTGATGGAGCAGCTACTTTGGCTAGAATAAAAAATAATAAAAACAGGACCTGTAAATAGTAGAATCTTTACAGTATTTTGTAATGAGATGGGGAATGGCTATGAAATTATTTTGTACCACACAGAGGTTTCCTGGTTATCTCATGGCAAAGTCTTTTAAAAGAGCTGTCAAACTAAAAGATGAGTTGCACACATTTTTCTTTTTGTAAAAGACACAAGTTCCAAATTTGGTGACCTTTTCTGTGATGACAAATGGCTGTCAGTAGTATGCTACCTAGCAATTATTTTCAATATCTGCTGATGAGGGGAAAGGATGTGATGAGAAGGGCACCAATAGAACAAGTCAATTGGCTGCGGAACTGGTGTTGGTGGCAGGGTTTTGGGTTCTGCAATCATGGGACCTTGCTTGTAGACCAGCATCTGCTTGGGAGAGATGAGATCCACCTTACTAAGAAGGGCAAAGGTATTTTTGCCAACAGGATGACTGACCTCATAACAAGGGCTTTAAACTAGGAAGGATGGGAGAGGGAGAGGGTAACCAGCAGTCCTGTGAGGGAGCGATGGACACGATTGCTGAGCAAAGGGCATGGGGTGGTATGATGGGAAGGGATCACAAAGTCAACAAAATGGGGCTTGGATGGGGTCACCTCTAGCAGCTGAATATGAGCAAGGAGGTGCCTACAAGGCACCGTTGTGGAGAAATCCCCCAAACCCTTTCCAGGAGGTCAACGTGATGGGCTGCCTCTCTAAAGTGCCTGTACACTAATGTACACAGTATGGGGAATAAGCATAATGAGTTAAAGATATGTGTGTAGTTGCAGGGCTATGATCTTGTCAGGATCATGGAGATGTGGTGGGATGGCTCGTATGACTGGAGTGTCGCAATGGAGGGATACAAGCTCCTTTAGGAAGGACAGACTGGGAAGACAAGGAGGAGGAGTTGCCCTATGTGTGAGACAGCAGCTGGAGTGCATGGAGCTCTGCCTGGGAATGGATGAAGAGCCAACAGAGAGGTTATGGGTTAAGATTAAAGAGAGGACAGGCAAATATGATCTTGTAGTGGTTGTCTACTACAGGCTGCCTGACCAGGAAGAACAAGTGGATCAGGCCCTCTACAGACAGATAGGAGCAGCATCGTGTTCACAGGCCCTGGTCCTCATGGAGGAATTCAACCACCCCAATATCTGCTGGAGGAACAACACAGCAGGACATAAGCAGTCCAGGAGGTTCCTGGAGTGCATTGATGATAACTTTCTCCTCCAACTGATAGAGGAGACAATGAGGAGAGGTGCTCTGCTGGACCTCATATGCACCAACAAGGAGGGGCTTGTTGGGGATGTGAAGGTCAAAGGCAGCCTTGGCTGCAGTGACCATGAGGTCATGAAGTTCAGGATCCTGAGGGGAGTGAGGAGGGTAAAAAGCAAGCTCATGGCCCTGGACTTCAGGAGAGCAGACTTTGGCCTCTTCAGGGACCTGCTTGGAAGAGTCCTGTGGGATAAGGCCCTAGAAGGAAGAAGGGCCCAAGAAAGCTGGTTAATATTCACGAATCGCCTCCTCCAAGTTCAAGAGAGCTCCACCTCAAAGAATAAGAAGTCAGGCAAAAATGCTAGGAGGTCTGCATGGATTAACAAGTTGCTTCTGGCAAAGAAAGGAACAGAAAGGAAGCATACAGAGGGTGGAAGCAAGAATGGGAAACCTGTGAGGAATAGAGAGACGTTGTCTGAGCATCCAGGGATGGAAGTTCAGAAAGCCAAAGGCCATCTAGAATTGAATCTGGCTAGGAATGTCAAAGATGACAAGAAGGGCTTGTTGACAGATGTCATTGCAAGGCCACTCTCAAATCTTTGATCAATCATGGCAATAGGGCGAAGTGTCCAAAGACTGGAGGAAAGCAAATGTCACCCCCATCTTCAAGAAGGGCAAGGGAGGACCCAGGAAACAGGGACAGGCCAGTCAGCCTCATCTCGATCCCTGGGAAGGTGATGGAGCAGCTAATCCTGGAAATCATTTCCAGGCGTGTGAAGGACAAGAAAGTCATCAGGAGTAGTCAGCATGGCTTCATCAAGGGGAAGTCATGCTTGACCAACTTGATAAACTGGGTTGAACATGAGTCAGCAATGTGCCCTTGCAGCAAAGGCGGCAAATGATATCCTGGGCTGCATCAGGCAAAGTATTGCCAGCGGGTCAAGGGAGGTGATCCTTCCCCTCTCCTCAGCACTGGTGAGGCCACACCTGAAGTCCTGTGTCCAGTTCTGGGCTCCCCAGTACAAGAGAGACATGGACGTACTAAAGGGAGTTCAGCAAAGGCCCACGAAGATGACTAAGGGTCTGGAGCACCTCACATATGAGGAAAGGCTGAGAGAGCTAGGACTGTTTAGTGCAGAGAACAGGAGGCTCGGGGGGATCTCATCAATGTATATAAATACCTGAAGGGAGAGTGCAAAGAAGATGGAGCCAGGCTCTTTTCAGTGGTGCCCAGTGACAGGACCAGAGCCAATGGGCACAAACAGAAACACAGGAGTTTCCATCTGAACATCAGGAAACACTTCTTAACTGTGAGGGTTACTGAGCACTAGAATAGGTTGCCCGGGGAGGTGTTGGAGTCTCCCTCCTTAGAGAAAGACATGGTCCTGGGCAACTGGCTCTAGGTGGCCCTGCTTGAGCAAGGGGATTGGACCAAATGACCTCCAGAGGTCCCTTCCACCATCAACCGTTCTGTGACAATTAGCTGTCAGTAGTATGCTACCTAGCAGACATTTAAAAAAACAACACACTAAAGCTGTCCATTCAAGGTGAAGGTGATGTTTTAACAATGCATGAGAAAGAATGTTTCTTTTGAAAAAGTTACTATGGAGAAAACATTTTGAAAATAGATGTGTGGAAATGTTTCCATCATTATGTGATTATTTTTTTGTTGTTGCTGAAAATGATGCGTGTCAGCTTTTAAAACTCTCATATCTGTACACTTTAAAAACTTGTAAACAGAATTTTCTAACCTGTTTAAAAATCTTCCAAATAAAGAGTTTCACTGGGTTTTGATCCCATTTATTAAGAATATAAAAATGCAACACCTTCTGATTAGTTTGCAAGAACAACTGAATGACATCAAGGAAAATTGAAATTTACTAAACAAATTACAAGAAAAAAACCTTTGCATAATGACAGGATGGGATTGAAAAATGAGCATCATGATTTAGTAAGCACAGCCAATGATGTACTTCTTCCATTGGTATCTACGTATCTTTGAGTTCTCTTAGGCAGCTTTGACAGTCATTAAAACCAAGTATCGAAATAAACTGAACTTAGAACCAGACCTTTGAATCACTGTGTCACAAAGTGCTAAACCAAATAATATTTTTAGTGAGAGCAAAAAAGATTTTTGTACCGTTAATAAATAAAACATAGTAAATGTTTTAAAAATAAAACTGTTTTAACTATATTTTACAATATATAAAACAATATTTATCTCATCATTTTTAATTTCTATTTTTGTGCATGTTTTGTGATCTATATAATGTATTACTATAGTAGTACATGTGTATAATTTATAAATAAGTATACTTTTTTTTTTCTGATAGGAGTGCACGAACAAAAAAGTTGGGAGACCACTGCTTTAAAGAGAATTGTGTTCATCTCTCAATTTGGAAACTACATACAGGGGCAAATCTTCCTGCATCATGGCCTTTTTGATATCTTCTTTCAGGGGTACAGATTTTATTTTACAGGGTTGTCTTTCTTCCCTTGACTGGGCACAAACCAATTCGTTCAGAGTAAGGAGGAAGAAACTGTCTGTGCCTGACATCCTTTTCATAAGGTGAGGTTGCCCTCTACAGGTTATCTTAGAAAAATCAGAGGTTCAGTATCTTTTAAATATAAAAATAACAGATTAGTTACAATTTAAAAATGGAAGTTACTGCAGAAAAAGAATAATGCATTAGAACTAGAAAGCTTATCTTAACACTAATAGTTTAATTGATTATTAATCAGGGTACCTGTCATATCCCAAAATTAAACTTTCTCCTCTGTCATTCCTGACCAACCTGGCTCTACTAAAATGAGTCTATTCAGTATTTTTCTGTTCTTGGATGGGTTCTGGTCCACTTGCACCAATGTGCTTCATTTACAAGAAGACTCACCACTATCAGGGTAGTTCAATGTGTCTGTTGATAAGGCAAACACTTCAGCCCATGTGTAACTCCTTTCTAATGGGTAGTCCAATTTACTTTATCATGTCTCCTCACTTTGTAAAAGCAACCCTGTGTTTATTAGCATAGAGCCATACATATATATGTGTGTGTGTGTATAAAATGCATATTTCTGTTTAGATTTTATGAGTTTTATTCAGTAAAGTGTTTCAACATTATCTAGGAAGTTTAGATGCATCTTTAATTGAAGTTATTTTACTGGAAATTTTGTATCTAAACCCCTTTATTAAGTTTTAGAAAACAGAAGAACTATATCAAGAAAGTCAAACTTTCTAACAGATATTGCACCCTGTTGTTTGCTCAAGTATTTTTTTGCTACTTAACATCAAATTCAGTTTTAGTGTCCAGTATAAAGACAGCATGAGTTTGCTGAAGAACTACAACTCTAGCTTAGTTATTCCTACTTCTGCCAGTGCCATCATCCTTGTTCTAGTAAAACTTTAATTGCCTTAAGCATTCTGGAGACAGGAGAACATTTGGGGGGGGAACACAAAAAACATCAACTAATAGGTGTTTTTTTTTGTTTTATGTTGATTTTTTTTCTTTAAAATGTTCAGAATACAAATAATTAGGTTCAAATAAGCTAATCTAACATGCAGTCCTGCAAACCATAGTAATCCCCCCCATCAGATTGGCCAAGAGTAGGAAGAGTGCAAAAGGATGTGCTAAGGGACAGCACTGAAAGGTGGTTGGCAGCTCACCTTTTGCCACTAAATTTGCTTGATATTATCTCCCATCCCTTCAAATCCCATCCCATTGCCAGTGATGGTACACCACAGTGCTACCTCCCTCTCTCCTTCCTCAACCTTTCAGCATGCTGTTTGTACCTTGGTGAGCAGAGAAAGAAACAAGCTTTGGTCTTCCTGGCTGAAGTAGAAGAGGAAGGATCTTTGCATCCATTTCATGTTTTCTGCAGAACCGGGTGTCATCTGTTCTTCATTAGTGCAGCTCTGCTCAAAATCTAATAAGCACATCTGCAGAGAAGCCAGGCAGACGTGCAGACATTTCCAGCAAGATGAAGGAGTCATAAAATAAAAATCATAAGTCATAAAAATCCATGTGAATTATTAACCTTCTTTTGATGATCACATAAGAAGAGCTACAGGATAATTGTAATTGTGCTGCAAATGTGGTTTTTATTGAAGTGCATTGAATAAATATTGCAATTTACTGATCCTTCTGCAATGTTGACAGTACAAGTTAATTTTTTTACTAGACTAATTGTTTTGTTTTTCTAAGGCTACTGCTCACGGTAATTTACCTTTTTCAATATTTCATTCATAGCCATATCTCTTGTACAATGACATACAGGACAGAGTTGTAACTATGTAGTGTTCTCAATGAGATCTCTAGATCTGGATGACCTACTCCCAATTTGCTGAATCATGCCTTCTTTTCTGGTAGGGAACTACTCAGTAAACCATGAATTGTTGTCCAAACAATTCAGAGGCAGTGATATGGAGAGGAGGCAAATTTTACTTTTTGGACAGTCCCTTCCCCTTAGCCCTTTTCTCCTGTAAATGGATCAGAATTTCCCTTGCAGAGTTCCCACAGGGAAACAGAAGAACAGATGTGCCCACACTAGGGTTTTGTTCTTCTGTCATCAGAAAGCCCCAAGAATGGCTCACCAGTGTGAGATCAGCCCACTCTTTGTAAATTGTTCTAGCCTATTAAGTGTCTGTATCAGGCTTACTGTTGCTGGAGGATAGAAATATCCACTTATGTCAAAGACAGACTAAGATTCATATGTGGTAAAGAGACACAGTTATTAAGGTCTCTCCATAGCTTTGCAAGTCATAAATATCTTAGAACTTATAACCTTAGTGTTGCCGTTTTCAGGCTTGATGATAAAGAGAAGAAAGAAATGTGCAAGGGAGTTCATGAAGTGGGGACAATAAGACGAATATATGTTTACTGTTATTTTTCCCTTTAAAATGAAAGATGCTTGCTGAAGACATTGGAAATTCATATTATATTTAACAGAGAATAAGAAAGGAAAAGAAATGGGACAGCAAGTATATTGAAGTTTTTTTCCAGGATCCCTGCCACAAACACAGTTCATCTTTTTGTATATTGGACAAGAGCTCCCTGGCACTGCTGGAAATTAGGTAGGAATGTTACTGTGCTTAGAGGAGTTTTCGATAAAATACCTTAGGAGTTCAAGAAGGAACCATGTAGGAAAATTGCTGGGCTTGTATTTTTCTTCTTGAACAAAACCCTGAAGAATTAGCCACATGCATTTTGTTTATTACAACTTCCAGTGCTTTCCTCATACTAGGTGTAGAATTTAAGCAAAGATACTAGTTTATTCGTACATAATCCCAAGAACAGAAGCTAATAGACCTTCCTTGCCTCTAGCAACTAGCAATAATAATAACTCATACACTAAGTCCTCTGGAGTAGATAATGCAACTCTTTCCCCTCATCCTTCCTTTTCTGGAATGTGGGAAGGAAACATTTCAGGATAGGAAGATCACAAATAGGAGCTGGTTCCATGTAATCAAATAATATCACATGATGTCACTTCACAGTGGCTTGGCAGTGCAAATGAGGTGATGCCAGCACAGATGTGAGATGTCAGGACAAGAAATATGGGGGGCAGATGGTGCAGCAAAGGTGCTATCTAGCAAGACTAGAGTTCAGGAACTGTGCCTGACCTTTCAAGTGCACTGATCCTCATGCTTTTTGTCCCACAGTCATATTCCTTGTTTCCTCAGCTGAAGAATGAGTATGGTGTACCAAAGTTATCTTCTGTTACTGTCAACAAGTTCTTCACCTTCTTATTTAACTTATGTCTTCTTTCCAAGAAAGAATATCTAGGTTTTGATTAGAACTATTTTAAGGTGAATTAACCAGCAGAATAATACATTTCCATGTTTAACTATTTTAATTTGTTTTATTCTAACATTGTTATAAAGCATATTGAACAACATCAATAATAACCATTTCTTCCTCCCCTGCAATCCATTTTTTTTCATTGCAGGAAAATTTACCTCCTGATTATCGAATAAGTCTGATATTGATATTGGTATGGTAATAGAGTACCTGACGGGAGGAGCATATCGCTGCAACTATACATGAAAGTGGTCCAGAACACTGTACCACAATTTATTTGGGTCCAAGAGGGTAAGGACAAAATTATTTGCCATCTGTATGACTGCACTCATTGGCAACGATGAAATGATCTTGAATGGTTCCAGACTGGGGGGGAAATCCACATGCACGCACTATTCTGTCTACTGATCCATTTCCATTATGTCGTGGTTTGACCCTGGCTGGATGCCAGGTGCTCACCACAGCCACTGTATTGCTCCCCCTCCTCAGCTGGACAGGGGAGAGAAACTATAATGGAAGGCTCGTGGGTCGAGATAAAGACAGGGAGATCACTCACCAATTACCGTCATGGGCAAAACAGACTCGACTTGGGGAAAAATTAATTTAATGTATTGCCAATCAAGTCAGAGTAGGATAAGGAGAAATAAACCCAAATCTTAAAAACACCTTCCCCCCACCCCTCCCTTCTTCCCGGGCTCAACTTCACTCCCGATTTCTCTACCTCCTCCCCCTGAGAGGTGCAGGGGGATGGGGAATTGGGGTTGCAGTCAGTTCATCACACGTCGTCTCTGCCGCTCCTTCCTCCTCGGGGGAGGACTCCTCACACTTTTCGCCTGCTCCAGTGTGGGGTCCCTCCCATGGGAGACAGTCCTCCAGGAACAGACTGCTCCAGCGTGGGTCCCCCGCAGGGTCACAAGTCCTGCCAGCAAACCTGCTCCAGCATGGGCTCCTCTCTCTCCACGGGTCCACAGGTCCTGCCAGGAGCCTGCTCCAGCACAGGCTTCCCATGGGGTCACAGCCTCCTTGGAGCACATCCACCTGCTCCAGAATGGGGTCCTCCATGGGATGCAGGGTGGATACCTGCTCCACCGTAGGCCTCTATGGGCTGCAGAGGGACAGCCTGCCTCACCATGGTCTTCACCACGGGCTGCAGGGGAATCTCTGCTCCAGCGCCTGGAGCACCTCCTCCCCCTTCTTCTTCACTGACCTTGGTGTCTGCAGAGTTGTTGCTTTCACATCTTCTCACTCCTCTCTCCACTGCTATTTTCCTGCAGCAGGTTTTTTTTCCCCCTTCTTAAATATGTTATCACAGAGGCATTGCTGACTGGCTTGGCCTTGGCCAGTGGTGTGTCTGTCTTAGAGTTGGCTGGCATTGGCTCTATCAGACATAGGGGAAGCTTCTAGTGGATTCTTACAGAAGCCACCCCTGTAGCCCCCCCGCTACCGAAACCTTTTCACGCAAACCCAGTACATTCCACCCCTCGCCTCTGTGAATCACATATTTAAGTATTATCATTAAAACCCACAATCATCAAGTAATCTTCACAAACTTCAGTCACATCAACAAGAAAAAGAATTCCCCACACCAAAATCAAAATAACATCATCACAACACCAAATGGAAGTGGACAATTTACACACACAATCCACCCCTTGTCCCTTCACCACAACTAAAACAACAGGAATTCCCCACAATCATTCCACTCTCTAACAACATTCAGTCCATGTTTTGGCCGTTACCTCTCCCAATTACTATTCTTATCCCGAATTCCTCATGCCCCATGTTGGGTGCCAAAAAGGACTGTCATGGTTTGACCCTGGTTGGATGCCAGGTGCCCACCAAAGCTGCTCTATCACTTCCCGTCCTCAGCAGGACAGGGGAGAGAAAATATAACGAAAGGCTCATGGGTCGAGATAAGGACTGGGAGAGATCACTCAGCAATTACCATCATGGGCAAAACAGACTCGACTTGAGGAAAAATTAATTTAATTTATGACCAATCAAATCAGAGTAGGGTAATGAGAAATAAACCCAAATCTTAAAAACACCTTCGCCCCACCCCTCCCTTCTTCCCGGGCTTAACTTCAATCCCAAGTTCTCTACCTCCTCCCCCTGAGCGGTGCAGGGGGATGGGGAATGGGGGTTGCGATCAGTTCATCACACATTGTCTCTGCCGCTCCTTCCTCCTCAGGGGGAGGACTCCTCACACTCTTTGCCTGTTCCAGCATGGTGTCCCTCCCACAGGAGACAGTCCTCCACAAATTTCTCCAACGTGAGTCCTTCCCACGGGCTACAGTTCTTCATGAACTGCTCCAGCGTGGGTCCTTTCCATGGGGTGCAGTCCTTCAGGAACAGACTGCTCCAGCATGGGTCCCTCATGGGGTCACAAGTCCTGCCAGCAAATCTGCTTCAGTGTGGGGTCCTCTGTCTCCACGGGTCCACAGGTCCTGCCAGGAGCCTGCTGCAGCACAGGCTTCCCATGAGGTCACAGCCTCCCTGGGGCACATCCACCTGCTCCAGAATGGGGTCCTCCATGGGATGCAGGGTGGATACCTGCTCCACCGTAGGCCTCCATGGGCAGCAGGGGGACAACCAGTGTCACCATGGTCTTCACCACAGACTGCAGGGGAATCTCTGCTCCGGCGCCTGGAGCACCTCCTCCCCCTCTTTCCTGGTGTCTTCATAGTTGCTTCTCTCACATATTCTCACTCCTGTCTCCCAGCTGCCATTGCGCAGCAGGGTTTTTTTCCCCTTCTTAAATATGTTATCATAGAGACACTACCACTGTCACTGATTAGCTCAGCTTTGGCCAGCAGTGGGTTTGTCTTGGAGCCAGCTGGAAATGGCTCTATCGGACATGGGGGAAGCTGAATATCTGTCCAGAAAAAAACTGGGCTAGCATCTTTCACTTTCACCAAAGTACTCAGTACAAAACCAGGAACTGCCTCTTCCTTGCAGCTGAAAGATAAATATTTTCAGGCTGAGGTGTCTCTCTCTCATGAATTAATTTTGTATGTGAAAAGTGGTAATTGCTCTGCTGTTTTGTTGTGTGAAAAGGTGATAACAGAAAAATCGGTTAAATAAAGAACCCTCTAACGCTTCCTTTTAAGTTTTAGAAGGCAGGCATTCTTTATTGCAGCACCGGATGCACGGGGGATCACTCCACCTATCGTGCATACTGTAAGTCGTGAGAGTAGAGATTTATATCATTCTAGTATATACATATTCATTAAAATCCTTGGGATAATCATACATATTCATGTCATTTCTGGGAACTAGTTGTAATATTCGCATCTTCATTACGCATGCACAGTGTGGGTTACTCCATATGGTTTGTGTCTTTTGTTACAATTAGCTCGTCTTGGCTGGTTCTGACTACAAGGCTCAAGGTTTCTTAGGTCTCTTATCTATTTCTACGTACCAAAACTTTCTAAATTGTTCAAGCAAGCACAAAGCAAGGACACAGAACTACCAACAAAGGCATAGCGTAATCTTTCAGCCTTTGTACAAGGTATCATCTTGGCGTCACTAAGCCTTTGTACAAGGTATCAAAGGTATTTGGTAACGGTGAGAATGATTATGACTAAATGCATCATTGTGCTGGTTTTGGCTGGGGTAGAGTTAATTTTCTTCATAGTAGCTAGTATGGGGCTATGTTTTGGATTTGTGCCGAAAACAGTGATGATAATACAGGGATGTTTTAGTTACTGCTGAGCAGTGCTTACACAGAGTCAAGGCCTTTTCTGCTTCTCACACCACCCCACCAGTGAGTAGGTTGGGGGGAGGTACACAACAAGTTGGGAGGGGACACATCTGGGACAGCTGACCCCAACTGACCAAAGGGATATTCCATACCATATGACATCATGCTCAGCATATAAAGGGAAAGTCATCTCCAGGAAAGCAGGGCTCCATCATGCATAACGGTTACTTGGGAAGACAAACACCTTAACTCCAAACATCCCCCCCCTTCCTTCTTCTTCCCTCTCATGATTGAATAACAACGATGATAAGCCTCCTCAGCCCAAGGAGATCCATCTTCAAGACAAAGAGCCAGAGGAAGCAGAAGAAACAGTGGAAGAAAAAGATGAGGAGGACATGGAACTCACTGTAAGAGTTGACAATGAATTGCCAGCCTCAGTGCTATCAATTTGCTATTCCCACCTCTGTGGGTCTTGCAGGCTATCTGATGCCTAAATTTAGCAGATAATAGGATACCACTTTTAACAGTCCCCTCTGCTCAGTGGGACTTGCGGTGGGTTAACCTTGACTGGCTGCCAGGTGCCAACCAAGCCACTTTCTCACCCCCCCTTCTCAGCAAGACAGAGGGAGAAAATAAGATGAAAATCTCGTGGATCGAGATAAGGACAGGGAGATCACTCACCAATTACTGTCACAAGCAAAACGGACTCGACTTGGGAAGATCAATTTAATTTATTGCCAATTAAAAATAGAGCAGGATAGTGAGAAACAAAAGACAAAACTAAAAACACCTTCCCTCTACCCCCCCACCCCTTCTTCCTAGGCTCAACTTCATTCACGACAGGCTCAACTCCATTCACGACTCTTCTACCTCCTCCCTCCCCTGAGCAGCACTGGGAGTATGAGGAATGGGGGTTGTGGTCAGTTCATAACACTTCATTTCTGCCACTCCTTCTTCCTCACACTCCTCCCTGGCTTCAGCATAGGGTTCCTCCCACGGGATACAGTCCTTCAAGAA
The DNA here is from genome assembly GCA_009819775.1 of Phoenicopterus ruber ruber. Classification (NCBI taxonomy): domain Eukaryota; kingdom Metazoa; phylum Chordata; class Aves; order Phoenicopteriformes; family Phoenicopteridae; genus Phoenicopterus; species Phoenicopterus ruber. The sequence goes on along the minus strand of CM020247.1, from coordinate 5,432,498 downwards.
TTGCTCCAACGTGGGTCCTTCCCACAGGCTGCAGGCTTCTTCTTCAAGAACTGATCCAGCATGGGTCCTTTCCATCAGGAACAGACTGCTCCAGCGTGGGTCCCCTATGGGGTCACAGTTCCTGACAGGAGCCTGCTCCTGCATGGGCTCTCCATGGGCCACAGCTTCCTTCAGAGCATATCCACCTGCTCTTGCATGGGGTCCTCCATGGGCTGCAGTGTGGATATCTGCTCTGATGAGGTCCTCCATGGGCTGCAGGAGGACAACCTGCTTCACCATGGTCTTCTCCACAGCCTGCTGAGGAATTTCTGCTCTGGTGCCTGGAGCACCTCCTCCCCCTCCTTCTTCTCTGACCTTGGTAGCTGCAGAGTTATTTCTCTCACATATTCTCACTCCTCTCTCTCACAGCTGCTATGCAGCATTTTTTACCCTTTCTTAAATATGTTATCAAAGAGGCGCCACCAGCATCACTGATATTGATTGGCTCAGCTTTGGCCAGTGGCAGGTCCATTTTGGAGCTGGCTGGAACTGGCTCTGTCTGACATGGTGGCAGCTCCTGATCTCTTCTGACAGTGGCCAGCCCTGCACCCCTCCCCACCAAAACCTTGCCACATAAATCCAATACAGACTCAAACCATATAAGTTGGCATCATTGTTTCTTGATTTTTCAGCAGTATGTGGTGAAGCTGAAGCATCATGTTGTGATGTAATGTCTTTATATTTTGGTTCCATTCAATGCTGCATCATCTGAAATAAATTCAGGAGATTTCAGAATTGAAAGCACTCAGCCATGACAGATCAGTGGGCCCCTCTGGTAGAAAAGATGCTCTCTATATCTTCCTTTGAATGGAAATGCCCAGAGATTGATGCAAGCTAAAGATTTTTTTCTTTTAGTTCACCTCATTGAAGGGCAAGTTAGTGTGCAAGGAAGCAGTAAAAATGATGAAAACAGGTTTCAAAATTCTTTATGGATTTGTAGTCAGTGCTTCTCACATATACACACGCAGTTTTTAATCCACTGAAAACATTAGCAAGTAGCTAGATGGCACAGCCCTTACTAGGAGCTTCTATAGCTCAGTAGAACTGTGTAAGGAAGGGCTTGTCTGTATTAGTAACATAGCCTTAGATGAATAATTGTCACCTGACACTAAGGGGACAGACAGGTTCTTTTAGGGATCCTTGGCAGAATGATGATGGAACTAAGTTGTAGCATAGCATAGAATTTCTGATCAGAATAGCACAGGATTTCTATAAGCAGAATCAGTGTAGTACAATTCTATAAGTAGCGTAGCACAGAATTTTATAGCACAGCTTAGCTTATGGTTTCTAATCACCTGGACCCTCTGCAGATTGGGTCAAATATTAATACTTGGTTTGCTGTATCAACATAATCATAATTTAGACTTGAAAACACATAAAAGAATACGAGTCACTCAGTCCTCAGAGGAAGCAGACAATAGTGGAGGCGTCCCCAGCCACCAGGGGATCATGGGTTTCACCATCCAGCAGCAGTTCCAGTCCAAGTTCCCACTTAGGACTTGTAACTGCTTGATTTTATAGACAGTGCTCTGTGTGCTGTTACACTTCCCTGTTCTGTGATGGGGTCATCACCACCACCTGGTAGGACAGGTGCCTGGGACCTTCAAGGCTTGTAAGGAGGGGAGTAGTCAGCCTGGCACCCAGGAATCTTGAGGCCAGTAGGGAGGGGATGAAGAAATCTGTTTGGTTTGTCTACTTGGTTCACAGGACCTTCAGGGCCTGATAAGGAAGGGAAAGGGGTCTAATACATGACCAGCTCGGTGAAAGAAATCGGGCAAGGAAAGAAATCAGGTGCAAGAAATCAGGCAAGGAAGGCAAGAGACTGGCATGGCTGCTGGTCAAATTAAAGGGCAAGAAGGAAATACACAGGCAGTGGAAGCAGGGACAGGCATCCTGGGAAGAGTATAGTGATGCTGCCTGGTTGTGTAGGGATGGGGTCAGGAAGGCCAAGGCGCGGCTGGAGCTGAACTTGGCAAGGGATGCAAAGAATAACAAGAAGGGCTTCTACAGGTATGTCAGCCAGAAAAGGAAGATCAAAGAAAGTGTACCCCCCATGATGAGCAGGAGAGGCAAACCAGTATCAAGGGACGAAGAGAAGGCTGAGGTACTCAACAACATTTTTGCCTCAGTCTTCACCAGCAACCTCTCTTCCCGCACCTCTCGAGTGGATGGTCTGCAAGACAGGGACTAGGGAAGCAAAGTCCCTCCCACTGTAAGAGAAGATCAGGGTGAAGTCCCTGGGGACTGGAAAAAGGGAAACATTGCACCCATTTTTAAAAAGGGTAGGAAGGAGGACCCTGGGAACGACCGACCTGTAAGCCTCACCTCTGTGCCTGGGAAGATCATGGAGCAGATCCTCCTAGAACCTATGCTGAGGCACATGGAGGACAGGGAGGTGATTGGAGACAGCCAGCATGGCTTCACCAAGGGCAAGTCCTGCCTGACCAACCTAGTGGCCTTCTACGATGGAGTGACTACATCAGTGGACAAGGGAAGAGCTACGGATGTCATCTATCTGGACTTCTGTAAGGCCTTTGACACAGTCCCCTACAACATCCTTCTCTCTAAATTGGAGAGATATGTATTTGATGGGTGAACTATTTGGTGGATGAGGAATTGGTTGGATGGTCGCATCCAGAGGGTAGTGGTCAATGGCTCAATGTCCAGATGGAGATCAGTGACAAGTGGTGTCCCTCAGGGGTCCGTATTGGGACCAGTACTCTTTCATATCTTCATCAATGACATAGACAGTGGGATCGAGTGCACCCTCAGCAAGTTTGCGGACGACACCAAGCTGAGTGGTGTGGTGGACACGCCTGAGGGATGGGATGCCATCCAGAGGGACCTGGACAAGGTCAAGAGGTGGGCCTGTGTGAACCTCATGAGGTTCAACAAGGCCAAGTGCAAGGTCCTGCACCTGGGTCAGGGCAACCCCCTTTATCAATACCTACCTGGAGTACTGCGTCCAGCTCTGGAGTCCTCAGCACAAGACATGGATCTAGGACAACAGGAAATGGCCTCAAATTGCACCAGGGGAGGTTTAGATTGGATATTCGGAAAAATTTCTTCACTGAAAGGGTTGTCGGGCATTGGAACAGGCTGCCCAGGGAAGTGGTGGAGTCACCATCCCTGGAGGTATTTAAAAGACGGTAGATGTGGCACTAAGGGACATGGTTTAGTGGTGGACTTGGTAGTGATAGGTTAATGGTTGGACTCGATGATCTTAAAGGTCTCTTCCAACCTAAATGATTCTATGATTCTATGATTCTATCTGTTGGATCGGGTCCAGAGGAGGGCCACAAAAATGATCAGAGGGATGGAACACCTCTCCTATGAAGACAGGCTGAGAGAGTTGGGGTTGTTCAGCCTGGAGAAGAGAAGGCTCCGGGGAGATCTTATTGCAGCCTTTCAATACTTAAAGGGGGCCTATAAGAAATATGGGGACAGACTTTTTAGCTGGGCCGGTTGTGATAGAACAAGGGGTAATGGTTTTAAACTAAAAGAGGGGAGATTTAGACTAGACATAAGGAAGAAATTTTTTACAATGAGGGTGGTGAAGCATTGGAACAGGTTGCCCAGAGAGGTGGTAGATGCCCCATCCCTGGACACATTCAAGGTCAGGCTGGATGGGGCTCTGGGCAACCTGATCTAGTTGAAGATGTCCCTGCTCATTGCAGGGGGGTTGGACTAGATGACCTTTAAAGGTCCCTTCCAACCCAAACTATTCTATGATTCTATGATTTTATGATTCTGTGAAAGAGAATGGCCTTTTGCCTTATAAAATGGCATTAGTTATGCTAACCATATTACCAGGGGTCAGAAGCAGGGGGTTCCGGTCACAATAATTTACACTGTAAAGAGCATCAAATAGCTAAAGCTCTGAAGATTACGCAAGTCACCTATTTCTGATCTGTTGTTCTCAGACTTGTTGGACACTTTTTAATTTGGACAATTATCATAGTTATCAGTCCTGCCTTAGCTTAGTTTGGTTTCGTTTGGTTTCGTTTGGTTGATTGTGGTGTCTTTGAAAGGCTTAAAACTCATCCTTTCAAGGTCAGGATAGAGGAGTAGAAGTAAAAGGGTTTTTCCTGGTGAATTAAAAAAAAATCAAAAAACGGACTATTTCCCATAAGCAAACAGCAGGAGCTGCCCCCAGGACCCTATCTGAAGGCCGGCAGGACCTGCCTACAGGACCCAATACACAGGCAAGCCAAAGGAGCAGCCCATGTTTTAAATAAAAGATTTTAGCTTGAAGTTTGGGGGTGTTTTACTTCTGGCCTTAGTCAAATGACCTGGCATAAGTTAGATCTGGCCTCTTTTCCACTGATAAGATGCATGAGAGACTGTTTGGGAAGTGCCTTTGTGAAGGTTCTTTTTTAGCCACACATATTAAGGATACTTTATTCATAGTTTATTAAGATTAATAAATGATTATGAGGTGATATCAAAAATGTTTAATCAATTATTGACGTCTGGTTCAACAGATCAGTCGCTGACCCTAACCATAGCTTGTAACTATTCATAACACCTGCTGCTGAAGCCTTTAGAAGACAATCTGTTTTAATAATTGATTTTTTTGATTCAGTGATGAACTTTTTCCTTGGCAAGTTTTATTTATATTCAAAATCAAATGCATACTTTTCTCCACATTTTTTTCCTTTCAGAACAAATGAACAGAGTTTTATTTAAGTTCTTACTATAGGGTCTTATTATTAATTTAGTTATTTGGCACACAATTGCTTAAAATATTTTCTAGAATTTCCCTTGTTTGGGATTTCTGAGTTTTGTTTGGACTAAATCTTAAACAAAAAAATTGAGGAACTAAAAATCATTCTGGTCACCTCAAAACTCAATTTCTGGCAAATAATGTATTCATCCAGATAATTTCATCTAGCTCTATTTGTAATCATTCCTAGTGAATACTACAGTGTATTCCTGTAATATGTCCATATGCATTTTTATAAAAGTACCCCAACATAAAGGGATCTGCTCTGTTAATTGATTTCTTTCAAAATCTTCTGCCTCCTGTGCTGTTAAATCCAGGTGGCTACTTGGTGGAGGGATTTTGCCAGTGCTTAATGATAGGCCAAAAGTCACTTTCTTCTTCTCAACTGCAGTTTTGCAGAGTGGATGAAGTACGGGGCCACAGTGATTTTTACAGTTTTCTACACCTTATTTGCACAGAATAATGTGATGACACAGAGTAAAGCAACAGTGAAATAAGTCCCCACATGGATACATATGTATGTGAATGTGTTTATTTTATGCCATGCTCCTCTCAAAGGAGCTGGTGGGTGGGTGAGTGAACCTTGGGATATACTATATAAACATATAGTGTTTATTCACTGAAAATGACTTGTTGTTCACACTTGCTTTTAAATTTATAACAGATATATAAGAGTGCTGGGCTGTGGCAGTGCGCTCCCCCCCACTTCCCCCTGCTTAAGCCATGGCCACCAGCAGGAGTTGTGATGCCTACATCCAGCTTACACTGGACTTCAGGGACGGATGGCAACATAGTAGCCAAGGCCTGCCTGGAGCAGAGACCCAAATGTCTTGCTGGTATGCAAATATGACTATAGGTGAATCATCTTACTCTATAAATAGTGGACAGCCCAGGGCCCGTTGAGCTCTCCTGCACAGCAGCAGGCTGCACGCCAGGATCTCCCCTTGAGTAGGGACGCCTCTCAAGGTTACTCCTCGAGGTTGAGAGATTCCTTGCCACAACAGATCCTCGGTAAGTGACTAAGAGCATGCTAAACTTTGAAATCTTAGCTAAGTCATATCAAGGATTGATTGCGCACATATATACTCCTTTAGACATAAACTGTTGACCAAGTCTGGGACTAGGATTGGATCCAGCCGCCCCTAGACTCCTCTCTGAGAAGGAGTTTAGAAAGCAAGGGGGTCCTTTCTGAACCTCATGACTCAACGGGAGGGTCTCCCTGACAGTTTTGTCTGACCCTGTCCTCTATGCAGTAAATAATCCAGTGTACCTTGCCATCGAATCTTGTTAAACCACTGTTGCATTTACCATTGAACTTTGTTAACTCACTGATTTATAGCAATAAAGTGTATTGTTGCTTCTCTCTTATGAGTCAAATGCATCACTCCATCCGCGACAAATTGGTGTAGTCAGCAGGATGTCAAGTAGTATCACTGATTATTTACGGAGGCATGGAGTGAATCCGAGTCCCAAATTCTCAGAAGAATGGGCTCGTGACAATTGGCATAATTGGGAGGTCGTTGAAGACCACTTAGAAGCAATTAGGGGCCGCACAAAGGATGGAAAAGGGAAAGGAGTTATCTGCAAGATGCTAGGTACCTGTTTAGAAGCTGTATTTCAAGAAAGGGAGAATATAAATAGGAAGGAGCAGGACCTAGAGGAAGAAACAGAAGGTAGGAAGGCAACTGAGTTATTACTGTCTTTAAAGATTGAACAGCTGCAGAAACAATTGCAGGAAGAAAAGGAAAAAAGAAAAAATTTGGGAGAAAAGGTCGAAATTATGCTTATACAGGCTCCCCGCCCCCCTGACATTGTACGGATTAGGAAACTAATAGTATCCCCTGAAGACTGGGATGGAGACATCTGGGGTGACCCTGACGACAGCGAGCCAGAAGAAGACAATCCTTTGTTCCCCACCAGTCCTCCTGAATATGAAGCCAGACCTGTTGTTAAAACCAAAAGAACTATGGGACCTCGTGGTGGTCATCTGCAACATACTACACGAACCATCCCCTGGGATCCATTGCAATTGACAAATTTGCCAGAGAGATATAGCGGGAAACCAGGTGAAACTGAATACTTGTGGCGAGTATGCCTAAGTGGCGGTGACCAAATAATGTTGAGTGAGGACGAAGCAAACAGCTTTTGGGTCCATGAGTTTTCTTAAATTTAGGACCCGACCTGACAAACACACCCCATTCTATCACCAGCCGAGTAGCTTATTGGGCTGGAGGAATAGACACCATGGAGCAAGGTGAACCCTCCATAATCCCCATTAAATCTCTAAGTGAGCTCTCTACAGCCATCACAAAAGCTGCTTGCATACAAGCCATGCATGAACGAAGACCCCACAATGTCCCACTATCTGCTACAGTAGATTTCACAATGTTAAAACCACTGATTAGAGGAGCCCCGGCAATTCTTAAACCCTATCTAGTGGCAAAACTGGATGAGATTAAAAGAGATACTGAATATAATAAAAATCTGGGCAATAATGCTCCTAAACCACTCCCTAAATGGGTGGAGTTAATGCACAGCATTGTTAACTACAGCTGTGAAATGGGCTGGGACGATGCACCAGCTGAAAAACAAAATCTGAAGCCCCAGGGAGGAGATCACAAAGACAGACCTGTGAGACAGGGAACAGAAAGTAGATCAAAAGGAAAAAAAAATACAAACCCACAAACAGAATGGAGGAATGAATTCTGGAAGAATTCTGGAAGAATGCATTAGCCCTAGGCATTCCCAGAGCCACAATTCAAGGTCAGCCTACTGGCATTATCGAGTCTGATTGAAGCATTCCAGAAACAAGATAATGATGAAAAGAAGGAGCGTATTTCAATTTCTCCCTTGCCAGTCCCCAGAAAGGGAGACAACCCCTTCCTTCCCCTTTGGGAGGAATTGTAGGGCATGAAGCCAAAAAACAAGTAATGTCTGGAAGGCAATTGGGTCCTGCCTGTCTGGAAAGTGGAGGCTTATCAGTGGATAAGAGATGATGGCCCATACATTTTAATTCCAGTTGGTCCTCAAGGACAAGTGGTGAAGTTTTTAATAGATATGGGAGCACAAATTTCAATACTAACACAACAAGATGCTGAGAAGCTGGGCATGTGATCCGGACAGCAAAGAGTTAAGATTACCAGTGCAAATGTAGCGAGTGTTGTATGTCAAATTGCCAAGGTCAATTTATGGCTCCCGGGCAAGAAGCGCATGTCGACTACTCGCTTTGCAATTAAAGATCACCATGAAAATATTTTATGTTTTGACATTTTAAACAGACAAACCTGGTACCTGCCAAATGGCAGTGTGTGGTCCTTCGGCTCAAACGTCGACCCCAACCCCGGTAGAAATTGGGAGGCTACCGTGCATGTGCTTCGCACAGCCTCTGCACTCCCTGATTCAAAAATTACTAATGTACCACAGTACTTGATTTCTGCTGCAGCAGGAAATGAAATTTCTGAAGTCATAGCAGATTTGGAGAAATGACAAATTATCCGCAGAACCCACTCCCCATATAACTCACCTGTCTGGCCAGTTAGGAAACCAGACAGGAGGTGGTGATTAACAGTTGATTATCAGTGCCTAAATGCTAATACAGGCCCCCCCCCCCCCCACCACCAGCTGCTGTACCAAACATTGCAAACTTAACAGCTGCTTTGCAAGCAGCTGCACACCCATGGGATGGCAGTGCTAGATGTAAAGCATATGTTCTTTATGGTTCCCTTGAAGGAAGAGGATAAAGAGAGGTTTGCTTTCACTTGGGAGGGAATACAGTATACCTTTAACAGACTCCCACAGGGGTATAAACATTCACCCACAATTGCTCATGCCGCACTTGCTGAACTTGTACAGACAGTCTCACTTCCCCAAGATGTGAAACTGTACCAACATATAGATGATATTCTTATTGGAGGAACTTCCCCTGAGAAGGTGGGGGAAGCAGCAGCAGCAGTATGGCAAGCACTAAATAAAGCAGAAACTGAAATTACATCTGGAAAGTGTCAGGGACCAAGCAAAGAAGTTAAATTCTTAGGTACTTGGTGGATAGCAGGCAGTGCAGTGACTTCCCCCAGATACACCTTAAGGAAAATGGAAGAGCTGCAAATGCCCCAATCAAGGAAGGAGTTACAACAATTAATGGGAACTTTATGATATTGGAGGAAGCACGTACCTGGATTTTTAATTATTTATTTATATATTTAATTATATGATCCACCTGCCCCACTTTTGGGTACATGAGCATCTGGATATTGGGATAAATTTGGATATTCTTCACCATAAGGGTTATCAGGCACTGGAACAGGCTGCCCAGGGAAGTGGTGGAGTCACCATCCCTGGAGGTATTCAAAAGACATTTACATGTGGCGCTAAGGGATATGATTTAGTGGTGGACTTGGTAGTGATAAGTTAATGGTTGGACTCGATGATCTTGGAGGTCTCTTCCAACCAAAACAATTCTATGATTCTATCTACGTGGCATACTTCTACAACAAGCTTCTCTACACGGACAGCAATATCTTGCCACAATTTGGCAGCCCAGATGATAGGTTTGCCTCTGAGCTGCCAGTTGCTCTGGTTCCATTCCTGCAACCACCCCCACAGAGCATTTGCCACCATCGATGAGTCGGTATAGACATAGAGCTTTGGCCACTGGATGGCTTTCACCTCTGCAGAACTGACTCGATTCACCTTGTCCTTCAGTGGCTTCTGCGACTTGTCATGTAGGACTCCACACAGCAGCTTTCCACCTTCGATGCTTTCCCACAATGTGACAGGACCCATCAGTGAACAGGGCATATCGCTTTTCATCTTCTGGCAGTTTATTATACGGTGGGGCCTCTTCAGCATGTGTCACTTCTTCCTCTGTCGACATTCCAAAATCTTTGCCTTCTGGCCAGTCCAGGATCACTTCCAAGATTCCTGGGCGACTGGGGTTTCCTATTCAAGCCTGCTGTGTGATTACTGCAACCCACTTACTCCATGTGGCATCGGCGGCATGATGTGTAGAGGGGCCCCTCCCTTTGAACATCCAGCCCAGCACCGGCAGTCGGGGTGCCAGGAGGAGCTGTGCTTCAGTGCCGATCACTTCTGAAGCAGCTCGAACCCCTTCATATGCTGCCAAGATCTCTTTTTCAGTTGGAGTGTGGCCTCAGATCCTTTGCATCCCCGGCTCCAAAACCCGAGGGGTCAACCTCAAGTCTTCCCTGGTGCTTTCTGCCAGAGGCTCCAGGTAGGACAATTCTCCCCAGCTGAGGTGTAGAGCACATTTTTAACATCTTTCCCTGCCCGGACTGGCCCAAGGGCTACTGCATGAGCTATCTCCTGTTTAATTTGTTCGAAGGCTTGTTGTTGCTCAGGGCCCCATGTGAAATCATTCTTCTTCCGGGTCACTTCATAGAGAGGGCTTACAATAAAACTGTAATTTGGAATATGCATTCTCCAAAAACCCACAATGCCTAAGAAAGCTTGGGTCTACTTTTTGTTAGCTGGTGGAGACATAGCTGCTATTTTGTTGATCATATCTGTTGGAATCTGATGACATCCATCTTGCCATTTTATTCCCAGGAACAGGATCTCCTGTGCAGGTCCTTGGACCTTACCTCGTTTTATGGCAAAGCTGGCTCTCAGAAGAATTTGGATGGTTTTCTCCCCTTTCTCAAAAACCTCTTCTGCTGTGTTGCCCCACACAATGATGTCATCAATGTATTGCAGGTGTTCTGGAGCTTCACCCTGTTCCAGTGCAGTCTGGATCAGCCCATGGCAAATGGTAGGGCTGTGTTTCCACCCCTGGGGCAGTCGATTCCAAGTGTACTGGATGCCCCTCCAAGTGAAAGCAAACTGTGGCCTGCACTCTGCTGCCAAAGGAATTGAGAAAAATGCATTAGCAATGTCAATGGTAGCGTACCACTTGGCTGCCTTTGTTTCCAGTTCATATTGAAGTTCTAGCATGTCTGGCATGGCAGCACTCAGTGGTGGCGGCCAGCAGGTCGAGGGAGGTTATCCTCCCCCTCTACTCTGCCCTAGTGAGGCCCCATCTGGAGTACTGTGTCCAGTTCTGGGCTCCCCAGTTCAAGAAAGATGACGAACTACTGGAGAGAGTCCAGCGGAAGGCCACGAAGATGATTAGGGGACTGGAGCATCTCTCCTATGGGGAAAGGCTGAGGGAGCTGGGGCTGTTTAGCCTGAGGAAGAGAAGGCTGAGAGGGGACCTCATTAGCGCTTATAAATATCTCAAGGGCGGGTGTCAAGAGGATGGGGCCAGACTCTTTTCAGTGGTGCCCAGTGACAGGACAAGGGGCAATGGGCACAAACTGGAACATAGGAAGTTCCATCTGAACATGAGGAAAATCTTCTTCACTGTGAGGGTGACAGAGCACTGGAACAGGCTGCCCAAGGAGGTTGTGGAGTCTCCTTCTCTGGAGATATTCCAAACCCGCCTGGATGCAGTCCTGCGTAGCCTGCTGTCGTGGTTTAACCCCAAATTGTAACCCAATACCACGCAGCCACTCGCTCACTCCTTCCCTCCCTGTTGGGGTGGGGAGGAGAAGCGGAGAGAAAGGAAAACTCGCGGGTTGAGATAAAAACAGCTCACCAGGACAGCAAAGGAAAAATATAAAAATACATTAATAATGATAATAATAATATATATAAGGATAATAGAATATATAAAACAAACGATGCACAATTTCTCACCACCCGACGACCGATACAGCCCGTCCTGAGCAGCAGTCAGGGAGCAGGGGTATCCCCCCCCAGCCATCCCAGCACAGCAAATTCCAGAGAGAGCAGGCGAGGGAACAAACAGCCGAACGAACGAAAAACAAAAAGGAAAAATAGGGAAACAAAAAGCAACCCGAAGGTAAGCTTAAGGATTAAGGCACCAAGGGTCTAAAAAGCCTAAAAGCCCACCGACCAACCCTCACTTATATCGGGCATGACGTCTACGGTATGGAATACTCTCTTTGGCCAGTTTGGATCAACTATCCTTTCTCTACACCTCCCAACTTTTTGCGTCTGCACGTTAGCAAAACCTGGAAAACAGCAAAATGTCGTTCAGCAACATCAGTGTGCTATCACCGTTGTTCTCACACTAAAGCCAAAACATAGGAGCTACTGAAAACAAAACTAGCTCCATCCCGGCCTAAACCAGGACACCTGCTCTAGGTGACCCTGCTCTGGCAGGGGGGTTGGACTAGATGATCTCCATAGGTCCCTTCCAACCCCTACCATTCTGTGATTCTGTGATTCATTCTGGCCACGATAGTCCACTGTTAGTCTCCATTCTCCGTTAGATTTCTGCACTGGCCATATAGGACTATTAAAGGGTGAGCGAGTCTTGCTGATCACTCCCTGGCTTTCGTGTTGACGAATCTGTTTAAGGATGGGGGTCAGGGAGTCTCGGTTGGTGCGATATTGCCGTCGGTGCACCGTTGTGGTAGCAATTGGTACCTGTTGTTCTTTGACCCTCAGCAACCCCACAATGGAAGGATCTTCTGAAAGACCAGGCAAGGTGGACAGCTGTTTAATGTCCTCTCTCCACAGCAGCTATAGCAAAGCCCACTGGTACCCTTTTGGGTCCTTGAAGTACCCTCTCCTGAGGTAGTCTATGCCAGGGATGCACGGAGCATCTGGGCCAGTCACAATGGGGTGCCTTTGCCACTTTTTCCCAGTCAGACTCACTTCAGCCTCCAGTAAAGTTAACTCTTGGGTCCCCCCTGTTACTCCCGAAATACAAATGCGTTCGGCCCCTCTATAGTTCGATGGCATTAGGGTGCACTGTGCACCAGTGTCCACTAGAGCCTTGTACTTCTGGGGGCCTGATGTGCCAGGCCATCGAATCCACACAGTCCAGTAAACTCGGTTGTCCCTCTCCTCCACCTGGCTGGAGGCAGGGCCCCTCTAATTCTGATTATAAAACCCGCTATCAACCAATGGGTTCGTGTGGGACACATGGGGTTGAATCTCATCCCTGTTTCTCATTTCTTGTAAATACGAATCAGAAGCCCTTCTACCCCATCTGGGGAACTGCCCACTGGAGACTGGAGCAGCACTTTTCCTGGAAGAACCCTTATTTGTAGCTGTTTTCTTTTTCAACTCACATACCCTGTTCTGTAGCTGCGCCCTAGATTGAGTTGGACAGGGGGTTCCCGGAGCCAGGGGATCCCGAGCAAGAGCAGAGAGGAGAGAGAGACCCGCCAGGCGCCGGCAGCTCTCGCGAGCGATGCTGACCTGGCTTGGGCGTTGCCAGGAGCAACCGCGGTATATTTAAACGGCCCTGAGGAGCGCCAGCAACCAGGAGTGCCGTGACCAGGGCGTGGCGCAGCAGTTCGCGCAGGGAGGGTCCCGCAGCCTGCTCGTAGCCCCACAGCCCAGGGAAGCCTTCTCGGTCTCTGCCACAATGGTGGGCACCCGCCTCAGAGCTAAGACAGGTCCTCCTATGGTGAACGCCCCCAAGATGGCTGATGCATCCTGCCAGACAGAACTGGCAAGGGAGGAAATCTCAGTACAGGTGGGAGGCTGCAGCAAGTGCCCTCACCCTCCTCCTGATGCAAAGGTAAGTTCCTGCACAAGGTGTGCACGGGTCGAAGATCCGTTACGTCAGGTAGCTGAGCTGCAAGACACAGTGTCCTGGTTGCGGCTGGGATAGGGTTAATTTTCACCAGAAGCTGGCCGGGGTCTATTCCATACCATGTGACCGTCACGCTCACTATTTAGAGGGGGGTTGACTGGAGGGGCAGGGATCGCTGCTCGGAGCGGGCTGGGCGTCGGGCTGCGGGCGGGAGCGACCTGTCCGGAAAGCACCGCTAAGTACACGCTGTTGTTGTTATTGTTGGGGTTTCTCGCTTGTTTGTTCTCTTTCCCTTTGTTGTTTGGTTAAACTGTTGTTGTTGTTAACCCACGAGTTTTTGCTTTTCTTCGTCCCAATTCTCTCCCCGTCCCACCGGGAGGTGGGGGGTGAGCGAGCGACCGCGTGGCTCAGCCTCCAGCTGGGGCTAAACCACGACAGTCTTTTTGGCGCCCAACGTGGGGCACGACAACAGCACTTTTGTATTAAGTGTGCTCTAGCTGTAGTAGTTACTAAGTGACAAGCTCCTGCACGGGTCAAAAAAAAGTTTGCTGGCTGCATTGTTTATCTCTTGACTTTTGGCAACATGTTAATGCGAATGTGCTTTGTCCTGGCACTGACGGTCTCACTGTCCTGGGGGAGCTATCTGGTGGAGAGGATGAGGGAATACATCATCTCCCTCTCCCTACCCAGGATTAATGTGGATAGGTTTATTACACAGGCTCCTGAGGTCTTTACTCACCCTTGTGTGAACTGCTTGGTACTACTTACTAATATTGTTGGCATATTATGGGGTTTGTGGAATCTGGTCTCGTCCTGGTGGAAGAGAAGACAACTCTTGGGTGAGGCTATATTGAAGCGTGACCTGAGGCAGCCGGTCCCAGGGTGGCAGGGTGTGTGGAAGGACTTGGGCAGGTTCCTAGGGTGGTTAACACCTCCCATAGCCTGGGACTTGACACCTGAACAGGCAAGCAACCCTAGCAAACTGACACGCCACCTGATGGAAGGGTGCCTTGCCTATCCCAATGAGAACCAGCAGCTTCTAGCGCTGTACTGGGGCCTGGCTTGTGCCTATCGAGCCGCAGTTCAGCATTCTCAGAGGACTCTGGTTGAGGCAGGGACCCAAACCGCACCTGAGGACACCATGGTTGAGATAGGGACCCAAACAACACCACCAACTACAGTAATTGCCCCAGTAGTCAAAAAGAAGCAATGGACAAGGAGGACAACGGGTCCATACCCTCGAATAGTAAGGGAAAAGGAAGAAGAGGAGGGGTCGGATCACGAAGCCGGTCCTTCGACAAGGACATCGGAGGAAGGAGTGAGAGAATTCCGACAGGAAGCAGAAACTACCCGGTCCCTGACCTCAGCAGAACTTCGAGACATGCGGAAAGATTACAGCCGCCAGCCAGGTGAGTGGATTGCTGCCTGGCTGCTCCGATGCTGGGATAGCGGGGCCGACAGTCAGCACTTGGAAGGCAAGGAAGCCCAACAGCTGGGATCCCTTGCTAGGAACCGGGGAATTGAGAGAGGAATTGGAAAAGAGGCAGCAATTTGCAGTCTCTGGAGACGGCTCCTCTCAAGTGTGAGGGCAAGGTATCCATTCCAGGAAGATCTTGTGAACTCCCCAGGAAAGTGGACCACTGCAGATGAAGGCATCCAGTACCTGAGAGAATTAGCGGTACTGGAAGTCATCTACAGGGATCTAGACAATGATGAGGTCTCCAAAGATCCAGACGATGTCCTGTGCACACGGGCTATGTGGAGGAAGGTGATTCAGAGCGCCCCAGCGTCATATTCTAACAGTCTGGCAGCGATGTATTTCCCAGATATTGATACGCCAACTGTGGAGAGAGTGTCGTCTTGGCTCCAAAACTTTGAAGAAAATCTCTGTCCCTCCTCATCCCTACGGGCCAGTGCCTTGACTATCAGGAATGCCCCAAGAAATCAGTCCTCTCCTGCCTCAGTCAGAGGGAAAGGGAGCCCCAGGCGCACGCCGTGTGGAGCACTCTGGTTCTTCCTGCGTGACCAGGGGGAGGACATGAGGAAGTGGGACGGTGAACCCACCTTTAAGCTGGAAGCCTGTGTACGTGAACTGAGAGGGAAGACAGCTCTTAAGAAGGGGCCACCCAAGAAGTCTGTCAGCAGAGTTGCTGTAGAGACACATGAAGGCAATCAGCGATTTCCCAAACAGAGAAGAACTGAAATCACCTCCCTTGATCCTGAGGAGGGGCCTTCTGGTCTGGCGCTGCAAGGGTCAGACAGGGAATGCTCTGATGAGGAACAGGAATAGAGGGTCCCTGCCTTCGGCCAGGAGGAGGAAAGGGATGACCGGGTATACTGGACTGTGTGGGTTCGATGGCCTGGCACATCAAACCCACAGAAGTATAGGGCTTTAGTAGACACAGGTGCACAATGTAGTCTGATGCCATCAGAGCATAGGGGCACGAAACCCATCTGGATCTCGGGAGTGACTGGGGGATGCCAAGAATTGTCAGTATTGGAGGCTGAGGGGAGCTTAACAGGGGACAAGTGGGAAAAGCACCCCATTGTGACTGGCCCAGAGGCCCCTTGTATCCTTGGCATAGACTACCTCAGGAGAGGCTACTTCAAGGACCCAAAGGGATACCGATGGGCTTTTGGTGTAGCCACGGTGAATGCAGAGAAGACCAAACAGCCATCTACCCTGCCTGGCCTCTCAGAAGATCCCTTCGTTGTGGGATTCCTGCAAGCTGAAGAACAGAAGGTACCAATTGCTACCAGGACGGTGCACCGGCGGCAATATCGCACTAACAGAGACTCCCTGGCTCCCATCCGTGAGCTGATTCATCAACTGGAGAGCCAAGGAGTCATTAGTAAGACGCATTCACCTTTTAATAGTCCTATATGGCCAGTACGGAAATCTAATGGGGAATGGAGATTAACAGTGGACTATCGTGGCCTGAATGAAGTCACGCCACCACTGAGTGCTGCCGTGCCGGACATGCTAGAACTTCAGTATGAACTGGAGTCCAAGGCAGCCAAGTGGTATGCCACCATTGATATTGCCAATGCGTTCTTCTCCATCCCTTTGGCAGCAGAGGGCAGGCCACAGTTTGCTTTTACTTGGAGGGCTGTCCAGTACACCTGGAATCGACTGCCCCAGGGGTGGAAACACAGCCCTACCATTTGCCATGGACTGATCCAGACTGCACTGGAGAAGGGTGGAGCTCCAGAACACCTGCAATACATTGATGACATCATTGTGTGGGGCAACACAGCAGAAGAGGTTTTTGAGAAAGGGGAAAAAATAATTCAAATTCTTCTGAGAGCTGGCTTTGCCATAAAACTAAGTAAGGTCAAAGGACCTGCACAGGAGATCCAGTTCCTAGGAATAAAATGGCAAGATGGACGTCGTCAGATTCCAACAGATGTGATCAACAAAATAGCAGCTATGTCTGCACCAGCTAACAAAAAGTAGACCCAAGCTTTCTTAGGCATTGTGGGTTTTTGGAGAATGCATATTCCAAATTACAGTTTTATTGTAAGCCCTCTCTATCACGTGACCCGAAAGAAGAATGATTTCACATGGGGCCCTGAGCAACGACAAGCCTTCGAACAAATTAAACAGGAGATAGTTCATGCAGTAGCCCTTGGGCCAGTCCGGGCAGGGCAAGATGTTAAAAATGTGCTCTACACCGCAGCCGGGGAGAACGGCCCTACCTGGAGCCTCTGGCAGAAAGCACCAGGGGAGACTCAAGGTCGACCCCTGGGGTTTTGGAGCCGGGGATACAGAGGATCCGAGGCCCGCTACACTCCAACTGAAAAAGAGATCTTGGCAGCATATGAAGGGGTTCGAGCTCCTTCAGAGGTGGTTGGTACTGAAGCACAGCTCCTCCTGGCACCCCGACTGCCGGTGCTGGGCTGGATGTTCAAAGGGAGAGTCCCCTCTACACATCATGCAACTGATGCTACATGGAGTAAGTGGGTCGCACTGATCACACAACGAGCTCGAATAGGAAACCCCAGTCGCCCAGGAATTCTGGAAGTGATCCTGGACTGGCCAGAAGGGAAAGATTTTGGAATGTCGACAGAGGAAGAGGTGACACGTGCTGAAGAGGCCCCACCATATAATGAACTACCAGAAAATGAGAAGGAATATGCCCTATTCACTGATGGGTCCTGTCGTATTGTGGGAAAACATCGAAGGTGGAAAGCTGCTGTGTGGAGTCCTACACGACGAGTTGCAGAAGCCACTGAAGGACAAGGTGAATCGAGTCAGTTTGCAGAGGTGAAAGCCATCCAGCTGGCTTTAGATATTGCTGAGCGAGAAAAGTGGCCAGTGCTCTATCTCTATACCGACTCCTGGATGGTGGCGAATGCCCTGTGGGGGTGGTTACAGCAATGGAAGCAGAGCAACTGGCAGCGCAGAGGCAAACCCATCTGGGCTGCCAAACTGTGGCAAGATATTGCTGCCCGGCTAGAGAAGCTGGTTATAAAAGTACGTCATGTAGATGCCCACGTACCTAAGAGTCGGGCCACTGAGGAACATCAAAACAACCAGCGGGTGGATCAGGCTGCTAGGATTGAAGTGGCACAGGTGGATCTGGACTGGCAACATAAAGGTGAATTATTCCTAGCTCGGTGGGCCCATGACACCTCAGGCCATCAGGGAAGAGATGCAACATAGAGATGGGCTCGTGACCGAGGGGTGGACTTGACCATAGACACTATCGCACAGGTTATCCATGAATGTGAAACATGTGCTGCAATCAAGCAAGCCAAGCGGTCAAAGCCTCTTTGGTTTGGAGGACGATGGCTGAAATATAAATATGGGGAGGCCTGGCAGATTGACTATATCACACTCCCACAGACCCGCCAAGGCAAGCGCCATGTCCTCACAATGGTGGAAGCAACCACCGTGTGGCTGGAAACATATCCTGTGTCCCACGCCACTGCCCGGAACACTATCCTGGGCCTTGAAAAGCAAGTCTTATGGCGACATGGCACCCCAGAAAGGATTGAGTCAGACAATGGGACTCATTTCCGAAACAACCTTATAGACACCTGGGCCAAAGAGCATGGCATTGAGTGGGTGTATCACATCCCCTATCATGCACCAGCCTCCGGGAAAATTGAACGATACAATGGACTACTGAAAACTACACTGAGGGCAATGGGTGGTGGGACCTTCAAACATTGGGATACACATTTAGCAAAAGCCACCTGGTTAGTTAACACTAGAGGATCTACCAATCGAGCTGGCCCTGCCCAATCAAAGCCTTTACATACTGTAGAAGGGGATAAAGTTCCTGTAGTGCACATGAAGAATATGTTAGGGAAGACAGTCTGGGTTACTCCTGCCTCGGGCAAAGGCAAACCCATCCGTGGGATTGTTTTTGCTCAAGGACCTGGGTGCACTTGGTGGGTGATGCGAAAGGATGGGGAAGTCCGATGTGTACCTCGAGGGGATTTGATTTTGGGTGAGAATAGTCAATGAATGAACTATTGATAAAACTGAGCAAAGTGCAGCAGTAATGGAAGCAGAACTGGCTTTAGCAACTGGCGCCCATCAACTTCCTCAAGAGATCGGCATCTTCAACCCACAGACCGTGGACATGATGCAGCAGCCGAGCCAGATACCATGACTGCAAGTTCCAGATGCAACAATCCAACACTACACACCATCCTCCCACTGCGTCCAGCGTCACCTGCCGCACCACGCCGAGACCCAGCCCTGTTTCACCGACTGAACAAACTCTGCATCATCTCTCCTGCCCCAAGAGACTATTCTGACAGATGGAGCCCAAAGTCATGGACTAAATGAACTCAATGGACACTTCAAAGGGATGGTCCATAGACTAAGGGAATGATGTCTGTGTGTATATCTATATATATATATATATCAGGAAAAGTGGTGGTGATTAATTGGAAAGTGTAGGATCTGAGCGTGACATATATGGTATAGAATAAGGGGTGGATAATGTCCTGGTTGCGGCTGGGATAGGGTTAATTTTCACCAGAAGCTGGCCGGGGTCTATTCTATACCATGTGACCGTCACGCTCACTATTTAGAGGGGGGTTGACTGGAGGGGCAGGGATCGCTGCTCGGAGCGGGCTGGGCGTTGGGCTGCGGGCGGGGAGCGACCGCTAAGTACACGCTGTTGTTGTTATTGTTGGGGTTTCTCGCTTGTTTGTTCTCTTTCCCTTTGTTGTTTGGTTAAACTGTTGTTGTTGTTAACCCACGAGTTTTTGCTTTTCTTCGTCCCAATTCTCTCCCCGTCCCACCGGGAGGGGGGTGAGCGAGCGACCGCGTGGCTCAGCCTCCGGCTGGGGCTAAACCACGACACACAGTTAAAAGACTGTGCAGCATCAGAGGATCCGAAACAGAGATAGATATTGGTGGTTCCAAAGCCACGCTCCTCTGCCAGACACCACTGAGGGTGAAACACCTTGGACCCTAGTAACCCACAAAAGCAGGGCTCTGATTCAGTCCTCACCCTCCAGTATCACAACTAGAAATAGATATGAAGCTTTAAAAGCTGTAGACACCCACGAGCAAGGCGGGCAAGGAGAAACTACTCCAACAGCACATAGCACGCACCGAAGAAAGAAACGATGAGTACTCGTAGTGGGGGACTCCCTGTTAAGGGGCACTGAGGAGCCCATCTGCCGACCTGACAGGGAGGCATGAGAGGCGTGCTGCCTCCCGGGAGCCAAGGTCCAAGATGTTGCCGAGAGGGTGCCGCGACTTCTCAGGAGCACGGACTACTATCCGCTGCTACTCTTCCATGTGGGCACAAATGACGCCACAAGCTGGAACCTGGGCAAAATCAAAGAAGACTTTAAATCCCTGGGGAAGCAAGTGAAAAATGTTGGTGCCCAAGTTATATTCTCTTCCATTCTACGAGTGGGTGGAAAGTGGGCGGCCAGAAATAGGCACATAATACACATCAACTCCTGGCTTTGTGGCTGGTGGCGATGTGAGGGTTTTGACTTTTACGACAATGGGATGCTCTTTGGTGACTACAACCTATTGGGGAGGGATGGGATCCACCTGTCTAAGAGGGGCAGGGGAATCTTTGGCAGCAGGCTGGCCAACTTGGTGAGGAGGGCTTTAAACTGAAGGACTCGGGGGGGAGGGGTCCAAAGTGGCGATGCTCATGCCATCGCATCCAACTGGGGAGTAAGCCAGACCAACCTGAGCAGCGACAAATGTTCCTTAGCTGCCTCCCAAGAAGAGAACCAGAAGGCCGACCACCCTAAGGGTGTGTATGGCTATGACGGATCCTCCTGCACCCCTCCAGGGAGACCTGCAAACTCAACTTCCTCTCTGAAATGCCTGTACACCAACGCATGCAGCATGGGGAATAAACAGGAAGAACTAGAGATCTGTGTGTGCTCGCAGGGCCATGATCTCGTAGCAATTACAGAGACGTGGTGGGACAGCTCGCATGACTGGAATGCTGTCATGGATGGGTATGTACTTTTTAGGAAAGACAGGCCAGCAAGGCGAGGTGGTGGAGTGGCTCTCTATGTGAGAGAGCAACTGGAGCGTATCAAGCTCTGCCTAGGGAAGGACGAAGAACGGGTCGAGAGCTTATGGGTAAGGATTAAGGGACAGGCTAACATGGGGGACACTGTTATGGGTGTGTACTACAGGCCACGTGATCAGGACGAGGAAGTCAATGAGGCCTTCTACAGGCAGCTGAAAGCAGCCTCACGATCACAGGCCCTGGTTCTCATGGGGGACTTCAACCACCCTGATATCTGTTGGAGGGACAACACAGCTAGGCACGCACAGTCCAGGAGGTTCCTGCAGAACATTGATGACAATTTTCTGACGCAGGTGGTGGAGGAGCTGACAAGGAGAGGGGTGCTGCTGGACCTCATACTAACAAGGAAGGTCTGGTTGGGGACAGCCTTGGCTGCAGTGACCACGAGATGGTGGAGTTCAGGATCCTGCATGGAGGAAGCAGGACACTAAGCAAGATTACAACCCTGGACTTGAGGAGAGCTAACTTTGGCCTCTTCAAGGACCTACTTGGAGGAATCCCATGGGTTAGGGTTCTAGAAGGTAGGGGGGCCCAAGAAAGCTGGTCAATATTCAAGCATCGCTTCCTCCAAGCTCAAGAGCGGTGCATCCCCAGGAGTAAGAAATCGGGCAAGGGAGGCAGGAGACCTGCATGGATGAGCAAGGAACTATTGGCAAAACTCAAGTGGAAGAAGGAAGTCCATGGAATGTGGAAAAAGGGGCAGGCCACATGGGAGGAATACAGGAATGCTGTCAGGGTATGCAGGGATGCCTCAAGGAAGGCTAAGGCCCACCTCGAATTTAATCTGGCAAGGGACATCAAGGGCAATAAGAAGGGCTTCTTCAAGTACATCGGTAAGAAACGGAAGACTAGGGAAAACATGGGCCCTCTGCTGAATGAGGTGGGTGCCCTGGTCATGAAGGATGCAGAGAAGGCAGAGTTACTGAATGCCTTCTTTGCTTCGGTCTTTGCTGCCAAGGCTGGCCCCCAGGAATCCCAGACCCTGGAGGTAAGAGAGGAAGCCTGGAGAAAGGATGGCCTTCCTTTGGTTGAGGAGGATCGGGTTAGAGATCATTTAGGCAAACTGGACGCCCACAAATCCATGGGCCCCAATGGGATGCACCCATGAGTGCTGAGGGAGCTGGCAGAGGTCATTGCCAAGCCACTCTCCATCATCTTTGAAAGGTCATGGAGAACGGGAGAGGTGCCTGCGGACTGGAGGAAAGCCAGTGTCCCTCCAGTCTTCAAGAAGGGCAAGAAGGAGGACCCGGGAAACTACAGGCCAGTCAGCCTCACCTCCATCGCTGGAAAGGTGATGGAGCAGCTCATTCTGGAGGCCATCTCCAAGCATGTAGAAGAAAAGAAGGTGATCAGGAGTAGTCAGCATGGATTCACCAAGGGGAAATCATGCTTGACCAATCTGATAGCCTTCTACGATGGCATGACTGGCTGGGTGGATGAGGGGAGAGCGGTGGATGTTGTCTACCTGAACTTCAGCAAGGCTTTTGACACTGTCTCCCATAACATCCTCACAGGTAAGCTCAGGAAGTGTGGGCTAGACAAGTGGACGGTGAGGTGGATTGAGAACTGGCTGAATGGCAGAGCTCAGAGGGTGGTGATCAGCAGCGCAGAGTCTAGCTGGAGGCCTGTAGCTAGTGGTGTCCCCCAGGGGTCGGTACTGGGGCCAGTCTTGTTCAATTAATTCATCAATGACCTGGATGAAGGGACAGAGTGCACCCTCAGCAAGTTTGCTGATGACACAAAACTGGGAGGAGTGGCTGATACACCAGAAGGCTGTGCTGCCATTCAGTGAGACCTGAAGAGGCTGGAGCATTGGGCAGAGGGGAACCTCATGAGGTTCAACACGGGCAAGTGCAGGGTCCTGCACCTGGGGAGGAATAACCCCATGCACCGGTACAGGTTAGGGGTTGACCTCCTGGAAAGCAGCTCTGTGGAGAAGGACCTGGGAGTCCTGGTAGATAACAAATTCACCATGAGCCAGCAATGTGCCCTTGTGGCCAGGAAGGCCAATGGCATCCTGGGGTGCATTAAGAAGAGTGTGGCCAGCAGGTCAAGGGAGGTTATCCTCCCCCTCTACTCTGCCCTAGTGAGGCCCCATCTGGAGTACTGTGTTCAGTTCTGGGCTCCCCAGTTCAAGAAAGATGAGGAACTACTGGAGAGAGTCCAGTGGAGGGCTACGAAGATGATTAAGGGCCTGGAGCATCTCTCCTATGGGGAAAGGCTGAGGGAGCTGGGGCTGTTCAGCCTGAGGAAGAGAAGACTGAGAGGGGACCTCATCAATGCTTATAAATATCTCAAGGGCGGGTGTCAAGAGGATGGGGCCAGACTCTTTTCAGTGGTGCCCAGTGACAGGACAAGGGGCAATGGGCACAGACTGGAACACAGGAAGTTCCATCTAAATATGAGGAAAAACTTCTTTACTGTGAGGGTGACAGAGCACTGGAACAGGCTGCCCAGGGAGGTTGTGGAGTCTCCTTCACTGGAGATATTCAAAACCCGCCTGGACGCAGTCATAGAATCATAGAATCATAGAATTGTTCTGGTTGGAAGAGACCTCCAAGATCATCGGGTCCAACCACTAACCTATCACTACCAAGTCCCCCACTAAATCATATCCATTAGGGCCTCATCTAAACGTCTTTTGAATACCCCCAGAGATGGGGACTCCACCACCTCCCTGGGCAGCCTGTTCCAATGCCCGACAACCCTTTCGGTGAAGAAATTTTTACGAATGTCCAATCTAAACCTCCCCTGGCGCAACTTGAGGCCATTTCCTCTTGTTCTGTTGTCTGTTACTAGGGAGAAGAGTCCGACCCCCATCTCTCTACAACCTCCTTTCAGGTGGTTGTAGAGAGCGATAAGGTCTCCCCTCAGCCTCCTTTTCTCCAGACTAAACATCCCCAGTTCCCTCAGCCGCTCCTCATAGGACTTGTGTTCCAGACCCTTCACCAGCCTCGTTGCCCTTCTCTGGACACGCTCCAGCACCTCAATGTCTTTCTTGTAGTGAGGGGCCCAAAAGTGAACACAGTACTCGAGGTGCAGCCTCACCAGGGCCGAGTACAGGGGGACGATCACTTCCCTACTCCTGCTGGCCACACTATTTCTGATACAGGCCAGGATGCCATTGGCCTTCTTGGCCACCTGGGCACACTGCTGGCTCATATTCAGCCAGCCGTCAACCAACACCCCCACGTCCTTTTCCGCCGGACAGCTTTCCAGCCACTCCCCACCAAGCCTGTAGCGTTGCCTGGGGTGGTTGTGTCCCAAGTGCAGGACCCGGCACTTGGCCTTGTTGAATCTCATACCATTGGCCTCGGCCCATCGATCCAGCCTGTCCAGGTCCCGCTGTAGCGCCTGCCTGCCCTCCACCAGATCAACACTCCCTCCCAACTTGGTGTCATCTGCAAATTTAGTGAGGGTGCACTCGATCCCCTCATCCAGATCATTGATAAAGATATTGAACAGGACTGGCCCCAATACTGAGCCCTGGGGAACACCACTTGTGACTGGCCACCAACCGGATTTAACTCCATTCACCACGACTCTTTGGGCCCGGCCATCCAGCCAGTTTCCTACCCAGCGCAGAGTATGCCCATCCAAGCCATGGGTAGCCAGTTTCTCCAGGAGGATGCTGTGGGAGACGGTGTCAAAGGCTTTACTAAAGTCCAGGTATACAACATCCACAGTGTCCTGGTTTAGGCCAGGATGGAGTTAGTTTTGTTTTCAGCAGCTCCTGTGTTTTGGCTTTAGTGTGAGAAGAACAGTGATAGCACACTGATGTTGCTGGTTGCTGCTGAACGACCAAGGACATTTTGCTGTTTTCCAGGTTCTGCTAACGTGCAGATGCAAAACTTGGGAGGGGTAGTGATAGAGGGAACTAACACTCAAGGGTTAATAGTAGAGACATTGCTTAGTCTAAGCTCATCGTGTAAGATGTAAGATGTTTAAACAAGAAAGAACGTGTTGAAGCGACAGAACGGTCACGCCGACCTTGCTGGGAGATAAGGGAACAATCTGTGTTCAAAGAAGGAACCTGCTGAGAAAGCAGGACAGTCGTGACTGACCACCACCGACCTTGCTAAAGTCGCGGCAAGGGTGAAAGTGTGAAAGTGCATAGCGAGGAAGACATAGGGCCTTCATCCCCGAGACCCCAGCCCACGACCACCAGGAGGCACTGCGCGTGCGCAACTGGGAGGAGTTAAAGGCTGCAAACTCATTGTAATAAAGACCGCCTTTTCGGGGCAAGGTTATGAATATGTATAGGCGTATGATGAATATGTAACACATTGCTGCATAAATACCAGACGAACTGCCGTGGTGAGCGGGCACGATTGTGGTGGGGCGACCCCCCGTGCCGCTCAGCGCTGAATAAACATACCTACTTTACAACTTTACAAGTTGTGGAGTCTGCTTTCCGCACGTCAGTTTGGCGAGCCAGCCAGGAGGACTCTGCTCGGCTGCGGGATCGACTGCGGAGCGGACGCCCCTAGGCGCGCCCCGAGTACTTTCCTCGGAGGAGCCTCCACTCCCAGCCGCTCACCGCGGGAGTAGACAACAACCTCCTGAAGCCACGGATAAACGGTATGTTTTACAAGGGGCCAGTAAGTCGTACGCTTGGCCGGGGCTGCTGGTAAACCGCGCAGAGACGTCTGGCGTACAGCATAGTCCCCGTATGGGAGGAGGGTACCCTAAATGGTAACAGGGGGATTCGCTGACCGATAGAGCGGCCGCTAGTGATTTTGGGAGTAGATCGAGTGAATCCGAGGTTATCGTTGCATCCCAGTATCGGGAGCCTGCTAATGACTGTATAAGAAGCGAGAGAATTGTGCAGCTGCTGGAGGGATACTAACTGAAGTGATAATTGTATGTCTTATTTGTAAGTGCCTGGGTATTTTATGTTAAAAGCATTTGTGTGTTGTGGGTGTGTGTGTTTGAGACGCAGCGCCGCTGCGAAGCGAGTGAGAGTCCTGATTTGTGGTTCCGTGACTCCGCGTGGGTCCTGTTGAAGGGAAAAAAAAAAAAAAAAAAAAAAAAAAAAAAAAGAGGTATTGGATTATCCCAGAGATTTGGGACGTTTGGGAATTAAAACGAAGCACAATAGCTAATAAGAAACAATCTAGAAAATAAGCATAAGGAATCAGAAGAGATGGGTAACACTCAGAATAAGGGTATTTTAAAGAAAAGCCCCCTTGGTTGTATATTGACACATTGGAGGATACCGGGGGTACAGAAAATAAGAAGACTCTCATTAAATATTGTAATCAATGGTGGCCGATTTATAAGCTGGAAGATGGAGCTAAGTGGCCACTTAATGGGTCAATTGATTATAACACTATCTTGCAATTAATGTTGTTTTAAGGAGAGAAGGAAAATGGGATGAAGTGTCATATGCAGATATGTTTTTCACCCTCCGAAATCACCTGGAGTGGCAAAGGGACTGTGGAATGGTGCTGCCACAGGACCCTATGGCACTCGCCCTCGAGCGGGAAAATAACAAAGAACCTAAAGGTAAACGGTGTTGCTCGGCATGTAGTATTGGACAAAGGTGTACTAAAATAGATAAAATTCACTGGGCATCAGAACAAGATCTAACTGATTTGCTTAAGCCTCCCCCTCGATCACAGAAACAGGATGTGGACTTGGACGAGACCTCCACCCCCCCGGACAGCCCTGTATCCTCCCGTACTAGAAAATAGTCTGCCCTAACAGTCTTACAGGCACCTCTCCGAGAGGCGGTAGGGCCGGACAGCGGGACGATGTTAATCAAGGTACCTTTTTCCACCTTCGATTTAGAGGCATGGAAAAGGGTTGCCAAGAATTACAGGAGTGATCCGGTAAGTGTAACCAAACATTTTCAGTTTGTTGTAAAACAACATAACCCCGATTGGAGTGACATACAGTTATTATTAGAATGTATGACTGAGACGGAAAAACAATTAATTTTAAAAACTGCAGGGGATTTGGCTGAGGATCATTATAAAACTACGGGAGGAGATGTTAAAGAATACCTCCCCCTTCAAGATCCAAAATGGGATGCAAACAGGTCTGCGGAGATGGAGAAATTGCGGGTATACCAAGAGTGGATTTCAAAAGGAATGGAGAGAGCCATTCCCAAAACCATAAATTGGTCAGCATTATATGCAATCAGACAAGGTCCTTCCGAGTCACCATCTGAATTCTTGGATCGACTAAGGGACGTAATGCGCCGTAACACACCGCTGGATCCTGGGTCAGAGGTAGGAATACAACAATTAGTGTCTTTGTTCTTAGGTCAGTCTACAGGAGATATTAGGCGTAAGCTCCAAAAGCTACGTCCTACAGAGGGAAGGAACCTAGAAGTATTGCTGGATGAAGCATGGAGAGTGTTCAGTAATAGAGAGGATGATTACAGACGGGGACAGAGGAGACAGAGGATGATGGCGGTCGTCAACGAGGAGGGAGAAAGAAAACCCAGACAAGGACCGCCTCGACTAGGCAGGGATCAATGTGCTTTATGCAAAAGATTTGGTCACTGGAAAAATGATTGTCCGGAAAAGCAGAAAAAGAAGGCGAAGGGACGAAACAATCAGAAAGGAAGAACAGTGGCCCCGTTAAAGGAAGACTGACGGGAACCTGGGGAATCCACCCTAGCGGATCCACTGGTTATAATGAAGCTAGGGAAGAAACAAAAGGAGGTAGAGTTTCTGGTTGACACAGGGGCAACGTATTCGGTTTTAAATCAAGCCTTGATGCCCCTGGGAAATGACTATATCATGGTAAAAGGGGCAACTGGCCAAAGTGAAAAGGCATATTTTTGTGACCCTCTGAGATATAAATTGGGAAAACAATGGGGCATTCACAGATTCCTGTACTTGCCCAACTCCCCGAAAGCACTTTTGGGGAGAGATTTATTGGAACAATTGGGAGCGGTAATTAAATTTGAAAAGGGAGAGATTACTCTGGAGGTAAATGACCGACAGTATATCCAAATAATGAGTTTATCCTTAGCTAGTGTTCCCACAGAAGGAGAAATCAGTGAAGAAATTATGGACCAGGTATACCCCGGGGTATGGGCCACCGATGCGCCCGGGAAAGCAAAAAATGCTCCACCTGTTGAGGTCAAACTCAAGGAAGGACGACAGCCGGTAAGAATCAAACAGTATCCCCTGAAGAAGGAGGATAGGGAGGGAATTCGGCCAGTAATAGAAAAATTTTTACAACTGGGATTACTAAGGGAATGTGAATCTGACTTTAACACTCCCATATTACCTGTCCGTAAACCTGACGGGTCATACCGGGTGGTCCAGGACCTCCGGGCTGTAAATAAGATAACTGAAGACCTCTACCCGGTGGTGGCGAATCCATAGACCTTGCTGACTGTATTGACACCTGAACTAACCTGGTTTACCGTTTTAGACCTGAAGGATGCTTTCTTTTGCCTCCCTCTCCATAAAGCCAGCCAAAAAAAATATTTGCATTTGAATGGGAAAACCCTAAAAGCGGGCGTAAAACTCAGCTTACTTGGACGGTGTTACCACAAGGGTTTAAAAACAGCCCTACTATATTTGGTAATCAACTCGCAAGAGATCTTGAGTTCTGGGAAGCCCCGCCTGACGAAGGGAAACTGTTACAATATGTGGACAATATCCTGATTGCCACCAAAACAAAGGATGATCTGGACGGTGAGTCTGCTAAATTTTTGGGGGCTCCAGGGATACTGGGTATCCAAGAAGAAGGCTCAAGTAATGCAGCGTAAGGTGATTTATCTGGGCTATGAAATCAGTGCAGGACAAAGGACTTTGGGACAGGCCCGGAAAGAGACAATATGCCAAACTCCGAGGCCGCAAACAGTGAAAGAGTTACGAACTTTCCTGGGGATGACTGGGTGGTGCCGACTATGGATTTATAACTATGGACTGCTTGTTAAACCTCTGTACGCACTAACAACCTCTGAACAGAAATACCTGAAATGGAACAAAGAGACCACACGGGCCTTTGAGTTGCTAAAAAAGGCCCTGATGTCACTAACATTGTCAATCCAGCCTCTTTCCTCAGTGGGAACACAGGAGAACCAGTGCATCATGACTGTCTGGAGACCATTGAAGCAAGCCGTTCGGACCTGAGAGACAGTCCTATGGAAAACACGGAAAACTGGTTCACGGATGGAAGCAGTTATGTCCTAAGCGGTGAAAGGCATGCCGGATATGCCATTACCACCAGTCAGGAAGTAATAGAGTCAGGGCCTTTGCCCATGAACACCTCAGCACAGAAGACAGAAATAATTGCTCTGACCCGCGCCTTGGAATTGGCCCAAGGCAAAGCTGTGAATATCTATACAGATTCGAAATATGCTTTTGGAGTCGTACATGCGCACGGAGCAATCTGGAAGGAGAGAGGATTATTGAACTCACAGGGAAAAAACATCAAGCATGCAGAGGAGATCCTGAAACTGTTGGAGGCAGTCCAACTCCCTGAGAAAGTGGCGATCATGCACATTAAGGCACACCAGAAAGTAAACTCGGAGTTGGAAAGAGGAAATGAGCTGGCGGACAGAGAGGCAAAACAGGTAGCCAAAGCAAAGGTAAAAACAGAAGGGGCTTTGATCCCTGACGGGCGAATCTCCCTAGAAGGTAAGCCAGAATATACAAAGGAAGATCAGAAGCTTATCACAGATCTAGAAGGATCATATAATAAAGAGGGGTGGGCTCTCACCCCACAAGGGAAACTAATCATTCCCTCTTACCTAGTATGGTCTCTGATAAGGGAAGAACATAGGAAGAGACACTGGGGAGCAGAGGCCCTATATAAACACCTAATAAGAGAGATTGTAGCTAGGAATTTATACGCCACTGTGAGACAAGTGACTCAGCAGTGCGATTTCTGCCTTCAGACTAATCCAAAGAATACCCCCAAACTAGAAATGGGCCAAATTGGGAAAGGCAACGGGCCTGGGCAACAATGGCAAATTGATTTTTCAGAACTCCCAAGAAAAGGGGGGTATCGATATTTATTAGTGTTAACTGATACCTTTTCAGGTTGGCCAGAAGCGTACCCTACCAGGACAGCCAAGGCTCGGGAGGTAACCAGAATATTAACACAAGAGATAATACCACGTTTTGGGGTCCCAGCAACCATATCTTCTGATAGAGGACCACATTTCATCTCAAAAGTAGTACAACAAATTAGCCGCCATTTGGGTGTAGATTGGCAGCTTCATACCCCATATCGCCCTCAGTCGAGTGGCCAAGTAGAAAAAATGAACCACTTAATCAAACAGCAGATTGTGAAACTGGGACAGGAGACGAACTTGGCCTGGCCTCAGTCTCTTCCTTTGGCTCTCTTGCGCCTACGAACTAGGCCAAGAGCAAAAGAAGGACTGAGCCCTTTTGAAATTTTGTACGGACGACCCTATGGAATACAGAAAGGGATGTCCACACAAACTGGGGATGAAATCATGACCTCCTACATGGTGGCATTAGGCAAACAACTCAGTAAAATTGAGAAACATGTGGTTGGGACTCCAAGTAGGGGTTTGGATAGGCCTGTACATAACATACAACCTGGAGGCTATGTGTATATAAAGTCTCTTACAGAAAAGACTTTGGAGCCGCAGTGGGAAGGACCATTCCAGGTACTCCTCACCTCCTTCCCAGCAATCAAAATCAAGGAGCAGAGCGCCTGGATCCATCACACCAGAGTGAAAAAGGCACATAAATCTCCATGGAAGGTCACGCAAGCCCAGCCGGGAAGACTATTTTTCTCAC